>JAMZEH010000064.1:8845000-9445000 GCA_024699665.1 Ostrea denselamellosa
AAAACACACTGAGATCATGTTTATCGCATATAAATATAGATATGGATTATGTGCATGCACTCCCAGTGTGTTTTGTATTTTCTTGAAATTTGCGTAATAATAAAAGTTAACGTGTTTTTACACACACAAAGAGATGGAGATATCTATCTATCTATCTATCTATCTATCTATCTATCTATCTATATATATATATATATATATATATATATATATATATATACAACTACTTTACATTAATGGAGTTTTAAAAGCAAGAATTTTCCATGCATTTTTGGAAAATTACATTTTGATGATTTTTCCCTTTTGGTTGCAGATTTTATTTGTAAAAATAAAAGTATATCAAAAAAGGAGATATACCTTAATGAAATTCGTGGCATATGAAATATTGTTATGATCCAAAATAAAAAACAAAAAATAACCCCCCGAAAATGCTTAAAGAGACTCTTAATTTTAATACTGAAGGAAAATTTACAATTTCTTTTCATATAGTTTTAAACCGCAGATGTTGCTAATGACTCGCTAACAAATAGAGATTTTTTTCCTAAATAGTAATTACATAAACAGATAATATCCATAAAATTCTAATGATTCTGACATCCAATACGGCTAAGGAAAATATTTTTCAAATAACCTTTGAATTATGGCTTAGCCCTCTCATTACAACAGGTTACGGTTTTATATTTCCTAAATGCATAGCATCGTAAAGGATATAATTGGTACAAAATCTTATACAATATTCGCTTCATTGAGCCATTTCAAAAAACATCGAGGTCCCGCAGAAAAGTCTTTGAAACCGAATATTTCTTAGACGGCAACTTTGATTAGCTAGTGCCATTGGCCAGAGCTTTGACTCCTAAGAAATAACTACATGAAAAGCGGGCACCTGTCGTTGTATTACGACTTTTCCTTCGCATGGATAATAATCGAAGCACTGCAAAGAATGCCGGGTCTCGCTGGGTCCATTCTAATGCATTGTCGCCCTTTAGACTGATATAGCCATAACATCTTACATTTTCAAAGAAATAATAATGGGTTTAACTGGTTGTCCTGAATGGGCCACTGGCTTTATTGTTCTTCAGAATATTTTTTTTCCAAATTTGACAATATTTTGAACACTATTTCATGCATAGAGAGAATATAATTAAATAGCAGACTCATAGCCACGTAAACCATCTCCTTACTAACAATATTTGAATGTCACAGCGTAATGGACAAGACTTTTGAAGATACAATATTAACTTCTCTTTTGTAGTACTATTAAATTTCGTGCGGAATAAAATGCGATTTAAAATGAGGTTCCAAACTGATGAATATTTATATTCATCACTTTATATATTGAAATTCATTAAATCACACTAATATTAAGCACCAAAACTATGTACATTTACGTCAAAATACTAATTTGATTTATTAAATGTTGCTTGGTCTTCTAAATTCTGTGTATCATGCATTTTCGCAAAATCCGGCTTTTGCGAAAGTGAGGATACGAATTTGGGTTTGTCGGTTCGGCTCTGTAATATTTTGGTGGCGAGATGAAATCTCAAAATAATCGGTTGTTGACTTTCCAATGAGGACAGTCTATTCTTATCATACTCACTGACACGCTGTGAATTCATATTTTGATAACACACACGCTTGCGCGCACGCAAGCATGCATACACGCGTTTTGCACACAGAAAATTGAGTGTCGCGGGTTTTGTATAGGTATCAAGGTTAGGTTAGTTTATATAACAATATTTACATACCAGAGGGCCTTGTCTGCCATGAATGCAGACATTAGTTTACCTGCTGGTGGTTCATTACAAATCGTGTCCCAATGTGCAACACACACACACACACACACACACACACACACACACACACACACACACACACATTGAACATTATTTCTGTCATACTTTTAGTGCTTTTTATAGACTTTTTCATATGATACACAGTGTAACACCAGTGTTATATAATGTACTTAATGACAAAAGGTAAAGCTAGGGGTGTCGGGTTATTATTGTCTTGTTTTATTTCCTTTCAAAATGATTAGGTGTAAAACATTTTAAATGATCTCAAGAATACGGTGGCTGGTTTAGGAAAGATGGAAGAATTATTACCCACGAAATTAATTTCGTTCTCACGAAATCAAATTCGTTCCCTCGAAGTAAAATTTGGTTCCCACGAAATTAATATCGTTACATGTACCAATAAAACCTCGACCATCTTATTTTTCGCATGGAGAACGCTATTGGAATATAATCCATACAAGGTTAAGGCATAAATGTGCATTGAATAATGATTTATTCAGATGTAATATTATAGATAGTCCTCTATGTTCATGTGGAAAAACAGAGGACGCCTACCACTTCTTTTTTTCTTGTACTAAATATTCTGCTGCAAGAAACGATTTATTCAATGCTGTTTTTAAAATGGATAATTTACATATTGTGGATACACATGTGTTACTATGGGGAGACAACTCTATTAGTATTGATGACAATGAAAAACTATTTTTTAATGTACAATTGTTTATAAGACGATCTGGTAGATTTTGATGTCAAATCTGTTTTACATTTCATATAAACAATATGGTAACTTTTGAATAAGTATATCTACTGTAAGAACTTTCA
This sequence comes from Ostrea denselamellosa, assembly GCA_024699665.1. NCBI lineage: Eukaryota > Metazoa > Mollusca > Bivalvia > Ostreida > Ostreidae > Ostrea > Ostrea denselamellosa. The sequence goes on from JAMZEH010000064.1 coordinate 8,847,616, forward strand.
TTGTAGCTTTATATTGAAATGACCTTTGATACCATTGCATGTAATTAATTATAAAACTTTATGTTTGTCATTAATTGTTACATAGGAGAAGGTGTTCTAAGTTTTAAGAACTTGTACCTGATCCTTTTGTTATTAACATCTTGACAATAAAATATGTTCAAATCAATATCGTTTCCACGAAATAAAATTCGTTCCCTCGAAATATAATTCTTAACCACTAAATTAATTTCGTTCAACGAATAAAATCCGTTCCCACAAATAAAAGTCTCTCAATATTTACTTGTCAAAGGACTACTAAGATATTAAATTCCGTTGCTTTTATAGCTGACAACACAGGGGCTTTAGTGTAAGTTCACCGGGTGCAGCCACAATATTACAGACAAACATTTTGTGTATATATATTAAACATTCTTGGAAATAAATGAAGGAGTTCATCAGCTTTCTCCGTAACAAATCGAAGTTTTAATTTATTGTCAAGCTCTTGATTGTGTAAAATGGGAATCGCTGAAAGTGCATGGAAGGCCAATATTGAGTTAATGTTCCCAAATGGCAGCATATGTTCGTCGTACTTCAAAACGAAAGAGCAGTCACAGATATATAATATGTGAACTAAAGTTACTGTGGATTTCATACGTATGTAATTGCAAGACACAACGTCTGTTAAATACGTGTATATAACAGCAATATGAAATTGATAATGAGTTTTGGTTTATATATTGAAGTAGTTAATGAAAGGTTAATGTAAACATATATCCTGCTCTTAAAAAAATCGTGGGAACGAATTTTATTTCGTGCGAAGGAATTTTATTTCGTAGGACCGAAATTAATTTTGTGGGAACGAATTCTATTTCATGAAAATGAATTTTAATTTCATGGGAACGAATTTTAGTTCATGGGAACAAAATTAATTTCGTGGAAACGAATTTTATTTCGTGCAAATGAAATTAATTTCTTGGGAACGAATTTTTAAAAAGAAATCTTACCCACCTGTCGTAGTGTTAAATGTTGCAACTGTAAACTATGCCAGAAAGAATACCGTGGTTCAAAGTCTCACGGAAGTGTACATTAACTTGTCTGAATTATGACTAGAGTCCACTATTTGATTAAGATCCATGAGTTAAATATTCCATTCTGTAAAACAAATCATGAAATATCCTGATCATTGAAAGGAAATCAAATCATTAATATGACATATCATATAATCTCAAAATCGTCCCCATTTTTCTGGATTTGCTAGTTCTTGTTTCGGATACACATTTTCGTTACATGACATAACTTTACATATACATTACTCTTTAATAAAACTTGACAGAATTGTTTGGTCAGAAGAAATATAGTGTCCGATGAGTTTCAATATCATTAGCGAATAAGGGTGAGAAACATTATTTAATCTATATCAAAAATATATGTGCACTAGCCCATCCTTACTATACTGAAATTCAATCCGGCTAATTTTGCATACGTATCTGTGATGTATTTCATGGAATGATCTTACGAAAAAGTACAAGAGATTTCATTTTTACAACGAAAATCGTCAGTATCGAGCCGTTTTATGTAAAAGCGATGCTTGTTTGACTTCAATTCTGTACATATTTTGTTTAGGCAACATTGTCAACTAATTTCAAATATAGACTTACAAAATTTTCTTGAATTTACATGTATTTTCAGTTTTTCGAAAGTGCATTTTTCTTGAACTTTCACTGTTCGCTATTTATCAATTCCAGCATTCATAATTGTCATTCAAGAGACTTATTTCTTTTAAAAAAACTATGCATTTCGAAAAGTCGGGTATAGGGAATTTTCAGTGGTGTTTTATTTTAAAGCATGAACCTTTTGTTTTTCGATCATACGCCAAACGCAATTTGCACAAAGTAAAAATATCAGAAGTACTAAATCGGCAATAGGCATTAATCTTCACTTCAAGAGTCTCTTTCACAAAAGGATGTTCATTTTCCTTAGTCAAAAATCGAAGTTGTCATAAGATAATAAATAGTTTGTAGATGATATTGCTAATATTAAACTTTCAGGGTTAGTTTTCTTTCTAATATCTTCATTCAAACAATTTCACATAATTAATTACTTGTTAAATTATAAATTCAAACAATTAATTTTCTTCTTAGATATGTATGACCGCAGTTTTGATAACTTCTATCAACTTATAATGTATATCTCCTTTCTTTTCCAGTTTTTTAAAATTTAATATTAATAAATTTTTCTTTCATCTCTCTCAAAACATTAAGCATTTTGGACGTAGTTAAGTAGATTAATATGTATTAGTATACATATAGTGTTAACAGAACATTTTTATAAAGTCATTTGTGCATACATTTACACATCATTTTGAATTTCACAGAACACGATGTGCATTTCAATGTGTCTAATTATCTAACAAAAGCCATTACTATTTGCATGTGAGTGGACGGAACATTACATGCATATGTAAGTAACGATAACGATCTGTACAATTATAATTTTTAACACGGATTTATTTCGAGACATGCTATTGACAACATGTCCTCATTTGCAGGCAATTTATAGTCTGTTATGGTCTTTTTAATGTCCAAGAATTTAATATGTTATTCAATCATTTTTACATCTTTCAAATTTCTCATTCATAAATCTGTGGCTATTTCTTTTATTAAGCACCCATGGTCGACAAGTGTCCATCATTGGATCTTAATATCTGCGAAAAATACGCTAATTGCGCGATTAATATCCAATATTATATGTAAATACGCTAAACCAAGGCATGCAATTCATCTTTTTCAGCTCATGCAAGAACAATATGGAAATTTGATGAAAGTCTGTCCATCGTAAAGGTCAGAAAACTGTCGCGGTCTGGAATCTTCTCTTGTCAGCTGGAAAACATTTATCGGGTCCTATTAGTTTAGGATATTAACTAAATCCATTTTTACACAATAAGGCCCTCAACACTAGCGCGGGCAAAAGACCATCGTTTGCAAATAAGTCTATAATAATGTTTAATGCACGTGCATCGGTCATAACGAACATCCACGATCTCGCCAGCTCATTTGAACATCAATGAGAAAATGGCCATGGATTACAACATTGAAGAACAGACAAAAACACTTTCTTGTGTTTTCGGACAGTTCGTGTTTCAAAAGTCCATTGTGGTGCAAGGCTGTGACACAGGGTTCAATACAGACGGTCACTTCAGTGTTAATACACGCGCTCGTTCTGTTGACAGGTACAACCATAACACGACATAGATTTCTACACTAATTCGATCTTCCTGCAAATTTTTATTATGGACTTATCCGTAGTTAAATAGCATTATAGTAAACCCATTATAACTGGATCAATAGGCAGAGTATTAAATTATGAATTAATTAAAGCATCCTGTAAATTTATCGACAGCTCTTTGTTCCGTTGTCAGGCTGGACAAGACAATTCTCTTATGTGCGATTTTGCACCACACAGAAACCTGCCGATAGAGGCATTTCTTTACTTTAAAAAAAAAAAAATGAATTAGAAAGTGATATCGATCCATAAAATTTAGCGATATTTGTTTTTCGACATAAAGTATATCAACATATATTTTTCAAAACTCCTGAAACTCCGATTGATGTAGATGTAAGTAAACATATATTAATTTGACAACCATTATATTGGTAGATTTGTGTTGATCGAATTCAAACGATATTGTTCCATAACGATCTTGTTCCGTCTTGATTAAATTTAGGTTTTAATGCTGATATGAATGGAATGGATATAAAGTGAATCAGAAATTTTTGTTGCTGTTGTTTTAACTACATTGTAGGGAATGAAGCCATTTCTTTCTCTTACATGCAGACTGCGCAAACCAGGTTATATCATTTAAACTGGTTCAAAATTAGTTTTATTGCTCATTAAAACATCTAATTACATGTTCTAGCAATATAATAAGAGGTGTCCAAATATATCAAATAGAACTGGGATGAAACAGTCCCCTCTGCTCTTCATTTTCATTTCATTATACTATAAGGTGGGCCTAAATAAAATCTTCTCCATTTCCATGATAATGATAAATGCATGACTATTTCACATCTGTATTGTGATTTCCGGAAATTGTCGGGAACCTGAGAAAAATTATTTGATTTCATAAAACGAAATGAATGTTGAAATAGAGAGAAATTGTCCTCATACTGTGCTCTATGACAAATAAACAAGCGTTCTGGAGCTGATGATTGAGATGGATGGTCGCAGACCGTGTTGTTTTCATCCCGGGAATCCGGAATGATGCTACTCGCATGTCCTCATCCGACTCCGTATAATAGTCATCCTCAATTTGGCGATGACATTTAAATTGAGAAAGATTGGTGTCACCATTGATAAGAGGGATCTCATGTCCTAGCGACAATTTTTCAAGTTCTGAATGATAATTTTCTATTTATCTAGAGTCTATTATTACAGGTAGAACTATACTTTTATATCAATAAAAAGCGCTACTCCAGGTGAAGAAAAGGTCTAATATTTCCTCGTGGAATAAAAGTAGTCCGTGGATTGGTGCTGATTTCTTATTCAAATGCAGGTCACCGTTTGTGCGATCATTTGAGAACTTCATGTTCAAATAACAGTAAAGAAAATCAAGGCGGATTCAATGTGTATGTATGATCACAAAACTGATAAAATACATTAAAATCTGCAAGCAAGTTCAGCTGCAATATGGCGGAACTACCATTCCATTCCCAACGTATGACAAACCAATATTCCTGGATAAAAAAAAGCATTCTATAAGTATTGCATAACAATGTATGTCCTCAACCAGCTACAAGGCAAGTCGTCTGCATAATATTCCGCGTGAATAATCATACGTCAGTAGATTATGCACAATAATAATCAAGTCCCTTGAAGTAAAAAAAATGACAGGTTCAAATTCAATATACATGTAATCTGTGGCCAAGGGCCATAACTCAGCAAAAAATCAAAGAACCGAAAGAAAATTCAACATTGATCAATGTACCAAACATCAAAGGAGTATCTAAGTATATGAGTTAATTTTCTTAGTATCAAATGCCAAATGAATATCTGTAAGCATGACCCCCCCCCCCCAAAAAAAAGGTGCGGAATACTGATTTGCCGGACGGACAGACGGACGGACAGACGGACGGACAGAATGCAAACCTAAAGTTTCCTTTAGCTTCGCCGGTAGGGGACTAAAAATGAAGGTCATTTAATTTCTTCCAATAACAGACCATTTAGGTTTTACTAGGTTCAATATCCTCTATTATTAAAAATTTGGTTCAATTATTGTCGGAATAAAGGCAATGCAGAAATTATATCAGGCCTCCACTGCGTTTCTAAATATTACTTATATCATATCATGTTGTAATTCTATGTTTGTTTCTAAATATTACTTATATTATGTTGTATTTGTATGTTTGTGTTGATAGTTATGTTACAGGTATACGATTTCCATGCACAGAGTGCCAGAAAGCCCTTGATCTAACAACAGGTAATGTTCAGCCTTTAATTTCTACGTCATAAGTTGTTAATACATGTATATGTGTCTAGTCTTAGAAACAGGGTGACGCTTAACTCTTAAACCCCATATCATGTCTAAACCATTTACTACACTTTATAACAATAATATTGGTAATACTGTGTAAATATGTTGCCTTGGGGATTTTTTGAAATATATGTCTCACAGCTACCGGTTGAAGTCGCATATATTCGAAAAATTATAAATAATATTGTATATTCTAGCCTTGATTATGCACGTTTATCTCCGAGACTGTCATTTACTAAAGGGGCGCTCGGTGTGTGTGGGGGCGGGGGGGATGTCTTATTATTTCGGAAAAGGTTAAATTCCGTACTGGAGGCAAATGTATTTTACATTTCTCTAACACTAATGTCCTCCTTTCTCGAAACTGCGGTAAATCTGCATGGTCGGAAAATTTCTCGGTTTAAAAAATATCCTATAAAACTACTTTTAAATCCCACCCACCGCCTCTACTGATCACCATACTGCTGCTTGCTTTTGCAGGTTGGATTCTCCGTTCGCGGCGATTCCCTGTAGATGTGTTTTCGGCGCACCCCAACACAAATGGAGAAATGCACCCAATATTCTGCAACTTCATGTTATTTCATGAACTTATAGTTTACAGTATTGATACTTTGATTGTTGATTTGAACAATTATTTGTTTGCATTGCTGACTGATTGAATGTTTGTATTGCTGAGATTGAATTGTTGTACTGTAGATTGCTTGCTTGTTTGTTTGTTTGATTTTTATTGCTTGATTTTGCATTGGTGACGTTTGTGTACTTGCGTATACTCAATGCACAAATCGCCCACTTGGGGTCACCACATTTTGATTGAATTGCTAGGTTTTTGAGGGGGTGGCCTGAGGTAGCCCTACAACCATTACCGCGGCCAAGAGCGCCAAATAAAGCATAATAAAAGTTAAGTCATAACAGTATCGGTTGTTGGTGTTATTTAAGTGACAGGAATCGATGATAATAAAAATCCAAGGAACAAAATTCCTATAATAGAATGGCGGGAATTATAATTCTACACGTACCAAATATTCCCAACCTTATCTCATAGAAGAACAAATCTATGGGATAATTTTTTCGATAAGATGACAATTAAATATGAATGTTACATATTTTCATGCCGGTATATGATATTTTACAAGATCTTTTTTTTTATATATATAAACAAACGACATGCAAATCCATGGTATATACAAAGCTCGCTTGAGCTGTCAGGTCATGGAAGTAATAAACCCCCCAAGAACCTACTATTTTCGTTTTAATCCAATATGTTTTATAAAGGATAAATTGTCTTCCTAAAATAATGATATTATTTATCTTAATGATTAAGTCATGCCTTTCAGGATGATCATGTGTTTTAGCCGAACTAATGATCTCCCATTCTCTAATAAGTCTTTAGAAGTCGATATTTATAATTCTAAAAGCATGCGTGGGTGCAGTCTTGAGCTATGAACAAAACCAAACCCCATCATTAGTAATTTTCAGTTTTCTCAATATGGATAATATATAGGATAGCAAATGGTCGGAATTCAGTCATAATCCAAGATTTTTCACTTGCATACTGTTGTCTGAGTGTCAAACTAGGCTGAACTGAATCAAGCTGATCGAGAAAAGAAAATACTGTCTGAAGTCCAGTTATAGTGGATATAAAAGCTGTTTCTAAGATCATTTTATTTTTGTTTTTGTTCGTCTAAGCATTGGAAATTACATGTATATTACATAAATTACATGTATATTACATGACACAAATGTACGAGGATACCTGGTTCTTCCCCTGGCGAAGTCGGATTAAGTAAATGTACAAATGGCATAACTCTTTTTGTACATGTATGTGTGTTAAATTTCTCTTAAAGAAGTACAAACAAATACACACACACACACACACACACACACACACACACACACACACACACACACACACACTGATAATAATATAATAACTATATTACTATTCTACATTTTCAGAGCTTATGCCCAATCCTTTTTGTCTTTACTATCTTGATAATAAAATAATATGTTCAAAACCATATATATAATACTTTGTGGAACTAATTTGTATTAGGTAAAACCATATCGCAATTATGTTTTTGAAATTAGCGTGCATGTATTTCTTTCAGTGTCTTCATATGTAATGAAGGCCAGCTGGCCTATTATATGTAATACATTTGAAAAAAAAACCTATAGTGACATTAACTATTATCTGACTCCGAAGTTAAACACAACAGTGAGAAAAATGTTTCAATTATTTACTTATGACCCCGCGAAAATGACTTTTAGATTTGAAAATTAAATTTCTGGATAATCCAACATTCGTCGTGTACAAAATGATTTCCCAGTGACAGGTCTAGATGTGAAATTGGTGGTGGTTGGTGGGTGGGGGTTCCAGAGAAAGATGTATATATGATATGTAGACCTGCATATTGTTAGTAGTAGTGCTGTGCGATATTACCGGTTTACCGGTGAATCCCGATTCCAATGTTGGCAATACGTATTGCGATATTTTTTTGCCAATACCGGTTCGGGTTCGATATTCCGTAAATTCTTAAAAAGAGTTATCTGTTCTTGTTTTTAAAACGAAAGTATGGCAGCGAACGAAACCGAAGTAAAACAGAAGCTAATCAGAAATACTAGAGCAAAGGCCCAGATATGGAATCATTTCAAATTGAAAAAGGAGGACGATAAGATAGTTCCGAATGTCGCTGTGTGTGATTACTGCGATGAGAGCATCAAGTACTCTGGGGGAACTACAAACTTAACAAGTCACATGCGTAATTGTTCAGACTGAATGGATCTATCCATATATTTTTGTTTACTTACAACTAATGTTTGTTAATGTTTATTTACTGAAGTTCAAGTAGAATTAAATGATGAAAAATAGCTTCTGGTCTTTATTTTCCATAGATTGAAATAATATTGCAATATATTGCAATGCAAATTTTAATATTGCAATATATCGCAATACGATTTTTGGGTCGCAATACCCAGCACTAGTTAGTAGGCATCCTTTCCTATATTTTTCCGCTGTACTGGGTTACATGTATATTTTATTCGGTATAGAGATAAATAGGGTCTCTGTACTGGGGATTTGCTGTTTAGTTAGTGTAGGAAGATTTCTACTCCATCAGAGGATACGTAAGTCTATACATTAAGAATTAAAAATCACAACATTTTTTTTATTGCTTCGCAACTTACTGTGAATTCTTGAATTTATGGAAATAATTCCCTATTTTCTCATCACTGTTGAACGGCCGCTACTGGATATATAAAGTACATACAAGTACAGACAGAATTGAAAATTGTTTGTTAAAAAGCGAAATAAAAAGGAAATACATTAATTTAATCAAATCGAGCAAATTAACATTTTTGAATGCAAATCTTACTGATCATGATGTGAAGTTAACATATTGTACATTGAATACGAATGATATTATGTTTCTCATGCCATGATAGTGATGTTTAGATAAGTTTAAATTTACAAAATTTTAAAGTATTGCATGGTGACAAGTTACAGAATTTTGTATAACGTAAGGAAATAACATCTGGGGTTTTTTGTTTTTGTTTTTGCTTTTTTTTTTTTCTTTTTTTTTGTTTTTGTTTGTATTTTTGAAACATTTCTTAGCATTTTTGGGGATTAAATCTGATTTAATACGTAAGAACAGCATGGGAGGACCCACGTATAAATTTCTGAGTTAATCACTTTCTTGGGGCTGCAACTGAACAACGTCCCCTTTATAGTATGCTCAATCTAAGTCCACTACATTTATTATCTTGGACATGCAATACCTCATAAAAAGTGATGTGCAAAATGTTATAATTTTGATAAACTAATCTCTTCGTGTTGAAAAGAAATTCAATTTTCTCGGCGTTGACCGTCACCCATTTGAATAGTGATCTGGTAAAGAAACACATTAAATGGTATTTCCAGGCATATGGCCATCGCTGCCACTCTTTGTGACCGTTGCTTAAGATCACCTAATGAGCCGCCATCTCCCATGTAAATCTTTCTTAATGACACTCGGCAGCGGTCATTTCTGTTCTTGCATTGTGAGGTGTTCCTGCGACTGTCCGGGTGCACGGTCAGTCGCCACCGTCCCTCGTCGTGGAGGATCCCGTTACACGTCCCCACTTAACCCTACAATTATCTGAAGAAAAGAGACCAGGGGTCAGGTGACTTTGGAGTGTTCTGCATGCGCATTATGGATTTCCGTAGTTGCTTTGTGAGAAAAGGTCGCGGGGCGCAAATTAGCAGAGAAAATTAAATGAATAAAACGGGAAAATTGTTAAATGTGACCAAAGAATATAATGAAATAAAAATGCAGCAACAGTACGGAAATATCAGCATAAAACCAATAAATAAATAAATAAAAATACAAAGAAAAAAGATACATCTACAGCACAGCCTCCTGTAGAAGACATGCTGTTTAGAAATATCTGATGTGACGTAGGGAACGAATGTTTTATGTTGGATATGAAAGGAATTAATGAAAGTCGAAGTAGTAGCAGCAGTTAGTCATTGCCTTTCCTAAAAAAAAAAAATTTAGCTTACTTCCGAAAAAGTCCATGAATATTGGGTTGTAAACTTTTATTTCCTTATAAGATTACTTTAAATGATACTAAGAATTACCCAGAAGAATCACTTGAATATTCAAAATTCATTTTTCATATCATTGCTTCAAGTAAATTTATTTTCTCTTAAAATATATTGACACATGAATGACAAATAACAACAAGAATTTTTCAAAACCTTTTGAGGCACATAGTGTAAACGTGGTTATAAATTTGACGCCGGAAACCAAGTACGCCTTTTTCCACGTCCAACATTACGCGAGAGCGAAATTACGTAGTAATTGAATATAATATAATATATTTTCGGGGCCACATGTCCATTTATCAGGAAAAACGAAAAAGTTTTACATTTGTAAAGTTGGGGCATAAAATAGTAAAAGATGTTCAACAAAGCTAGCTCTATATCTACAAACGTATTTACACTGCAGATCAATAATTTATTTTTTAGACTTGCTTATCATATCCTTTCTAGGAAGCGAATCAGGACATGTTCTATTCGTCCAATGAGGTGATCATATATATATATATATATATATATATATATATATATATATATAAAGAGGGAGAGAGAAAGTAAGTTGTGGATATACATTGAGAAAGACAGATTTTATTTGTATGTACAATTCTGACGTCATACACTCACTGACCATTGACCCTGTGCCTTTAATTTGATTTATCATAATAATATGCATCAGATACTGCCAGTCTCCTCATTATATGTTTTCAAAAGCTGAAAAATTTAGAAGCTGTGATGTCAAGGAAGTGGCTAGGTTACCACTAAGCGTGGTAGGGGTTGCTCGTTGCCTTGTTCTTAAATAAATATGCAATGTATTTTCAAATGAACAACATTTTTCTGTTTTAATTATAGGGAATTGTCATTTCATTGAATTCAATAAAATATAACTCACCTCCCGAAATTTCTTGGTCGTACAGACATGTACAAATATGTAAAAAAGATAAATCATCGATGTTAAGAGTTTCGATTGTCATATTTTGTATTTTGAATTGTTAGTCAAAACTTCGATATATATATATATATATATATATATATATATATATATATATATATATATATATCATAGATGTTATGCAATTCGCAAGAAATGCTTTAAATTTCACCGAAATCAGAGCAATATGAGTTCCCTGACTTGGGTACGAATTGTGTTCATTTCTTAGCTGACCTGTTTTCATATTCCTATGAGTTAGAATTTATTTAAAAGCTTCTATATGAGAAGAAAAATCTCTTGTTGTGACCTTCAACTCAACATTTTGATATATCAAGGACGTTTTATTTATTAACAATAATCATTCAAATGTCGATTCCATATATCGCAGTGAACTCGAAATAAGACATAGCAGAGGCTCCCACCGTTTTATTGAAAACAGCTGTTAACAGCAAACTACCGACTCAGTTTTTTTTGACAAACGAGATGATTTCAGCTTCCCTATCGTTAACTTCCCATATTTATTTAGCAATATTTCACTATCACCTGGATATGATGTTTATGTCTCTCAACTGATTTGATGCGCAAGAGTTTGTTATGCGTGTGATAAGTTTTTAAACGAGGCAACGAGTCAGGCTACTGACAAACAAGTTGATGTTACAGGGGTTTCAACAGTCTCGTTTAAATTCAGCATTTAGCAAATTCTGTGGACGTTATAACGATCTAGTTTGCCAATGCAACTTTATCACTGGGTTAAATGCTGTACGTCTGACGTGTTTCACACCAATGCGAGTAGTTACGACCTGATTTTGACTAAGGATTACTTCGTTTACCTGATCATGATATAGGGCTCATGGCGGGTGTGACCGGTCGACAGGAGATGCTCACCTGCTACTACCTCCGTTATAGTTAGGGGTCCGTGTTTGACCAGCTCTCAATTTTGTATTCCTTATAGGAGTTATGAGTGAGAGTGATGTCTGTTCGTTATCTTCACCTTTACATTTATTATCTCATGCCACAAACCGGTATCGCATTCCCAAATACTTCACAACTACATTGTAAAGCACATACAGTGTCAGTTCCCTTGATGATATAGATGATATATATATATATATATATATATATATATATATATATATATATATATATATATATATCACAAGTTTAAAAAGATCTGAATTCCAAGGTTACTATTTACACGATATAGCAGTGACCTATATTTTTACATTTTTACCAATCATGGCGACTTCGTTCAATCAATACATGCCACTAAACATTGCAGATAATGTAATCTGTTTCATAAACAAGGAAGTTTACATAACAAAACAGGTATTAAATTTTGTGTCGCCAAAGAAATGAAATGTGGACGGTTAAAACAATCTATATTTTGTACATATGTTTTAACAGTTGTATCTCAGAAGGTAAGGGTTTGCATTAATTAATCATAATTTTGTATAGAGGTTTTCTGCACAAATTTTTCAGGGTCGTCTTTGAGTTCGTTTATTCTTATTCAGGATTTGAAATTCAACTTTCACGGTAATGTATGGTGTAATTATGATTGAGATGGATTCATGGCACGATACATTTTGAGCGCTTCGAAATAACGCAAATAAACTGTAATTAAAAGTAATTGTTGGATATTTGAAATGAAATAACATACGAAGACAATGATACCACTAACAGTGCAAATAATTCCTCTTTATCTTTACTGATCTACACGTTTTAAAGCAACTTCAAAATAAAGTGTGCAAGTCCACCTTTCCCAACATTTGATAAAACTGATTTCACGCATATTTAAATCCCAAATAAATGACGATTAAATCAATATTAAACAAATAAAGATTCTAAGAGTCAACACTGTGGAAATAAGATGAATTAAATTTCTCCATACCTAATATTGTACTTTATTTCATAGTTATGAAGCTATTTCAATTTAAATATCGTAAAACATTTGTTTTCTACAAGGTCTCTTCTTTTTCCTTTAAAAGTTTGTGGGCATGTATCACACGATATATGTCCGGAAACTTTCCGGGCCGCAAACATGACGTCACAATAGTACATAAGCCCGTTAATTTTCAAATTTTTCTTGTTTTTATTTCTTTACTCAGTTAAATCAAGAGAGAAAATTGATGAAAATAAAATTATTGATAGTTTCTAAATGAAATTGAAAGTATATAATAAAAAGGTTATAGACTTGATATGGGAAAATATGATGACCTCGTTTTTTGTCGCGGACGGATCTCGCAAGCTCGGTCCGTCTACATGGCAAAAAAACTCGATAATTTTCTCATACAATATATATATATATATATATATATATATATATATATATATATATATATATCCTCCTCTTTTTCATTATTAATTTTTTTTGCATGACTAGTATATATTGTTTTTCAAAAATGAAAATGGAAACTTAATACTTAAGTTATGGTATAAATAAAATGAATGTAATTTATTCTCATGACTCCTCAATCAAATCCAAAAACAATGGGAAAAATTTGTATATGTTTTTCATACTAAGGAGTAAATATGTACATGCATCCTATTTTTTTTTTCATGTTATGTTCAATGTTATGTCATCTCACTTGTTTCGGCCTTGAATTTTCCAACTGTACCGTTCTTGTATTGGTTTGGATATGGCTTCCAAATCAGTAATTCATTCAAGTCCCTTGATGGTTAACCTAATTTGTTCAGTGCTAAATATAAGTGTTTACTATATATTATCTCTTCATTTGAACTGATCACTGTTAACTCTTTTATATAAAATATTTTCATTTGTCCTGAGGAAGGGACATACTGTCCCTAGGATTTATCTAAAGGTGCCGTTTATTATTTTAGTGCTTTATATAAAGTATATTGTCTCTGTTGCGAGGTTGTAAAGGGTATAGGAGAGGAAACAGTTGGGGCACGTGTTCCGTCCGTCACCTTGAAAAGTGGGACATAACAACCAAGTTTGTGCACCCCCCTCACTTTTCGAATTTAATAAAGGCAATTTTATTATAATTATAGTTTCATTTCTTGAAATTTATTTCTGTCCACAATTAAGACTATGGATTTGGTTTTCTTTTTAACTTGACTTTTCATTGAATCCGGATTAATTGGGCGAGAAGATAAAATTGATTTCTGCCTGTGTTTTGACGGTTTAAGACATTAGTTCGGTTATCCAGTGTAATTATTTTGTTTTAAATGATAATGTCTTCAACAAGTATTAGACTATGCCATTGAATTGATATTCTATATTTTGACCATCTCTGCAGGTTTGACATACTACAAAAAAAAAAAATAATAAATGTTTTTTCGGTATACAAGGATAACCTATGAAAGCGGTCGACCCTCTCACATACAACCGCTGTGGATCATGGGGATCGAATTCGGATCGCAGCAGTGAGAAGCGAGAGTGCTACCGCTGCGCTACCCAAACACCCAATCCCAATTATATTGTATAAGGTATTGACAATACTTTATACAGAAACACACATGCACCTGTTAAATTAGAAGTAGTTTCAATTTGAGTATTTTGGTATGAAATCCAACTAATCAATTGATTTAATACCACCACCACCACCCCCCCCCCCCCCTCTCCTCCCTTCACTTTCTCTCAAAGAAAAAAAATTCCCCTCCCACCAATACTGTATGTTTTTAGAGAGAGAAAAAGTTAAATACATGTAGCTTGGTACATGTAACCAGTATGTATTCCTGTTATTTGCAAATTCACAAATAAATCTGTACAATTTCCAAAAGTTTTCAAATTATTTTAATTATCTAAAAGAATATACCAAGAATCAACGAATACCACGAATTAGATTGATTGATTGATTATATATTGTTTAACGTCCCGCTCGAGAATTTTTCACTCATATGGAGACGTCACCATTGGCGGTGAAGGACTGCAAAATTTAGGCCTATGCTCGGCGCTTATGGCCTTTGAGCAAGGAGGGATCTTTATCGTACCACACCTGCTGTGACACGGGACCTCGGTTTTTGAGGTGTCATCTTAAAGACCGCCCCATTTAGTTGCCTCTTACGACAAGCAAGGGGTACTGAGGATCTATTCTAACAACCCGGATCCCCACGGGGCACCACGAATTAGTATGAGAGCACCATATATTGCGGCGGTCAAATGGCTTCGATGGCCAAACAGTTCAGTTGGTAGAGCACCTAGATTCTGGGGGTCCTGGTTCAAATACAGGTCTGGTCCGTTGCATTTTCGTACCTCTTGATAAGAAAATATTTGCGGAGTTTTGTTTGAATTACTTTGTCCCCTCCCCCCTCACTACAATATCAGCGATGTACCAATATACATTGTACGTCCAATAAGTTAGACTCACCAGACACATCAACTTAGGCAGTGTTACATGTATACCCAAGTTGCTCAGATATGACATCAGGATGCAATTCATACAATAATAACAGAAATAATAAAAGAACATGAAAAAAGTGTTCTATTCTAATATTGAATTATTGTTATTCGAATCCTGACGTGCAGCACAACACATGATATTCCATTTTAAAAACTTGAACCCTAATGTGCAGCACAGCACGCATGACATTCCACTTTTTACAAAGAACTTGATGGTCTCAAATTGGTATCTTCATTGGAAATCCGGAGATTATTGAATTTTCAAGACATGGAGTACTAAATGGTCTGTTCTTTTTAGGAACCTCTCAGGAACATTTTCAAATTATCCGAAGTAATGTGGATTGGAACAGTGCAAATAAGCAATGCAGCAGTATAAATGGGACTTTGGTCAGGATTAAAGATTTAAAGAAGGCCAGCAATCTAGACAAATTAAAGCTTGTGTCACCGATCTGGTCGTCCGTCACTGGCTCCTTCACGCCTTGGATAGCTTACAGAGGTAAGTTAAGTTCACTTACTTGTGGACATATACTTTTATCAATATTTGAATTATATGTTTTGGTTTCATTCATTTCAAAACAAGGCAAACATTTCAATATCTGTATATATTTGAAATTCGTTTATTTGTATGCAAAGATGTATTATCAAGAAGTTATTGGTCATTTGCAAAATCAAATAATTAATAAATGATGAGTAATAGAAAAACACTGACAAATTCATCGATGCGGGTTGTAGATTATTCCTGCAACATACCCAGCATTGACAGTTAATTACATGTACCAATATACACCACTTACCATGTAATTACCACTTAATTACATGTACCACTGTATACCACTTGTAACATGTAATTATACCACTTAATTACATGTAACACGGTATAGCACTTGTACCATGTAATTATATAACTTAATTACATGTACCACCGGTCGCGGTAGCTCGATGGTTAGAGCGTTCGCTTCGTAACCGGTCGTGAGTTCGAGCCCCGCTCGTGCCATGGCCCCGTCAAACCTAAGACGAAAAATAGGTAGTGATTGCTCCTTCGCTAAACCCTCGGCATTTAGGAGTGAGAATCATGGGTCTTTCGAATATGACCTTAAAACGGAGGTTACGGTGAGCGCTGGCACGTTAAAGAACCCTCAATGCTACGGCCCTGAGCGCTAAGCATAGGTCTAAATTTGTGGTACTTCACCTACAGCTGGTGACGTCTCAATATGAGTGAAAAAGTCTCGACGGGACGTAAAACAAACGAACAATTACATGTACCACTGTATACCAACCACTTGTACCATGTAATTATACCACTTGCTCCATATCATTTGTACATTGTCACCGTGGGGATCCGGGTTAGAATAAGTCCTCTCTACCTTGCTTGTCGCATGAGGCGACTAAACGGGACGGTCCTTCGAATTTATATCTCGCGTGGGGATCCGGATTAAGATAGGTCATTAGTACCCCTCCCTTGCTTGTCGTAAGAGGCGACAGAGAGATTTACATTCAGCGCAGGGAAGAGGTGAACATGCTCATAGATACGGCTAAGCTCCAGCATTACAGGACCTTGGTGCATGATAACAAAGGTGACAGTAAGCAGCTTTTCAGGGTGGTCAACAAGCTGCTTGGTAGAAACTCAGTCACTCCATTGCCTGCTGACAAATTACCATCAGATCTGGCTGTCATGTTTAGTGACTTTTTTGTACAGAAAATTTCACGTATTCGCAGCTCCATTACATGCGACTACCACCATCCACTTGTAGAACTACCAGCACTCGGAGACGAAACCGAACTTGGTCATTTCCAACATGTTACTGTAGATCAAGTAACGAAGTTGATAATGTCATCTGCCAACAAGAGCTGTGAACTTGACCCTCTGCCCACATCTCTTGTGAAGCAAGAGGTCACAACTCTCGCTCCCATCATCACGTCCATCATAAATAAGTCACTTGAGAGTGGTTCCTTCCCAACATCTTTTAAAGGAGCTATTGTGACACCACTTCTGAAAAAGGCTTCACTAGACCCTGATGTACCAAAGAACTACCGGCCAGTGTCCAACCTTGCATATGTATCCAAGTTAATTGAGAAGGTTGTAGCAGCACAGATACATACCTACCTCAGTGAGAATGATCTACTCGAGCCATTCCAAAGTGCTTACCGTCAGGGACATAGTACTGAGACGGCACTTCTGCGAGTTCACAATGATGTGGTTTGTGCCATTGGAGAGCAGAAAGCAGTCTTGCTAGTGCAGTTGGACCTATCGGCTGTCTTTGATACTGTGGATCATTCACGCTTGCTACAAATACTCAAGGACCTTGGAATTAAGGACACTGTGCTCATGTGGTTCGCATCCTATCTTACCAATCGGACCCAGATTGTCAAAGTGAAGGTGGCAAAATCTGGTGCCACTGAGTTGGGCTGCGGTGTCCCCCAGGGATCGGTCCTTGGGCCTGTCCTATTCAACATCTACACATCATCCCTGGGGACCCTTCTCAGAAAGAACAATGTCTTGTACCACATGTATGCTGACGACAATGAATTGTATATCAGCTTTAAAGTTCAAAAGGTTGCTCTTGCAGTCAGTCAGATGGAGTCTTGCTTGAGGTCAGTTCAAACCTGGATGGCTCAACATCACCTCAAGATCAACACAGACAAGACCGAGGTGCTAGTAATATCCTCAAAACAAATGGCATCTAAGCTGCACATACCATCACTGCAAGTAGGAAACGATTCTATCACTCCTGTTGCTAAGGCCAAGGGAGTTGGTGTAACAATTGACCAACACTTAACCATGGAGGCACATGTATCATCAGTGTGCAGAGGTGCCTTCATCCACCTTAAGAACCTGAGCCAGCTGAGAAGATATCTAGACAGGGAATCGTTAGAATATGTTGTCCATGCCTTTATAACAACAAAGCTGGACTACTGTAACTCTCTCTTTTGCGGCTTACCATCAACGCAGATCCAGCGGCTTCAATCTATCCAAAATGCTGCTGCCAGAATCATCTCAGGCACCAGCAAATATGACAGAATTACACCTGTACTACGCTCTCTCCATTGGCTTCCAGTTCAGCAAAGAGTCATCTTCAAGACATTGGTGTTGGTGTACAAAACAGTACATAACACAGCCCCATCCTATCTGCAAGAACTCATAACACCTTATGCTCCCTCCAGAATACTGCGGTCCAGTGACCAGAGCCTACTACGAGTGCCATTTACCACCTCAACGGTGATTCAAACTCGAGCCTTTAGTGTTGCTGGCCCTAAACTGTGGAACGCTCTTCCGTATGATATCAGAACTGCCACTAGTCTCTGTACCTTCAAATCTAAATTAAAGACTCATCTGTTCACATGCTACAACTAATCTGGGACCTACTATGATCTGTTTTTATATACCTCATTTCACTCATTTTATTGTTGTTTAAATAGCGTTTAGAGCAGTATGGACTTTACGCTTTACAAAATAAATTTATTATTATTATTATTATTATTATTATTATTACTAAATGGGACGGTCCTTCGGTTGAGACCGCAAATACTGAGGTCCTGTGTCACAGCAGGTGTGGCATTACATTCCTGTTCAAAGGCTGTAAGCGCCGAACAGAGGCCCAAATTTTACAATCCTTCAACGGTAATAGTGACATCTCCATATGAGTGAAAAATTCTCGAGTTGGGCGTTAAATAATATACAGTTGAACTTCGGTATCTCGAACACCGATATCTCGAATAGCATGAATATGTCAAAGTGATTCGGAAGTCCCAACAACTTATTCTTCATGTATTTTACCCTCAATATCTCGAATCTTTGGATATCTCGAAGTTTTTCTCGGTCCCATCGAGTTCGAGATAACGAGGTTTGACTGTATAACCAATCAATCAACCATTTATACCCTCTATCCATAACTTTATATCATGTCATTATACCAATTGTACTGATCATAATACCACTTGCACCATATCATTATATCATTTGCAGCTATCATTATACCTGTGCTTGCTCCTTCGCCAAATGCTCGGCATTTAGAAGTAAGAATCACGGGTTTCTTAGATATGACCTTAAAAACGGAGGTCCCGTGTCGCGACAGGTGTTGGGAAGTTAAGGGACCCTCACTACTACGGCCGTAAGCGCTAAGCATAGATCTAAATTTGTGGTACTTCACTTACAACTGGTGACGTCTCAATATGAATAAAAAAGTCTCGAAGAGACGTAAAACAAAACCAACCAATCATACCAGTATATCACTTAAAGTATATCATTATATCACATCGTTATTATATAATATTACTTGCACCATATCATCAGATCACTTATAACATTCCATTGTACTCCCCAGGATGTTTTCCACAATTTATTGAACATACATCTTATATCAATTTGAGTCCAAACACTGTTGGGAATTGTTTCTCTTCCTGTCAAAGATATTCGGAGATTGGCTGTACCTATTTCGCTTTGCAGGTGAGTTTTTGTCTATAATTTTTTTTCACAAACTGATACCCATTCAAATACACTCCTACATCTATCAAATGTCATATCAGTTAAGCTTGAGGATTACTGCGTTAAAATTATGTTGCGTCGTATTTAGGGAAATCGGTGTTTCTGTCCGTGCAGTTTCCCAAAACTGCATTTAGTTGATAGCAACAAGTGCAACATAACGTGTAATAACTCCACGGACGATGGCTACTGCGGGGGGATAGGATACATCACTTTGTATGAAGGTATGTTAACCGGTTAGAAGTAGACAATCCATAAACAATGGGTTGAAGTATCATTATACATAACACTGTTTTACTGACACGAATTGTTCTCAGTAAGTGATGGGGGCCTGTACAGAGGAGATGGGTTTTGTTTGGCACACACCTGTACACCACATGAGAAGTCATATCTCGGAGAAGACTGTGATGAACAACGCAGAGGACTCTGTGGTTAGTTTTACCTAATTCTATGCTGATAGTCAAATTGGTTGATTTCTAGAAAGCCACCTACGAATAGCTCGAAAGTTTGTTTCATAGTTGACAGATCATTACATTTGAAAGTCCAGCCAGAAAAGACTTGGAATGGATATTCAGATGCCTGCAAGAAACTAAATTATTTCTTAACTGCCCATATAGAGACAATTTCCGAAACTTTACCATGCGAAGGTTTGGCGTGGAATGGAGTCAGAAGTTACAAAATTCCTAACGCTGAGGGAAGTGAGTTTCGTTTATTACAATTCCCCTTATAGACGAGCACGATGAATTATTTTATCACAAATAACTGTTCCTTGAGTGGACAACTCTCAGTAAATTCAGCAAAAACCTGTCAATTTGTCTACTTATACTCTTTGACGTTCAATTTCATCATCCATCCTACAAATATAAGCTTTCTGGCTTTAGATATCAAACACTTAGTGAACAGTGCTCCGTATTTTAACCAATTCTGAAGTGTATTCCTGTCATAAATCTATGAAAAAAAATAATGTCTTCAAAATACAATGAATATGGAATTCAAACGATCATTTCTATTTCTTCTTTTTTCTAGCCAAACATTGTTACAAAATTACGTTACAATCGGGAGTACTGGCGTATGAAAAGGCTGATTGTCATATCAAACTTCCCTTTGTCTGCAGAACTTTTCCCCCATTTCAAAGTAAGCTGAAAATCATTATAATGGCATATATGCTTGTTAATCAGCATTTAAAGTCTCTGATAGCATAGTTTACGAGTAGTAAGGAGAGCACATTTATTATTTAAAATCAAAAAGCTCACAGAAACAAAAATATAGATCATTCTGTTTCAGAGTTTTAAAAATTTCTGTTTACTTTGATAAGGTCCTGACACGACGGTCACACCAAATACACAACAATCCGTAAATACAACGAATGAAGGTACACATTTATCTTCTCTCTTCATATCATGTTTGAAAACTTGCGTCCCTTTGAGATTATAGGCACTAAGCTCTCTCTCTCTCTCTCTCTCTCTCTCTCTCTCTCTCTCTCTCTCTCTCTCTCAATTAGTACTTTAGCTGTACATTATGTTTTTTGCTAAAATTTTGATATTTGAATTGTTGGACAGCGTACGTTTACCTTAATATTTATCTTAGAATGTATCCAGTTTATTTTTAAGGAGTAATGCTTTCTAGGCCTTATTATCCTATTTGCAACAAGAATGTTAAAAACGATATTGTGATATCCCTTTAGCTTGCTTTTATAACCGATTGTTTGGAACTTTTTGTTTAGAAGGAATTGTATGATTGATAGATTGTATATTGTTTAACGTCCCTCTCGAGAATCTTTCACTCATATGGAGACGTCACCATTGCCGGTGAAGGGCTGCAAAATATAGGCCTAAATGCTCGGCGCTTATGACCTTTGAGCAGGGAGGGATCTTTATCGTGCCACACCTGCCGTGACACGGGGCCTCGGTTTTTGCGGTCTCATTCGAAGGACCGCCCCATTTAATCGCCTCCTATGTGATGTTCACAAATTAAGTTGTTCTTTATTTGCGGACAAAAAAAAATGGCATGGGAAGATGGTTTTATAAGGAAAATTTCAAGCTTTTGTTTATGCATTTGTTTTACGTCTCTTCGAGCACACTTTTGATTTAAGTCTCACTTTTTCGCTGTACGTTCCTTTGATAAAAGTGAGACTGATATAAAAGTGAGCTTGTCTAAGTTTTGTGACCCCGGATCCAGAAGGAGGCGAAATGCCTCAAAGAGGGTGTTGCACAGAAGTAGTAGGGTTCGTCATCCATATTATACTCTTACTATATATTTGTCATTTAAATACCTGTAGGATTCCCAGTACTACGGGCAAGCCTAAAACATTTTATGTGTCAATACATAATAGTCTCAGCATAATTTTTAAAATTGTGAAAATTAAATTGTTTTATTTTTTATGAGTATCAGACACAGCATATACGGTTACAAGTGTATCGCATATCTAATACTCTATACGTCTACATAGTCTAGTCTAAAACCTCTTATACTCTATGCATTATTTTCTACAACCATCTGTACACGACTGACCACAAAAGGAAATATAGAAAGTTTAATACGCATTAATAAAATTCCACAAAATCGAAGTACATGCAGCTGAAAACTTTGATTTACCATAGCAAATTGTTACTGAAATACACATTTCATTTGTCCAAACAAACTGTTTAATAGTCCATTTTCCTTGTTTGGCATTTTTGTGGTGTCAAAATTTGCCTGATCACAGGTATGTCAATAAATTTGGCGGATTTTTTTTTTGACGGACACAGATTTTCAAAACATTCCATACAGTACCTGATTTTTACATGTACCTTAGATATGTAAAGAAACACAATACAAGAAACTGTAATGAATTTTTAATATAAAAAAGTTCAGATCTTGAGATATCATCAGTAGTGTTTTAATGTGGCATCAATTTTCGGAAAGCGTAGACCATAAATGCCAAAGGAAAAGTAACCTACAGGTGACTTTGAAAATAATATTGTGAAATCGTGTCGACTTTTTGAAATCTCAAACGCTAAACATCATATAAATTGCTCATGCTTGATTTAAACTCAAATTATTTAGACAATGCTAGCTTAAATCATTTTGGCTAATTTTTACCAATACACGTCTTCTAAACCTAATTTAAAAAATGTTTGATTCAAGAGAAGTTTTAATTGGTTTTATTATATATTATATATTAGTTGGATCTTTCGCGCAACACCTCTAGGGAAATTAACATGAGACATGCAACTCCTTCTTTACATCGACTCAACTATGTTTGGTGCTCGGGGCCGTAGCGATGAAGGTTCGTTACCAAGATTTATAAAATATCATCTGAAAAACCCGCAACTCACTTCCAAATGCCGAACGTTTCGCGAAGCAACTAATGTACAAGGTGGATTCGAACTCACGAACTTCCGATCACCAAGGCTTTAAACACTTGCCACCGCAACCAGTTTTCAGTTAATATGGTGATTGATTGTTTTATTTGTTTTACGTACCGTTGAGAATTTCATTCGTGCGGGTGAAGTACCAAAAATTTAGACCTATGCTCAGCACTCAGGGCCGTAGCAGTGAGGGTTCTTTAACATGCCAGTTGCGACACGGGACCTCCGTTTTATAGGTCATTTCCAAAAGACCTCTAAATGCCGAGCGTTTGGCAAAGTAGCAGTCACTACCTATGTTTACGGCTAGGTTTTACGCTGCTATGGCAGGGGAGCTGGAACTCATGCTCTAGCACCGTGCTACCGCGACCGTTTTGAATTAATAAACAAGCACACAAATTGACATCGGTTAAAAACATCCACAGATGATATTACAAAAATGTGGGGACAAGATTATGATAAATATAATTTTGTCACAGAAGAATGGAAGTTTTGAAAAGCTGTATTTCAAATCTCAAAGAGTTCACTCCCTTTATTAGTGGGTGAAACTGAACCCTTATTTTTTCAATAACATAACATTATACCTTTTCCAGCTGTCGGTTTAGTAGCTGGGTCTGTCGTTGGAGCAGTTATCCTTCTGACTGCTATACTTCTCACATTCTTGTTTGTAAGGAAAAAACGGTAAGTAGTGGTAAATTCGCTTTACTGAATTACCGTATATACCGGTAGTCTTCGAGCTGTATAAGATAATATTCTTTATATTACTTTATGTATAAGACAATATTCTTTATGTTATCCTATGAATCATGGTTTGTTGTAATTAGAAATATTTCATCGTGCACACAAGACAGGGATATAATCAATGTTTTTGTTCCATTTCACATTAATACAAGAGTTAAATATGGATTTAACTTATTTACAATATTTATTGTCATGAAAAAATATTACTTTTACTAAGTTTAGTCATTTCGTCGCTTTCGTGGTACGAGCATACTTGTACCTTGAATCTGGATGTGAACCACTTATATATATTTTTCGTAACATTGACTTGACCTCTTGAAAATAAGTAATAATTTATCTATTACAGAAAAACAAGGGACCATTTGCCTCCAACTATCCACAATGTACTGTACGATCTCTCTGAGACATGTCATACAATGGGTGGACAAACAGTCACCAATGATAAGAATGGAGTTGTGAAAAACACTAACTCCACACAGTTTTCTTCCCAAGACGCAGACCATATTTATATAGACAGAACAGAGGGGGAGTATGACCATTTGCACACTTCACGTCCAAAAACATGTACTGGTGAAGAGTCGCACTATGACAGATCTGACAATGCATACTCCACCACTGCAAGAGACAAACATACCGGTAAAGAGTATGAAACACACTACGACAGCATGGCATCTTCAAAGGAAAATCCATATGATTCAAAGCCCAATGAACACGGTGAAGAGTATGAATCACACTATGACAGAATGTCACCGTCAAAGGAAAATCCATGCTATCAATAAGTATCCCAAAGGTTTAGAAACGTAGAAACGTGTATAATGTATAGTAGTATCATCAATACACCCAATGACCTTCAAACCGAGATAAATTATAAGAATTACCCTATCCTCCCTAAAAATTAAAGACAGTCAAACAAAGCAGCAAATGATTTATTGCGAAACGTACTGCATTGAATACTCAAGTTTTTTCCTAACAGTTCAACAATCTGCAATTTATACAATCGTAATTAAAGGAAACCAACCCCTTTCACGTATTTTATTTGTTTATATGTGCATGTAATTTACGTCCCATTCGAGAGTTCGTCACTTATGTAGAGACGTCACCAGCTTTCAGTAAAGTGCCACAAATTGTGTTCTATACCTGAAGCGTATGACTGTGGGTATGAGGGGTCTTTCTTGTGCCAACAAGTAGCGTCCCACTAGACCCCCGGTTGATTGATTGATTATATATTGTTTAATGTCCCGCTGAAGAATTTTTCACTCATATGGAGACGTCACTCTTGCTGGTGAAGGGCTGCAAAATTTCGGCCTATGCTCGGCGCTTACGGCCATTGAGCAGGGAGGATCTTTATCGTGCCACACCAGCTGTGACACGGGGCCTCGGTTTTGCGATCTCACCCGAAGGACTGCCCCATTTAGTTTAGTCGCCTCTTACGACAAGCAAGGGGTACTGAGGATCTGGTCTAAGAATCCTGATCCGCACGGGGACCCCCGGTTGAGGGTCATATTCGAAAGACTTATAACTTACACTTCTAATGACGAACGCTTGGCGAATAAACAGTCACTAATTACGAGGGTCGTTCAATATGTAATGTGTATTGTACAATATTTCAAAAATAGTGAATTGAACATTGCATCTATTCAAAGCATCTCCGCAGTTTGAAATATATAATTTCAATCTCTGAATCCATTTCTGATATGCATCACAGTACGCTGATTTAAGTAAAACTCTGAGGAACTGACTGATGGCTGAGCTAAAGTCTTGTCGGGACTTGTAACGACGACCAGATAAGAACTCTTTAAGTTTTAGAAAATGAAAACGTCAAAAGCTTTAATTTTCTGTCTTTGGCAGAAAAAAGTCACATATTTTTTGCAACATAGTGGCACTAAGATTGGTTGGCCCCTCATGACAAAATCGCATAAAAGCATCCAAAGATGATGCTGTAAGTCTGCTCCTCAGTGGTGAGCATAGGCCATCCATAAGGGAAAAGGATCTCTCAGCTGCTACAGTTGATGCTGGAATAATTGAAGACAGCAGGAGTAAATACCACATGTTTAGAAATGTTTTCTTTAGGACTGGATCTCTTACCATTTCCTTAAAGATAGCTTCAGGTGTGGTGAAGACTTTCTCCCTGGAAGTTAAAGGAAAGGTTAAGAATCTGAAGCTATAATTCTGTATTACTTGATGATACAGTTACTTTTTATTATACATTATCCTCTACCCAAGAAAGTTTAACATTTAACAGAATTCATTTTTATTAGACTTTGTCAATTGATATAAATATTTTAATTTAACACTTGGCCGAAGAACATGCAGTGTTTTCGTAATCTGAATCATCGAAACTCGTTTCAATACTTGAAGTACTCTTGTTGTCATTTTTACTTTCGGACTTGTAAGCTCTTACCTCCATCGAACATGATGTATTTTTATTTTTTATTTTTCTTCGTGCTTAGTCTGGATCATCAAACAAACTGTTTGTGGAGAGTCGGCGTATACACAAACGTCGCGATGATCCAGACTACTTCATGCTGAACATTGATCTCTGTCTCTTTTTCAACTATAACATCTTCAGATCTAGAGGCCTGTTTAAAATTTGAGTGGATCGGGTTACTATTCTTTTCTGTTAATTTTTTTTCTCGATATTACTTCGAGCTGTGCGACATTTTGGTGCGCGTGTGTTTATTGAATATCGATCCCGACTTTAAAATAGACGACTGAAAGCATACAAACATCCGTAGTATCCCGAATAGTTCTCGGAGCTCCTCGGGTCTCTAGTACATCAAAGAATTACGGACATCTTTATTTTAGAAGTTTTTTCTTTTGTTTAGAAATTGCTTGTTCTCCTGGTGTACTATCCAATTAAATCTTTAACCAGGTCAATCCAGAAATCAAGGCGTGTGTACCTCGTCCTACTCGGCCTTGCTGGGGACTCCTTGAAAAGGAAAAATGTATTTGTAATGCAGAAGTTTATAAGAAAAAAACCATGTACTTCCACCACTTTTGGTTGGTCTTCCTACTGGTGTTTTAGGCCTCAGCTGGTTGTTGTGGTCAATTCCACCCATGAAGCAATGATAATTCTCCAACTCGCTGGCCATCTCTGGTGTCGTTCCATCACCAGTAGGATTTAACTTGGTGGAATCAGGTGGACCTGAAAGGACATTAATTATTAGAGCTACAATACTTTTATTTCAACTATTTTCGTGTGTGAAATTCAATTATGTATTAAAATTCATCTGTCAGTAGTTGATTGTAAAGAAAACTGTTAGGTCTACTTAATCATGGTATAGACGTAATTCTAAATGCTAAAAAATCAAAATTTTTATTCAATTTACACATTTGTTTTTGTTTTTATCTTGCCATACTTGCATCTAGATTTTCATGTTGTGGGGAGAAAGAATCTCCTCTTGCAAGTCTGGATGGGGATTTTACCTGCTCTGGAAGTCCTGTAGATGTCACTTTTATTGTGTCCAGATATATATACATACACCATTATTCACCAGAGAAATAGAAGTAAAGAATCTAACAAGGAAAAATATTCTGTTTTAATACCAATTGATCAGAGGATATGGATTCAGAATTTTAAAACTTAACATGATAGGTCAGTGACTGTACCTGTTCATATAAACATGATGGCCCTTCCACTAAGTCGTTGCATACAAGGTTAACAGCTTTCTAACCAAGTTGTGGACCTTTGATTGTATCGTCCATGTAGTTATAAAATTGGTGGCAGTAACCAGAGGAAGAGTCGCATCTCATCCGCACTTTCATGCCTCTTTTGGTAGGTCTTCCTAAAACCACCATTTATAATATACAGACATGAATATTATGAAATCTGAACTGGTGATAGTACGTAAAATTAACACCTTCTTTAGGAAATGTTACTTTTATTCTACTTATAACACTGCATATGGTGTTATTTCCCAACTGATTCGATACGCAAGAGCCTGTTCTGCATATGATCATTTTTTTTAAATCGAGGCAGCCTACTGATAAACAAATTGATGTTACAGGGGTTTGTATAGTCTTCTTTAATGTTATCATTTCGCAAATTATATGGTCGTTATAACGATCTATTTGCCAGTACAACCTTCCATTAGGTCAAATGCTATCAGACTTGTTATCATTTCGCAAATTCTATGGTCGTTATAACGATCTGGTTTGCCAGTACAACCTTCCATTAGGTCAAATGCTGTCAGACTTGTTTCATGCCAATTGTTGGACCGTTCTTGGTACATTGATTCTGGTTGCGGATTACTCCGTTTACGTGATCAAGGTACACGACGAGTTTGACCGGTCGACAGGGGATGTTTATTCCTTGTGGGCACCTGATCCCACCTCTGGAATGTCCAGGAGTCCGTGTTTACCCATCTCTCTGATATTCTTTTGAAATTGCGAGATTGAGTACTGTTTGTTGCCTTAGCCTTTTCAATCATAAAGTTTTACATGCTTCCAAAGTATCGTAATGCACATGTGTGAAATTCTGAGAAAACGTATAGTGAGTAGAATAATTTGTCAACTTTCAGGAAAGTCAAATTTACAGTATAAAAGTGAGATTACTTAGGTTCCCAGTATCTTGGGTTAGCTCCAGACTGCTGTGCGTAAAGATTTGTATGATCAACAACATGATCAAAAAAACTAACTACAAAGCTTCCTAGTGCAGTAAAGTTAAGAAGTGCATTGTGGGTAAATATGATCATCTTAACAAATTTAAACGGTGCACAGAGCAATTTTGAATTACAAAATAGCACATGTTCCTCCATTTGTTTTCCAAAGGTGACTGAGTTAGAAAATTACGCAAAAATATTTCGGTACTATTTTTCTGAAAGGAGTGGGCGTGACTTTCTTCAATATATTTTCTTTAATTTAATTTTCCAGTGATCCGCACCTTTCTCGAGACATGCGCACTGTTAACGCGGCAGATGTAAATAATATTGTCAATATGGCGATCTCCTAGAAGAAATCGCACAACTTAGTATACTTTATCAAACATTTACACTAAATACCTTTTAAAAGTTGATGTACTATTCACAATTAAATCCTTAGCGAAATCATAAACAATTTTTGTTAATACACAACATGAACAAGAAATATGATTATTTTCAGTTTTACTTTCGACAAAATTTTTTTTTTTAAATTTCCATTGACAGTATAGTTCCAGTGATACGAGTTTGTAATTTGTACATGCATTTGCTAATACGAAATGAAATTCAAATGTAGTTATGAAAATACCGGTATTGAAATAATAATGACCATTCTGTATCGTGTCGACTTCTCCCTTAATTTGTATCGGAAATGATGTATTGTATCGGAAATTATAAAATAAATGATGTTTTAAATTTAATACTATTAACACAAGATATAGAAAGAAAACGATATTTTAAATTGTGTTAACTTTTAATCTTCTTCGCTTATGTTTTTATAATAAGTAATCAAAAGGGAGAAGTTTTGAAGGCATTAAAAGAGTCCCCATGCAAATCTTGGTATGCATCCAAAGGCGTCATTATGATAGACAGGGTTACATGTATAATATTTGGGTCCAAACGTCAATTTGTGAAAAATATATCATTCCACAGAGAATATCTAAATATCATTTCAAAACCGATACGTCATTTTAATTTTCCTGCGATCCGCGCCTTTCTCGAGACATGCGCACTGTAAATGTGACGGATTTAATATTTGGGTCCAAATGTCACGTGCCTGTGTCCTAACCATTCGGTTGGTTGTATATTGTTTAATTACGTCCCGCTCAAAAATTATTCACTCATATGGAGACGGTGAAGAATCTGCAAAATTTAGGCCTATCCTTGGCGCTTACGGCCTTTGAGCAAAGAGGGGTCTTTATCGTGCCACACCTGCTGTAACACGAGGTCTCGGGTTTTGTGGTCTCATCCGCAGGACCGCCCCATTTAATCGCATCTTACGACAAACAAGGGGCACCGAGGATCTATTCTAACCCGGATCCCCACGAGCTAACCGCTAGGCTTCCGAAACCTCAAAGCAAAGCGCATATACACTTAGTGAAACGTGACAAGTCACACACACACACACACACACACACACACAAACTGAGGAACTCTATGCAAATTGGATGAGAAGATTAAATGATAAAGAAGGCAAAGAGCAAAAAACAAGAAGAAAAAACATAGAAAATAAAATGATCCATTGTATTTTTTTGTTTGTTTGTTTTTTGTTTTTGTAAATGATTATATTAAGCAATTATTAGTTCCTTACCGGTCTGTAAAACCGAAGGGGACTATGGCTTTCTTCGCTGTCTGTCCGTCCGTCAGACTCTCTGTCTCAGTTTTCCTTTATGCTTGTGAGGATTCATTTGAAACTTGTAGTCTAGTTTCAGAGTGGCAAACTACAGATCAAATTTGAATTTCGTAAGTTTTTAAGAAAATAATCTTTATAGTTTATCTTTTTTTTATTCACCGGGATCGAGATTGTATTTCAATGAAAAAGGCTATAAAAGTAGGACGTTTGAATAGTGGCAGTCGATGAATTATATATAACTCGGTCGCTAATTTTGTAAACAGTAACTTCATTAATTTTACATTTCAAGCTCATTAATCGCAAATGGAACAATTCAATGAAAATATATATGAAATCGGTTAATCACGCGAGTATTTTTCTGTAGTCTGTGAGTAATGTCTAATCCGTCGGCAGTCCTCAGCTTTCCAAATTCCTGCAGTCTGACTGAAATCACGGGGATTCGAAGTCGGCCTTCAAACAGTATTACATGTACGAACAGGGTATAAACGTCCTTTATAAGTATTTAAAATGCAGATATGAATGTTAAATTGTTATGTGAGTCCACTAAAAAAATATGAAATTTGTCATTCATTTTTTTTTTTACATCACTAAAGATATCTGAATATTCTCAGCATCCTATTCACACTTCCAAGGCCGAAGAAAGACAACTCTTATAATTTGTGAAGAGGAGAAGCATTTTGCAAGTTTTAGAACGATTAAAATTCCACTCGCCGAAAACGGAATCTCCGGTTAGGATTTTCCAATAAATATCCTCCCCTGGGAAATAGAATCTGAGAGAAGGAGTTCCCCTTACGTATATATAAGCCTCCACAAGAAACGGCTGTTGGTTGCATATTGTTTAACGTCTCACTCGACAATTTTTCACGCATACGGAAGCGTCACCACTGCCGGTGAAGGGTTGCAAATTTTTGGCCTATGCTCGGCACTTACAGCCTTAGAGCAGGGGGGCATCTTAGAATCTTATTAGAAATTTCTAAAAAAAAACAAAAAACAAAAAAACAAAAAAAACAAAACAACCCCCCCCCCCAAAAAAAACAACAACAACAAAAGAGAAAAAAAAAAGAAAAAAAGAAAAAAGAAAAAGCAAACCGCACAAAGGACTGGATGTCTGGAGACTGTCTTGAAGCCCTCCCTCTGCTTGATGAAGTCCTTGTGGTTCACACACACACACACACACACACACACACACACACACACACACACACACACATATATATATATATATATATATATATATATATATATATATGACACGGGGCCTCGGTTTTTGCGGTCTCATCCAAAGGACCACCCCATTTAGTCACCTCTTACGACAAGCAAGGAGTACTGAGGATCTATTCTAAGAACCCGGATCTCCACAGGGCTATTCTGAATTAAAAAATTGCACAATGGTATATTACCAATGTATGTCTTGGTGATCATATCACGTTTTATTTCTTCAAATTTCTTCAAGGTTATCCATTATTGAGCGTATTTCAAGCGCTCCTGCTGCGTCTGGGGCACCGACAGGGATCTGTTTGGAACTACTGCCAGTACGGGGTTTCTTGATGGCTTGCTTGTGCGCTACAACAGTTCCTCTAACGACATTAGACGTCAATTTATATCAAGTTGGATAAATGTTTTGTTTCTCTCTGTTTTATCAGTTGAAGTCATAGAAATTAACATTACTCTCTAGTAATCGTACCTGTCCCTCTCTTTGGGCTGTGATTTGGAGGAGCCAACCTTTCCTGCGTGATTTAAATTTTAAAAAAGAGTTTCTTCCAGCAGTTGTAGCCACACTGTGTCAGTATCACAGGCACGACCGCTGTTTCGTAATTGTAATTAAGTGCGTAGAGTATGTTTGGTGTTTATTATATTTAGGAGTTGAATTTGATGTTTATTACGGTCATAGGAGTTGAATGTGGCCAACTCCTTTCCCATGAAATGTTAGATAATGCTGCTAGTATACACTGTACTATTTTGAAATTGAATTTGATAAGATCGAAATTGATACCTTAAGCCTTGTGCAGTAAGAAAAATGTGTTGTTTGAAATTCCTTTTAAATACAAACAGCAAAACCAATATTTTAAGATATGTTGTAAATAGGTTTGATGGTAATATTTTGTTTTTCTTTTTTGAAAATACCATACAACGGATGTTCTCTGGGGTTGGAGTGTTTTACGATATATTTCATCAATGTTAACTAATTATATTCTGCGTTTATAATATCTGCAATTCCATACATTCTACTTTGATGTACCAAAATGCTGTAATCTTTGCAATTTTTTCCTGTTCAAAATGAATAGAGAACCGCGAAAAAATACCAGTGGAATATTGACTTCCATATTAATAGCTTGTGGTCAGTCATCCAAAAATTACTTTGCCAAACACCACTGATTTTACGATCAAGTATGAAAAGGAAGCTGGAGTTCTTCATTGACAATACCTACGTAGTCATTGGTCTTTCAACAGTCTGCTGAATTTCCCGTGAATTGTGCTTCTTTATTAGTTGACCTGTTTTGATATACTTAGGCGGCAGAATTTATTTAAAAGCTTCTATATGAAACGAAAAAGTCTGTGCCCTACAACTCGACGTTTAGATATACTGACGGCGCTTTATCTATTAATAATACTTATTTTGATTCATATGCCGACTCGATATATCACACTGAAGTAAAATTAGATGATCTTCTTTATAAGTTTTAGCTTATCTTAGCAAACAGTTGACATGTGGGTTTTTTTCTGCTCTGCGTTTGTCCGTCCTGTATCCGTCTGTTCTAATTTTTCACATTTTCCAATATAAACCGATTTCAAACTATGACTCCAGGAATCACGGCGGGGTCAGGGTTGGGATTTTAAATTTACATAAAGATTTATAATAAAATGGTTTTTAAAATATATTTTTTCAGATAACGACAATGTCTAATTGATATCAAAGGGTTCTTAAGGTTACTACAAACTTCACAGTACTTATGCAGTTGAGAGCTCTATCATTCAATGATATGACACCTTCTCATCATTTGTTACAAAACATGGACATTGCTTGCTCGAAGATCACAAGAATTTTTCTCAAACGGTGCCAAACCTAACTGATGTCAAATGGTATTATGATTGGATCAATTTACTGGAAAAGTAAACACAACAAATTCCAGTAATCTCAAGTTTTAAGGATTGGTGTTAATAAGGAGAAGCGTGTGGGCTCTTAGAAAGACTTGAATAATATCTAAAATCATTATGTGAAAGAGGTGTAATTAAATAACGGAAATAAAATGAATCTCACTTCGGTGAAAGTGATGTAATTAAAAACGGAAATACAGTGAATGTCGCTGCTGTTTCTAATAAGAGTGCTGCACAAGAAAATTGCTTTCAAGTATTTTATTAAACACGTTTTGTGTATACATGTATCTATAGTGAATATATTTGTTATCATCCCCACGCAATGAATTGCGTGAGGAGATATAGTAGCGGGACCGTTCGCGCGCAATTGTGTGTGTGTGTGTGTGTGTGTGTGTGTGTGTGTGTGTGTGACTGAGGTTGTAGACAATCTACAGGCCACAATGATTTTGCTTAATTGATTTGATACTTTACATGTAGCTCTCTTATCAAAAAAGGTAGAACCCTATTGATTTTGGGGTCATAATGTCAAGGTCACAACGGGACCTTGTAAACGCTATGCAAACACCATTTTAGACTGATCTATTTCATATAGCTTTGTTATCAAGACAGGAAGAACTGTAGTGACATTGAGTTCAAAAGGGCAAAGTCACTATAGACCTCAATAAGAGAGCTTGTAGAGACTCATTGCGAGGGGATGTGCCTCCGCCCTGAGCTGAGGAGCTCGTTACATTATACAATGCTAAAATCCTGTCTTCAGTCTCAGGACTGACCTGAAGTGATTATCATATATTAGTTGAAGTGACAATGATGTATTCTAACAAAACCTACCATAATGGAATGTCAACCTAAGTGAAATGATAATGATACATTCTAAAATCTGAAATGCCAATAAGTATTTAATTTTTTGTTTTTTGTTTGTTTGTTTGTTTATAGCCGCCTGAGCAATTTTTCAGCTATCCGGCGGCTGTTAAAAGTATTTAATCATTACTGTCTAAAATCATAACAGTTGTGTGTATGGTAATGTACACACACAGTCCTAAGTGTTATGACAATATTACATGTACAATTTTCTGTAAGATGTTGATGTTTTGTATGATTTTAAAACGGTCCCAATACAGCAATTTTATTTCCTGAATGCATTACATTGCATTGAATTTATCAAATTGAAATCGTAACTTATATGTGTACATGCTAAAACAGTACATAATGATATCCCGTGTCATTTAACAGAGTAAAAGGAATGATGAGAGGATTGGAGTAGTGTGTAGGATTGTGTTGAATTGTGTCATAAAAAGAAACATAAGGAAATAAAGGTTGTGTGGTTGAGTGAATAGAGTAACACCAAACCAGACACTCCTATACTAAAAAATTACAACTTATCAACTGAAGTAAGAGGTCGAGTAGTATCCAGCAAATCAGCACAAAATTACAGACGGATTTCCTCGGCAGGGGAAGATATGTTAGAAATTGAGAATGTTAAAAATGCTCTAGTATCCATCCAAGAGATACTCAGAAACATTGTACAAAAGATAAATAAATAGGTAAGAGATTACTAAGAGTGTGGTGGCAGAATTTAAAAATGGAAAAAAAGGAGATTGAGGAAGAATCGAAGATGAAGGAAGGAGTTCTCAAGGAAGTGGAAATAGTCATAAGAGAGGAGTCAAAGAAACAAACAAGCAACAACGTCATGATGTGTCAAAGGTCAGGCAACAGCTCACAGACGAAACAACGTCATGATGTGTCAAAGGTCAGGTAACAGCTTACAGACGAAACAACGTCATGATGTGTCAAAGGTCAGGCAACAGCTCACAGACGAAACAACGTCATGATGTGCCAAAGGTCAGGCAACAACTCACAGACGAGATAGATTATCTAGTTATGGATAATGAAACCAACATGGATAATGTTGCCAAACTTAAACATCAGCTCACAAAACTGGAAAACCAGATAAAAGAAATGGACCTGCCAAAACAGCTACCTGTTTGACAAATTTCATTCAACAATAGTCACAGAAAAATCACAAAGAGAATTTTAAGAGCAACTGCATCATGACTGACCACATCATCAACAGGAATGTGCACGTGTTGAAGAACTTATGGGCAGACGAGGAAATGTGATTGACTGTACTTGAACGGGTACAATTTCGTCATGGACAAAAGTGGAAAAAGACATACATTGGATTTATTGATGACAACGACAAAAACTGCACTTGTAAAAACTGAATTTAGAAATGAAGTGGCCACAACAGACAGGAGTAATCAGAGACAAGTATGACATTTGCCTTACGACAATTTAACTGGGTGAGAAAGAAGTATGCATTGATTGTGTGTTTTCAATACACTAGAGATTGAAAGGTTATGGGTGAAAGAATGGGGAGCCAAATATGTCTTAGTAGTTATACTAGTAGTTTTGCAGGTGTTGCTGTCATGTTTCGAACCAATGTTAATTTACTATTCATTCTATCCTCACGGATCACTCTGGTAGATTTTTATTTTGGATATAATAGCAAAGAACACCTGATGTACATTACTTAATTTGATAGGATAGCCCACATTCTTTTCAAAATATTTTTAATGTGAGGTTTCCCAGTCAGAAAATAGGTCGAATGTTTTTTGTGGTAACTGGAATGATATTCAAAAAAACGAAAGGGACACATTGAATGTAAAAATAAAATTAATAAATAATAATAAAAATACTTAAACAACGCAAAGGCACATGAAAAATATTAATGTCTCATACTGCCTGTAAGCTAGCTGATGCTAGTTTTGTTGAATTAAATTTGCCATTATAACAATAACCAACTTTAAGTACCTCCTTTCTGTAGACAAGAATTTAGGCATTGCATTTCCATATCGGTGCAA
This sequence comes from Ostrea denselamellosa, assembly GCA_024699665.1. Classification (NCBI taxonomy): domain Eukaryota; kingdom Metazoa; phylum Mollusca; class Bivalvia; order Ostreida; family Ostreidae; genus Ostrea; species Ostrea denselamellosa. The sequence goes on from JAMZEH010000064.1 coordinate 8,883,781, forward strand.
CGACAATGTTGGAAATCTGGTTAGTCAACGTTAATATGATGAGACATTTTCCAAATGCATAAAGATGTAAACGTAGTCATGGACACCGTTCCTATAGAAACCAAATATACATGATGTCAACAATTAATTTACTTTTACCTCACGTCAACAGACAATTAGGACCACATCATATTCGCACCATACATTGATTTCTTGAAGTAGCCAAAGCTATTTTATACGTGGATTTTTCTACACCAGAATACAGACTGCATTCTAGGATTATGGATGTTGTCCGTCACTGACACTATAAACTACTGCGGGTTATGGATTCCTTCCGAATCCTGTCGTCACTCCAATTTACGAACAAATGAATAGATACCGCCAACTTGTGCAAAATTCTTCATTATAAAAAAAAAAAAAAACAAGTCTCGTATTTCAAGTCTACACCCTGTATTTCCTACAAATACACTTCTACTGCATCCAAACTTTTTAGATTACAAAATAAACTTTACAGTGCCGCTTGTTATTGTTCTACTGATTCAGTCATCAGTGGTGCTGTCGATATACAGGTGACTCTCGATAACTCCGAAGTTCAAGCGACCTTAATAAAGATTTCAATCGAGATTTCGAGAGATCGATGGTTGAATCAAATCCGGAAAATAAAGGTTCAACCATAATTGTTCAGATGTTATACATGTAGTATTTACATCATTCTGGGTTTTCCTTCACGAATACCATGGGCTCACTGATTTCATCAACACAGTTTATTTGAATTGCATAATTAAAAAGGTTTTTAAAAGAAAGTTTATGTATTTAGTTTTTCATACTTAGACGTATATGTATCTACTTACAAGATCAATTTCTCATAAATAAGGAAATTTCAGTTATTAACTATTCTGCGCACGATCGTCACACTTTCTAGTCACTTCACACAAGCACAAATTCTTATCAACAGCGATGTTTCATGGGCGTGTCTTTGAATTATTTTCTCAAAATTGCGGTCTCCTTTTTGAGTCCAAACAAATCATCCTTTTTGTTGTTGTTGTTGTTGTATTTTGTTTGTTTGTTTGTTTTTGTTTTGTTTTGTTTGCCAATTCAATATACCCCAGTAAAGTCGTCCACATCTGCTAGGGGGCCTCCGTGGCCGAGTGGTTAGAGCATCGCGATCAAAATCACAAAGCCTCTCACCTCTAGTCGGTGCGGGTTCGATTCTCGCTTGCGCTGATATATGTAAGAAAGTTTGCCAGTTTATTTTTTGATGGTCGGTGGTCTCTCCCCGAGTACAATGTATCTGGGTTCTCTCCTCCACCAATAAAAACTGGACACCACCAGATAACTGAAAAATTGTTGAATGTGGCGGGAAACAAAAATCAGTTAATCAATCAATCCACATCTGCTTCATGCTAGGCTATTATATTGAATATACGAGGAACACTTTTTAAGTTCGTAGAGTAGGGCGGTCTTTTTAAAACCGCTTGAAATATCAAAATCTAAGACCTTCGAAATATGCTTCGTCTGCCTCAACACACATTTTAAACCGATCTACCCATTTCCGGAACGCTGCACGGTACTCCTCTTTAGGTATATGTTGCAGACACTGGTAGACCGCACTGCCTATACGGGATTCAAAACGGTGCCCTGCCAGCATTTCCTTTAGTCTTGGGAACAACAAAAAGTCACAGGGGGACAGGTCAGGGTTGTATGGGGGATGATCTAAGACATCGAGCCCAAATTCTTTCAGATATTCCTGTACCGTTGCGGATTTATGGGCCGGTGCGTTATCATGGAGTGATTTGATGCCGCGGACACCGGTGCGCGGTCTGTGTTTCTTATAGAAATTAACAAGTTGAGTAAGAACACTTTCTCTGTAAAACTTTCCAGTGCCAGAACTACCTTTTGGAACTAGAATTTGAAGGACTGGACCTTTCGAATCAAAGAATATCGCATACAACATGCGATTTGATGTCTTGCAACGACGCACAATGACAGGACTGTCGCCCTCTGAAACCCAAACTTTATTTTTAGCCTTAGAATCGGGTTGAAAATGATAGATCCAGGTTTCATCACCTGTAACTATCTCTTCCAAACTACGTGGATCACATTTATCATATTTATAACTTGCGATGCAAGTCTAACCCGACTTTGTTTCTGCTCGTCAGTGAGCAAATGCGGCACCCAGCGCGCGCAGATCTTACGTAGCCCAAGTCGTTGACGTAAGATCTCAAAACACTTGACGAATGAATGTCACTTAATTCTTCTATCTTTTGCACGGTATAACGTGCGTCTTCCTCAATTAACGTTTTCACAGTAGCAACGTTCTTTTCCGTCAAAACGGAAACCGGCCTACCCACTCGAGGGTCATTTTCAATTGACTCCCGACCATCATTAAAACGACGCACCCACTTGCAAACTGTAGCATATTTTAAAGCACCATTCCCATAAACCTTTTGCAAATTAGCATGAATTTCCGTTGACGGAAATCCGAGGTGTGCTCGAATCTTACAATATACCCTCTGTTCAGAGATTTTTCCATCCATATTGAACACTGTATTTTTACTATAGTGTATAAAAGCCGCATACCGTGATACCGTTCGAAAGAGGAATGATTACGCAAGTTCTGTGTAAAAAATCGTGCAACTTCATAATCGCGTTAAAAAGTTATAGGTTTACTCTACGAACTTAAAAAGTGTCCCTCGTAGATGTTAAAGGCAAAGTAACCACTCAACTTCGGAATGAATTCAGCTTCTCCATCGTCAACTTCCCATATTTATGTAGCAGTATTCCAAGATCAGAGCGTTTGCTTTTTGGGAGATTGCGAGTTCGATCTCCGCTTGTGTCAAGACCGTGTTAAACCAAAGACGGAAACATAGGTAATGACTGCTGCTTCGCCAAACGCTCGGCATTTAGAAGTGAGAATCACGGGTCTATCGGATATGACCTTAAGAAAGGAGGACCCGCGTCGCGGCAGGCGTTGGCACGTTTGAGAACCCTCAATGCTATAGCCCTAAATGCTCAGTATAGATCTGTGTTTGTGGTACTTCACCTACAGCTGTGACGTCTCAATATGAATGAAAAATTCTCGATAGGACATTAAACAAACAAACAAGCAATCAGAATAACGAGGTTTTCGAAGATGACTTTAAAAACGGAAGTCTCCTGTCGCGGCAGGCATTGGCACGTTAAGAACATTTAACCCCGGATACGACAAAGTCCAGGCTTTTTGCTACCCTTCATGATAAATATTTTGTGAAAACTCAAAGTACATGTGATGGGATTTTTAGCAGTATGTCATAGTCTAAGGTTGGGCTCACACATTCTTGTAGAATAAACGATATCAGCCTCCAAAACAAAAAAAAAATCCTATAGGAGAATGACATGATTTTTAAATCCTACAAAAATTCTATCATAATCCTATGGGATAAAAACCCTAATATTCCCATAATTTTCAGTAGGATAACTAATCCTATATAAAGTGTGCTTGGAAGAAATATTCTATATAGTACTTTGGTAGGATAAAATTTCCCATGTATTTAATATTTTTCCAATGTAATTATTAAATCATTGCCTACATGTATGTTTAGCGTTCAGGGCTGTAGCACTGCCGGGATCGCCGTTTTTAAGTGATTGTGACTTCTCAATGCCGAGAGTGTAAAGAAGGAGCAATCCCTTAAGTTTGATGGCACGTGTGTGTCTCAAACTCACGACCTCCCGGTTACGAAGCGAACTCTCTACCACTGAGCTACCGCGATTAATCTTCCTTGGAAGGTTTCTCCCTTGGAAGGAGATGTCCTTAAAGGTACATGTAAGATACAGCATTATCAATTGTAAAATATAGGTAATTAACCCGTTGCGGTATAAACGTTGTACTGTCTTCGTTTTTGGTGAACTGGCCAATTAGTGTGGGTCCAGAAACTTTCTGCAAATGTCCTCTGTCGCCTTGTCCCCTTTCCCTATGGGATCCTGTAGTCTTATGTTGGCCGTGCATTTTCAAGGGTGATCTGGGCATTGGGTTTCCTATCATTTTCTCTTTAGAGCATATTTTCAGTAATAACGCTTATATATTTTTTTGTTCCGCTATATTTCCAAATCTGGTGTATGTTGTATTTTTACGGTTTACGTCTTGGGTTTTCCTCGTCGTCGTCAGTTGGGTCATAGGGGCTCGTCACAAACTCCTAGTCTTATCGAAATCAAGACCCTCTATGTCTATAATTATACAAGGGAGGAATCTTGAATCCCGAAAATCGTTACCCCCTATATTTACTCGTCTTCTTTTATATTTTACAGACATTAATTTTTACAGTTTGGTTTCACTCGATCGGTGAAAATACCTAATATCTGTTTGCACGGGCAATAAATGTGAAGCAATGCATTTCTATTGTTTTTGAACCTCGGGAACTTTTCCTCAATCACCTACAATAATTCGCTCTTCAATTTCAATCAAGTTAGCGAGTGTAGGTAATGTGTTCTGTGGGAGATTGAGAGGGAAACACATGGGTTCCGTGATAAGTAGGGAGTAAGACTTTATTAATTACTATAATGATATATATGAAGTATCAAAATATTATGACCCCATAATACAGCATGTTCTATGTCCATGTTGACATATTACTGCGAAAACATTCTCGCGTTAACTTGATCGAAATAACTGACCAATGAAAACTCGTCTTCTATTTTGGGTGCTTGAAGAAAAGTTCCTGTGGTTTAAAATCACAGAAAATACATTGCTCTTTCGAAGTTATTGCCGGTGCAATAAGATATTAGGTATTTTTACAATCCATGATCTTTCCCCGATCGATCTAGACCGGGCTTGTAAAATTTAAAGTCCGTAAAATATGAACATTTGAAGTAGCGATTTTTGGGACTCCGGATTCCTCCTTTGTGTAAATATAGAATAGAGAGGGCCAATTCGTGACGAGCCCCTGTGGTTGGGTTAAGTATTCCGGCATAGGGTGGGAGGTAGTATTTGTTTCAGAGTCTTTCGTGTGCGCCACTGCAAACAAGAGAATACTCACCACAAGCTTTGCCATGTCTGCCCGAGTTGCAATGCATGATGGCATCATCTACAGCTACAGATGTTGACCAACTTTGCTATGTCACCTCGGAATTTCTTTATTGCTATGTCATATACTGCAGAACATCTCTTCATGAAGTCCACAGAGAATTTCCTTTTGATGGCCAGTCTTTGGGCAGCTGTTCGTCCGGGAAATATTCCTCACTGAACTTAGCATTGTCATCTGCTTTATTCTGGGACTGGGATAGATGAGGGATGCCCCTAAAGGATTCTTTCTCTTGAAAACTTACTCGGCCATGGTACTCTCGACCCCACAGAGAGCAAAGCTATCTCTGTTTGTGGTGAAGTGGCTAAATAGTGTGGGTTCTTGGTCGTTCAAAAACTCTCTGCAGATTTCTTCTTTTGCTAGTCCTCTTTCCCATTGAGATCATGTAGACTTATGTTGACCGTGCATTTTCCAGAGTGTTCTGGACATGAGGTTTTCTTTGATCGACTAATTGTATACTGTTTAACGTCCCTCCTGAGAATTTTTCACTCATATGGAGACGTCACCATTGCCGGTGAAGAGCTGCAAAGGCCTATATAGGGATCTTTATCGTGTCGTAACTGGTTTGACATTGGATCTCGGTTTTTGCGATCTCATCCGAAGAGCCACCCCATTTAGTCTCCTCTTACGAAAAGCAAGAAGCACTGAGGACCTATTTCAACCCGGATCCACACAGAATCAAGTTTCTCTTAAGAGTGTGTATTCGGTAATACAGCCTGTAACTTTGTATACCCACGCAACACAGTTGTGGGGGATATTGGAATCAGGTTGTCCGTCCGCAATGGTTTCTCGTCGTCAAAGTATTATCCTTTTGACCTAGAGTGTCAGCATACCATACATACGGTCTCCCCATGGGACGAAGATGATCCCTATTGATTTTGGGATCAAAGGGTCAAATATACTAAAGATTGAAATAGCAAAATGGTTTCTGGGCTCCCACGTGATATCCTTTTCACCTAGAGTCGCCATATAACACATATGGACTACTCATGGGACGAAGATCCCTATCAATTTTGAGATCAAATGTTCAAGTGGACTGGACATTGAAATTGCAAAATGGTTTTCGGGCTCTTACATGTTATTCTTTTTACTTAGAGTCACCATATCACACATTTGGACTACCCATGGGACACAAAATGTAATGATCCCTATCGATTATGGGGTCAAAAGGCCAAAGGTACTGAATATTGAAATAGCAAAATGGTTTACGGGCTCTCACGTGTTAGGCTTTTCACCTAGAGTCAACATACCACACATATAGACTCCCCATGGGATAAAGATGATCCCTATTGATGTTGGGGTCAAAGGTCAAGTATATTGAACATTGAAATAGCAAAATGGTTTCCGGGATCTCAAATGATATCCTTTTCACCAAGAGTCACCATACAACAAATATGGACTACCTATTGGACGAAGATGACCCCAATCGATTTTGGGGTCAAAAAGTCACGTGTACTAGACATTGAAATAGCGAAATGGTCTCCGAGCTCTTAGGGGCCTCCGTGGCCGAGTGGTTAGATATGTGAGAAAGTTTGCCAGTTTACTTTCGGAAGGTCGGTGGTCTCTTTCCAGGTACATTGTATCTGGGTTCTATCCTTCACCAATAAAAACTGGACGCCACCAGATAACTGAAAAATTGTTGAGTGTGGCGGGAAACAACAATCAATCAATCAATCCGAGCTCTTACGTGTTATCCTTTTCACCTACTGTCACTATATTACACACATGGACTACCTATGGGACGACAATGATCTCTATCGACTGTGAGATCAAAGGAACACCCTTTGGGTTTGGCACATTGGAAAGCATACATGTATTCTTAGTGATTGGTACTCACACTACCTCCTGTTTCTGTTCTCTAGTGTTTTCAGATACCATGTGTTGCCTGGATTGCTGGCAGAAAGGGATTTGTGTGAGACCAGCACAGAGTATTGTACTTTCTACAGGTATTAGTGTCTCCCTTAGGAATCCATAGCTCTCAATGAGGACTTTGAAGTGAGACCTTCCTCTCAGTAGATCTTTCTAAACCATAATTCACGATCATGTTTACATTGAGTGATTCATTGATTGATTATTTATTGCTTTCCGCAACACTTAACAATTTTTCGGTTATCTGGTGGCGTCCAGTTTTTGTTGGTGGAGGAGAGAACCCAGATACAATGTACCTGGGAAGAGACCACCGACCTTCCGCAAGTAAACTGGCAAACTTCCTCACATAACGCCGCGGCCGAGATTCGAACACGCGTCGACAGAGGCGAGAGGCCTTGTGATTTTGAGCCCGATGCTCTAACCACTTGGCCACGGAGGCCCCCTTACATTGAGTGTCTTTTGTTCTAAAGTATATGTATGATATATGAACAATATATTTTTAAAATAACTGTTTAGATAAGGATTTTTCCTTATACAAGATATATGTCCTGAGTGTCATTGACTTTTCCAAAATGACCCTGATTCAAAAGTTCCCTGTTCCAAGGAATATTTGTAATCAATTATGATCAATTTCTGATGAAAGTTTAGGAGATGAGAACTCTTATATCAAAACATTATTGAAATAAGGAACTTGTATATGTTCTGAGTGACTTTGACCTTCAAAAATGAACTTGAGAGATCTTTTGTGATCATTTATATCAAGTTCTGATGAAAAATGTATGAGATATGAGCTCGTACGGACAGACACGACAGCGACTATACCCTTCCCCGAAATCTTTCGGGAGAAAAAAAATGAATATCCATTCAAACATAAATATAATTCAACTTTTTATTTCTGAATTTTATTAAAATTTCAAGAAATCACTTGTATATTGCAAGTTGCGTCACTCAGTTTATCTTGAAGCACACTTCGAATCATGAACAAAAGAAAATTATATGTCCTTTATTATGGGACTTTCCTTAAGAGGTTTATGTTCTCAAATTTTTGTGAGGTGTAAATTGATGTAAAGTGTTTAAGATTTTGTGAATAAAAACAGTAAAGAAAGGTTTGACTTTTAAAAAGAATATTGTTGTTGATCTATTGGATGTGATTAGGCTTTTGACCAGCTAATTTAGCATGTGCTTGACTTCAGTGTAAATAGACTGCCACGCCTTGCTGGGTGACCAAATATTTTTGGTATGAAAATGTTAATTAAGAATAATACTAAATGGTGTGAAAACAAACTTCTCAAACGTTTACTTTAAGGGAGCAGAGTCAGGGCAATCGTTAGTTATTTTGGTAAGATTGTATAAGCAAAATTATAGAATGGTGCAACTTTAAAACTTCACCTCGGTAATTGATGAATCCGCGTGTTCTGTACTATACGAAAGGAATTATCAAATGTGTGATAGATACATAGGAACACGTGTTATGTCAATCGTTAAAACCAATTTCTTTGTTGAATTATTATATCTGAATTATATGAATACATATACAAAATAATATTAATGATGTCATATTTCCAAAATAAATGAGAAAGATTTGAATGTGATATATCTGTTTTATCTTCGACCTTATATCTTATAAATGGTTGTATATTTTTGGTTTACCCTGTAGCTGCACTTCCCTGCTTTTCGTTATGCACACCTCGGTAGTTTTCATTGAGTGATATACCATATCATACGTATATCATTACAAGGGCTCGCTTGATCACTTAATTTCGGGAAATCACCCAAGAAACTAGGTTGAAATAAAATTATTGGATTTATAGATATGTGATTCTGAGTTTACGTTGTGTGAAGGAGAACCCTATTTTCAAAATGATCCGTAATATAAGTATCTTCCTTCAGCTGGGATATATAGTGTCTGTAGTTTTATCGTTGAGTATTGGAGTCGGTAAAAGTAAGTAATGGACTTTGTAAAGTTGAAATAATTATGTATACTATCATATCACAATTCCGCTGATCATTCTCATGTTTAGTGAGAGGGGAAAGGTCTATATATCGAATCATTTTAGATTACAACAAATATTTTCATAAATAGTTAATTAATGTCCCCACACTGATGTTTTGTTGCAGTGATAATATATCGTAGATTTGATCCTGAATTCCCAATCCGGTGATCCATTCAGGGCAGCAAAAAACAAAAAACAAACAAACAATCAAACAAACAAAAATGAGAGAGAGAGAGAGAGAGAGAGAGAGAGAGAATGTTTGTCCTAGAGTTGTCTAAGAGAATAACCTCTTAGGACACTATATTTGTACAAAAGAAGGCTATTTAACGGCACTTTTAGTGTGCTAAGGTAAACCCTATCTGTAACTTCCATCGAAGTGAACGCAATGCTTTCTTATGCGACGTCATCTCCAGAGGCCCGTACTATATAATTATATATAAATCAAGAACCTGTTTCCTTCCTCTGCGATTAAACAGAGGGTTTTGTGGTTTGTTTACTAATTGGGAGAGTCTGGCTCACTTATGGTCACAATTTCGTTGGAAGTTTGCAACCACAAAGTGAATACGCGTAAAATAAATGATTATAAGACGCTACTGATGCTGGTGAGCAGGTTCCGGTATTTGCCTGTTTCAGTAACCTGCGATACATCCTTGAAATATGTTTACAAGTTTCTTCGGAAAGGTTTAGAGTTTTGTATCTGATAACACAGCCAGGGGTCTTATTAAGATTTCAAGGTTACCATTCACATTACATTACAGATTTTGGTTAAAAAAAACCAAAATGATTTAATCCATTTTAATGGAAAATAATTTGTTTAGGTTGCATGAGGAAACCATTTAATTTACATCGACAACCTGTCATTACATACATTTTTTAACGTTCTGTATGTACATATATTCATATATCAAGGAAGGATTTAAAATGAAAAAAGTCGACAATTCATTTTTAATGAACGGATTAAGATTTAAATCATCAAGTAATCTTACAGCAATTTATTAAGAAACAAGATCCCCCCATGGACTGTCAGTATTGTGGAGCTTGACTTCATAGGTGCCTTCATAATGATAACTTTTTAATGTCACATTCCCTCAATAATTTCGACATGGAAAAGTGTAAGAGATTTAACTTGAATAATTTACAAGAAATCAAAGTTTGCCTTTAAAAATCTATTTGAAAAATCTCCTGATCCCAATAATTTCTTGAGTTTGTTAGATTGTTTAAAAATGCATGACAGAAATTCTATAAACTGAGAGACATTGAAGTAATTTTAATTCTATAAACTGAGAGACACTGAAGTAACTTTTATCCCTATTTCAGTTGTACAGCGACAAGAAAAGCCAGACAGGGTGCGGCGTTCAACCCAAGATGGCGGCGAGTTACCAGTGAGTACATGTATTTTCATACTAAACTCCTTTTTTCAAGGTAGGGCCGTCATGTTGTAATATGAAACTATCTTGGTGTAATAAATACGAAAATTATAACTCTTGTAACGTTAACCCTATATTATACGCATTTCCCCCTCAAACTTGCATATCCCTTTACACGCAACCAAATGTAAATTGAAGATGATTGATTGTTTGTTTGTTTTACGTCCCATCGGAATTTTTCACTCATATTGAGACGTCACCAGCTGTAGGTGAAGTGCCACAAATTTAGACCTTTGCTTAGCTGCTTAGGGCCGTAGCAGTGAGGGTTCTTTAACGTGCCAACGCCTACCGTGACACGTAAAGTAAGGACAATAGTAATTCAAGTACAAAAAAATGGTTTATAAACGCACAAGCTTTTCAGAATATGAAACAGCTATAGCAGAAGGCTCATTCATTAAAGAGCTTATTTCTTGAACAGGGGTCAAGATTCGATACCAGGCCACAACAGATCGGAGTCGTCAAAACAGGTGGAGATTGTTCTTTTATCTTTCTTCAAAGAATCTTAAAAAAAAAAAGGTCACTCTCGATGTTTCTCTCCTTTTTAGCTAATGTGAGCTGAAAGCTCAAGTGAGCTATTTTGATAACATTGTGTCCGTCTACTTTTCACCTTTTTCATCTTCCCCAGAACCACTCGACCAATTTCAATCAAACCTGGTATAAATCATCGATGAATGAAGGCGCTCAAGTTTGTTCAAATGAAGGACCACTGGGCCAGTTCAAATTAACTTGAAATTTTCTGGCATGGTGCAGATTCAAGATTGTTAATATCACGGTCCCCGGGGGTAGGGTGGGGCAACTGTAGGGGATCAAAGCTTTACAGTTGAATATATAAGGAAAATCTTTAAGAATCTTCTCAAGAACCACTGGGCCGGAAAAGTTCAAATTTACACGAGTTTCCTGTTAAAATCATAGCCTCTGGGGGTAGGGGTGTAGCCACAAAAGGGGATCCAAGTTTTACACGCGAATATATAGGGAAAATATTTTTCTCCAAAACCACTGGACCAGAAAAGTTGAAATTTACATGATAGCTTCCTGACGTGAGTAGATCGAAGTTTGTTACGTCATAGTCCCCGGGGTTGGGTGGGGGCACAATAGAGTTCAAAGTATTATATTCTGGAGTATAGGAAAAATATCTTTATAAATATCTCTTGAACTATTTCAGCTAGAGCTTTTATATGTTGCAGTGGTGTGATCTTGTGACCTTCCCCTTGTGCCTACTTTTAATATAAGTCTGACCCATGCAATATGTCCCGAACTATTTAGGTTGATCGTACTTCTTATGGCAATTCATTTCAAAGGGCTGCAAAATTTAGATCTATGTTCCGCGTTTATGGCCTTTGAGCAGGGAGGGATCTTCAACGTGCCACACCTACTGTGACACGGGGCCTCGGTTTTTACGGTCTCATTCAATAGAAAAGAGATTGACATCGTCACATTATGAGCCGAAAAAGAAATCCTAATGTTTAGGAAACTGCAAATACTTTTAAACGAAATGTAGAAGAAAAGAAAAGTAATATTTAGCAGCCATTCAAAGGTGGTGTCGAATTGTTAAAAAACGAGTTGGGGGGGGGGGGGTGATTTGCGTAAAAGTAAACACTACATACTAGAACGGTGGCGGAACTAAGAAAAAAAGGTTAAACTATGCTGGAGGAAAATATCATCCAACTGGAGAGAGGCCGAGAAAGACGGGAGGATCGGAAACCCCCGAATTCACACCACAGCAAGACAAGGTTGTGGGGATAATTGAAAGCGTGTCAGACAAAGGAATTTCAGAAGGACGATCTATTGCTCCGACAAAGTTTGGAAAACGAGAATATATTTGCTTTACTTATGTGACATCAACTGGCATATTTATGTAATGTTTGGAAATTCCGACTAATTGCATTTCCTGTACTTTATGTTGAAATATTGTGGATATCTGCGACGATCTGTTGAAAACTTCAACTGGCATAAAATCGTAGATCTTTCGTTATTTGGAAAGACACTGAAAGTGAATGTGACTTATTGTTTGTCGGTGAAGGTCGTTTTCAAACAAAGTACATCATGAATCACTGGCCGCGTTTGTCGGTGTTTACTCTTGATGTTTTGGTCATCTGAGGAATGTAAGGGACTGTCGTTATGTCTTACGATACGTCTCTCCGGATTCACTTTTTTCTCCCTTGTACACACAGATAGTTTGCAGCCATGTTTAAGTATCAACAACGTTAAGGTATATCTTGAATTTATCTTAGGACAGGCCATGTGATGTCTTAACTTTAACAGAAATTTTAGGATATACCTTAAGTTAGGACAGATTCGATTACCTCACGTAGGACTAAGATACATCCTAAGTTTATCTTAAGACATGTCTTAGACCTAAGATGGCTTCAATAGCAAGCCTCTGATCTGCATATCTAAGCCAAATTTTAATATTCAGTAGCAGTATAAAACAAGAATGTACCCGGAAGTGCATGCCCACATTGGCCGTCCCTCTCGTGCAATGAGGCGTAAGGCGTAAAATTAGGTAGTGATTGCTCCTTCGCCAAACACTCGCTATGTAGAAGAAAGAATCATGTGTATGACCTTAAAAACGGAGGTCCCGTGTCGCGGCAGGCGTAAGCACATTAAAGAACCCTCACTGCTACAGCCCTGAGCGCTAAGCATGAGTGTAAATATGTAGTACTTCATCTCCAACTGGTGATGCATCACTAAGAGTGAAAAATTCTCGACGGGACGTAAAACAAACAAACAATCAATCACCCCATACTGTTTAAAGATTTTATATACAAGTGATACATGTTACTCATGTATTAACGCTATATGACTATACTGGACCCGCCCTACAGTCAGAAACCCAGCGATTAAAAAATTCACAATTTTGGTGCACCCTTTCTGCTGTTCCTAAATGTCCATTCAGTTTTTATATAATGTCAGGAAAATTAAAGAAGATATTTAACCATTATGACCATTTTTGGTCTAACTCTGGTACCAAAATCCCCACCATTGGGATCATGAAAAATGAGTCGTTTTGAGCAAAAAATGACCTTTAAGTAATTTTTGCGAAAGAGTGGACTATAGAAAACAATCCTGCAAAATAATAGAGCAATCTTGATTGTCGTTAAGTGAAGATATTTAAGTCATCAAAGATGATAACTGACTGGTATTTGGTAATCATGAAGTGTTCCTTTATAAGTATGCAAAAATGTCACATTTTAAAAAATATTTTCGGATACGATAAGGTTCTTTTTTGCTAGGAATGGCTCAGAATTACAATTTTGGCAAAGGGCTGCCTATTCTTTCTAAATATTCATTTAATTTAATTTAATTTAATTTTCATAGTTTCTATTTAGTTAGTATCAATAGCATCAACAAAGATGGTATACAAATGTTTTGCATACAAACACTACATGCCAAATTTAGCCCTGTCCTTGAGTCAGAACCTCTACCCCGGAGATAATAAAATGTACAATTTTGGAAAAGGCCTTCCTTCTTACAGATGTGAGGTTATAGAAAAGAATTTTAAATATTGGAATGGAACCCCATAAAATTTACAATATGATGATGTATGTAGTTTTTCTTATAGATATGCGGTTGTAGAGAAAACGATAGATGAAAAGTGGTAAATTTTTGGCAGTTTTTGCCCCGCTATTAAGGCCCCAGGGCGGTGCAAGAGTTTTGAAATTTACAATTTATAACCAAGGATGCTTCGTACCAAAGATATGGAATGGTAGTTATGAAGAAGTTTAAAATGTTTAATTGATCAAGGACGATTGACGCTGCATGACTGACGCAAACCACCTACGTGACTCCAGGACCCCCCCCCCCCAAAAAAAAATATGTTTGACTGGCCGACCACTACACTTTCTTGCAACCAGTATCGAACATGCTGGCATGATGGGTCACTAAAGTGGGGAAGCTGGGGCATCCGGGAAAAAACCAAGTGTTCCACTGAGCGACAATGACACTACTGATATCTGAAATTGAACTCAGGTGGCGTGTGAGAAACTACATTCAATACACTACCTGGTTCCCTTTAAAACGTAGAAGAAATTGCTATATCCCCATAAGATATCTTTAGATCTCATCTGATGAGTCATCACATGAACAAACTTGAATCTACATTTGTATAGCATTATTATTTGAAAAATTGCATCACAGATGTTTTCGAAAAAATTTGTTTTCGTGTTTATTTCGTATATCATTATAACAAAAAGTCGATGAGCCATAATGGTTACTTGAGTATCACATAATTTAGAACATAGACGTGAAAAGATGGTGCATTTATGTATCTTTAAAAGTGGATATTTTTGTGGTAAAAAAGGATGTTTAGTTCTATAATGTTTGGTCATAATCTATACCAAGTATGAACCGCTAACGTATATCAATTATATGTAAAAATCACATCACCAGATATTAAATCGATTCAGAGGAGGTATAAGCATTTAATATTTAATTTAACCAAATGACCTTGAGCAGGATCGTGACAAATTGTTCTGACATAACCAACCTATCTTCTGGTTGAGTTATTTAAAATATGCAATGCATATTTAGTGTAAACGTCCTAAAAGCCCTACGCTGGAGCCAAAAGCACTAGATGAGAGTTATCAATTTCAGAATTTAGGTAGACATGTCATTTTCAGTATAACTATGCACCAAGTTGTGTCAGTTACAGAAAAAGGTATTTAAAGATGTAATATGTTTTCACAATGTGATTTCCTTCTGTAAGACTGGAATTCTTGGTTCGCATTTTTGGTAGATGCCATTTTACTCAAGATCTCAACAAATCCCATTCTTGTGCTTGAGATTTTATATATTTGTATAATTGCATTTTCACTGCATGATGCTCACAGCACCCCCTGGAGTCTGAACCCCAGAATTGTGGGCCATGAATCACTATTTTGGTAAGGGTCTCTTTCGGATGAGACCTCAAAAATCGAGGCCCCGTGTAACTGCAGGTGTGACACGATAAAGATCCCTCCTTGGTCAAAGGCCGTGAGCGCCGAGCATAGGCCTAAATTTGCAGCCTTTCCCCGGCAATGGTAACGCCTCTATATGAGTGAAAAATTCTCGAGCGGGATGTTAAGCAATATACAACCAAATAAGATATGTGCTGATTAGATATGTCTGTTTCGTAGGTTATCTGGAGTACCGGTAAACAGGACAAGTTTTACACACTTCATGATTCATATAGCCCCATCCTTGGAACTGAACCCCGAGAGCATGAACAACACTGAATTCACACTACGTGGCGATGCTTACATGTTTTTTGGATAATCTTTCATGCCCCTTGAATCAAAGATTCGGGGGCAATTTAGTTTTTGTCCCGTTTGTCTGTGGAAAAACTTTAACCTTGGTCATATCTTTTTACATCATAAGAGGTAGAGATTTCATATTTGGTATGTGAATTTCTTGTAACAAGACCTTTCCATTGACACCAAATTTTTTGACCTGGTGACCTTAACATTGACCTTTGACTTACTTTTAGAATATTCAAGTATAAGCCATGTCTTTCACATCGTAAGAGGTATTGCTTTTATATCTATCATGTACATTTCTTGTGAGAGGACCTTATCAACGATACCAGATTTTGTGATATTGATCTTTGACCCAGTTTTTGGAATTTGTTTTTTAATATTTTGACCCTGGTCATATCTTTTACACCATAAGAGGCAAACTTTTCGTATCTGGTTTGTGTACTCCGTGTGGCAAGACCTTTCCACTTACACCAAAATCTTTGACCTAGTGACCTTAACATTAACCTGTGGCCTACTTTTAGAAAATTCGAATATAAGCCATATTTTCAACTCCTAAAAGGTAATGTTTTTATATTAAGGATGTGCCTTTTGAACGATACCAGATTTGGTAACCTTGACCACTGACCTCTAGGTTTTAAAAAAGTTTCAAAAAAATACAATGTCCATTTTGTTGTAATGCGGGGGCAACAGCGTTTCACAAACACATCTTGTTGCACAGATATTCTGGATATAGTTTCCTTATATATTATTCCTTTATAAAACTTTTGACCCCTGATGTGGTCGGATAATGAATCTACACTATATGAGAAAGTTATCGGATAAAGTTCCTTATTTTGATTTTAGAGAAGATTTTTTAACAGACCCAAACCTATTTTCGCCATTTGCTAAAGATGACGTCCTTCAGTTATCCGTATGTAAATCTTTAACCCAGGTAATTAGAAGAATTTTTATTCAACGCCAATATTCAAGATATTTTTGTTGAAATTTTGTCACTTTATCCTTTGTATTTTAAGTTCTACTGTCAGCGTAAAGAACAGGGAATCAAATTTCAAGACATTTTATTCTTAAAATGTTTCTTTAAGGCCACTTTGGAGTTTTGTCAACTTTGATATCAAAAAAAAAAAAAAAAAAAAATTATTAAAAATAATAGTAACATTGTTTAGGATATTTACACTTTTAAATGTTTTGAAACTTGTAATCAGATATACATTTCTCTCTTTCCTTCTCTCTGTATTGATTTAATTTGCACCCGTGGAACAGCATTTTCTGTAGAATCCTCTGAGTTGGTAATTCACCAAGTTTTCACATTTACGTCACATCCCGAGGGGATCCAGGTTAGAATGGGTCCTCACAACCCCTTACTTGTCGTAAGAGGCTATTAAATGGGGTGGTCCTTCGGATGAGACCGCGAAAATCGAGGCCCCGTGTCACTGCTCAATGGTCGAAAGTGCTGAGCAGGCCTAAACTTTGCAGCCCCTCATTGGTAATGGTGATGTCTTCTCTATATGAGTGAAATATTCTCGAGTGGTACGTTAACAATACACAATCAATCATATTTACATCTAAGTTATATACAACCTTTAAATCCTGGTCGTTGAAAAAAGAAAATGAAAGTATTGCAATATACAAATATTTACATTTACTGATGTTTGCGAGTTATAATCTTTTATGTTTTATTCTTGATATAAAATGTGACGCACAAGTTACTTTTCAACTTGAAAGTTGAATTACAAAATATGAATATAAAGGAGAACTATCCACTTTATTTGAATTATAGACTTTGCCAATTATACAACTTCCATGAATTTTATATTAAAAAAAAACAAAACAACAAAAAAAACCCCAAAAACATGTATATGATTAATCAACAATGTCATTGATATCGCAACTCGTAATGGATACTATCTATAGCTTTTAATGTCACGCATTCTGTAGTGGCTACTGTCAGTAAAATAATGGGATACAGGTCCAGTGTGAGAAAAGAAAGGTCATTTATGAAAATTCCAACAAGAGCAACGGTCGAAAGCGTCAGCTTCCAAATAAGCATTTCTCTGGTTTAAAATAATGACTCTGACTTTCTCTAATATCGGATAGTATTAATAAAATGTTAGTTTTAAGATGCCTTTGTTACCGTATTCCATGTAAGTATAAAATTGAAGAACGATTTTACTCTAATAAAATATAATTTGAGGATCAGAATTATTACTTTTTAGAATATACTTGGTGCCAACATCATTAGGGACATTCATTCACCAGGTTTGATAATTCTTGTCTTGTTGGTACTGTTTGTTTTGGGTTTTTTCCATGACAACCACATGTATTAAAATATGACTTGAAAAATAAACATTTTCCTCTCACCACGGAGAATAAGTTTGATTAACCTAGCCTTATTAGCACTTTTTATATCGTTCCCACAAGGTTTCGATGGATCAACAACGAGACACATAGAAACACTGCAGAAGACAACCGGCCTAAGATGATTAAATATGTATATCGTTTGATTATCCTAACTCCATTAGTATGCTTCCTAGTTTGATTTTGTGCCAATAAATTTACCCATTTAAAGTTGACCTTGAAATACAATAGGTCTCTTCCTCAAATTATTAGGAACACGTGTATCAGGTTAGATGATTCTAGCTAAATCATACAAAGGTGCTGACAGATGCGCAGACAGACTGACAGACACACTGCGCCATACCATAATACGACCCATCTGTGATAGTCATTTAAAACCATTCTTAAAGTGAAATATTGTATCAAAAGCGTAACGACGTATAAATACAAAGCAGAATAGTGCTACTTTCCCAACTTAGCAACTCCTCAATCTGTGTGGCGGATTACACAATACAAGGGAACGCTTTCCTCTTCAACTTTTTAAACAGAATGTGACATATGAAGGAAAACTCCTCTTATTATGAATAACAGTGTGTGTAGACTGTAAAAAGTTCAATTCTAAGATAAGAAATTACAGTGTTATCAGAACTACAGAAACTTGTGTTCTACAGCTTGCCAATAAAAACATTAGCTGCCTTCAATATTAGATCGCAGAATGTGTTGAGTACAGTAAATATCCATGAAACATCTTCAGGTTCGTTTGTTATTTGAATTTATATCACGGGTTAACAGTCACTCACTATTTCGTTCACTATATACGTAAACACTCAATACAATAGTGTATTTGTTTGTGCAAACTATAATATTACAACCCTCTGAACTTAGCATACCCTAATCATTCGATCAAAGTCTGCCAAAACATTTAAAGGCCTTAAGTAAATATTTGCTCATTTCAATACATGTAAGAAACCAATTATTGAGTTCTTAAATCTTCAAAATATTCATTTACCTCTCATTTCTTTTATTACAATCTAACAGTTCAACACAAGTAATAAAGCACTTATTGTCCAATAATGACTTAATTATATCTCAGTTGCCTATTGGAAGCCCACTTGCATCTCCGTAGTGCTCTGATGACATCCATGTGTTCATTATGCATATGGAGGCTGGTAGATGGTTTGCGTCAGTATCAGATTAGATGTAAATATTAACAACTGCTCACTACAGAGGTGTTCGAAAAATAATACTATATTGCTCAATGAATTTCATCTTCGGCATGCAAAATATTTTTTCAATACTTTGGATTGTGTGTTTAATTTTATCGAGATCTCTTTAGTACTAAAATCTATACCAAACTCATATATGTATATATATATATATATATATATATATATATATATATATATATATATGTGTGTGTGTGTGTGTGTGTGTGTGTGTGTGTGTGTGTGTGTGTGTGTGTGTGTGTGTTAGAAAGAGTACAAGACAGAAGATCATAAAAAATTCACACGCAAGAAATGTATTATAACGTAGGATCGTTTTAACACTTTTTTTTACTACTGTAGCTTCCAATATATATATATATATATATATATATATATATATATATATATATATATAGAGAGAGAGAGAGAGAGAGAGAGAGAGAGAGAGAGAGAGAGAGAGAGAGATGTGTGTGTGTGTCTGTGTGTGTGTGTGTGTGTGTGGGTGGGTGGGTGTGTAATTATGTAATATGTATTTATTACATTTTAGCCCCTGCCAATGACAAGTAGGTCAAACCATGGAGGAAGTCCAATTCAAATCCCAAACTTTGAGCCTGAATATCGCTCATACGACGTTTCGCAAGGACAAAGAAGATCAAGCCAGTCAGGTTCTCAAGGCAGCAGGGTCTACAGTTCTTATACTCCTAACACAAACAGACAAACAGTGTATTCTTCAGGAGGTGGCACTACCTATAGCAGTAATAACCCTGGTAACACAGGTGGATCTGCTATTTATAGGGGCAGTAGCAGTAGCTACTATCCCTCTGGAAGTCGTTCCGTAGTGTACCCCGCAAGCAGAAGCAGGGTAACTGCTCCGAACACGGGGATTATGTCAAATGACCCGGTAATACGTTTTTTAAACGAATATAGAGTAAACACGTTCATATCGAACACGTTTATAACGAATCCACGCTTATTATGAAGTGATAGTTATTCCTCTATAGGAAAAAACCTCAATTTTTTATTGGATATATCGAAGTTTCGTTTTTATAATGAATTGTCCAGAAAGTTCGATATAACTGTGTTTTACTGCATACACTGCGTCATCAGACTTGTTTAGTAGAATTTAGTATTGTCCATTTTCATTGTAGAATTGTCCAGCAGCTAGTGGTTATGATGTTTTTATTAACGGATTAAGATGCAACGAAGCTGTCCGTAGTTTAGGAAAGTTTATTTGCTACACGTATGAAAGATCTTCTAGGGAATGTTGTCAATCCTGCCTTGCAGTTAAACAAAGTTACAATACAGGCGAGTGCCAGTACTTTCAATTACTTTTTAAACTTCCATTATTTACTTTGAGGATGAAACTTTGTTATAAAATGCTTTATCAATGATACTGATTTAAAACATTTTCGATCTACTTGAATTTGTAAATCTGTAACAGTTTTTGTTACAATTGACGAAGCATTACGTGGGATTTCAGGATGCGAGTATGGTGACCGCAGTTACCAGTGCAGAAACATTGAACCGTTTGATTGTTACATGGCTAGAACTCGGGAAATATGCTGCGACCGATGCGCTCAGTTCTTACGACAGCTCAACACAGGTATATTAACCTTTAAAAAACAATCGAGCAAACTCCATTCGGTTACAAATTGTTGATCCATATTGTATAAGGTTGAGATTTATCAAAAGGGTGTTGCACAGGAAGCGTGATATTTCCCTGAATGGAATTCCCTGTTAGATTTTTTTTAAATGTATGTGACATTGCACAGGTTCTCATCTGGAAAAAAATCGAAGATTATCTACCTGTGAGAATTGACAAAAACAATATTCGGTGTTTCATGCTCATTTATGAAATGCTTGAAGTACAAAACCAGTTTGTTTCTTACTTTGAGTAAGCAGATGAGCGGGATAGCTGATTTGATTATCAGGGGCAGTTACATCAATTTGTTTTTCAATCATACTTTAATATAAGATTGTGATAAAAGAAAATAAATGCCACATTGTATCTGTCTACCCGACTAACACTGCATACAGACAGAAAAGCACAACAACATCTGAAAACAGAATGCTGTTTTGTATGAACATCACATACATACAGAAATGTATGCAACAACATCAGAAAACTGGGTGTTGTTGTTCATGGACACCACAAACAGACGGAAACATGTACAATATCTGAAAATATGTTGTTTTGTGCGAACACCACATACAGACAGAACTACGTACATCTGAAAACTGGATTATATATATATATATATATATAGAGAGAGAGAGAGAGAGAGAGAGGGAGAGAGAGAGAGAGAGAGAGAGAGAGAGAGCGAATTAATTTTGTAATGTGGACGACACCCATACCCACAATTTAAACTTAAATTTACAAAGATCTGATGCTAATAACATTATCATTTTAAACCATAAAAATGACCTTGACTGTAAATAAATACCTTGTGTTAAAGGTCATGACACATTGTTCTTTGAGCCATATATGGACTTGTTATGTTTCTTCCATGCAAACTTTGATGAATTTCTCAATCTTGGTATCTATGTTTATTTTAAGTATGTTACCCGTGTATACATGTTCCAATATTATTTATAATCACTCTTTCACAGTTTGTCCTGAACTGGGGCCTTTTATTTTAAAATATCATCATGCAACAATGTTAATAAAATTTAACCCTGTCCCCAAGGATGCCATCAATCATATTTGGACAGTAAAAAACAGTATCTTGAATTGAAAATATTTATAACGCTAACCAGTGATCCGAATAACCTTAGAAATTTTATAGATGAACATAAAATATCTTTTTAAACATGACTACCATGTCTGCATTCAGAATATACTGAATATTTTGTGTTCGAAGTAAAAAACACATTGCTGACGACTTCATTATATTTTAGACTACAGTGTTTTATCCAAAATATTATCCATAAAGTAATACGGAACATGACCAAATGTAATAAAATTTAAAATTTTTTGAAATTATGTCAGCCAGTAATATCAAAGCAATTAAAGAAATGCTCTATATCTTTATCTCAAAAATCTATGCCGTGTCCGCAGCCGATCACTAGGTTAGTTACCCATGGGATCATACGGTGTATTGTCTCCATATGCCGGTATCGTTAAGCCGCGCGGCAGGTAATTATCAAAAGCGGAACATAATGAGGAACTAATTGTAGTAAATTCCCATCGCTAGTGGGCGCTGTCAGCGGTATGCTTTAGTTTTCATAGATGCAGGTGCACAAATCGCACTGGTAAAGTTCACATGGCACCCCATTATCATTCTTTCTGTCTTAAGATAAGATACACTCAGTCGCATCTTTCCATCTTCAGTCTGTCAAAGTGCCGTCTCATTGAGATATTTGTGTGTTCTACAGATCATCTGTGAAGTGAAAATGGAAATTAGACTTCGATGTTTTCTTTCAGTGGCAAAAAAGGAATTGCCTAATTGATCAATATATTTCTGTAGGGGTTGCAAACTGTGCCTATGGTGACCTGACGCCGCGCTGCACCGTAGTCAACCAAAAGCGCCACCTGTGCTATTTACCAGAAAACCAACGACTGTGCTGTATAACTTGTCCACGGGTAGCGACCGATTCCACGCCAGGTTAGGGAGTTTTCATTTTTGTCCAGATATTTTACTTTTCTGCGAAAGGCAATTTATATGGAATGCTGTAGAATTTAATATTTGAACAAAATAAATCTAAAATTTTAATGATTATAGCCCGTCAATAATAAAGTCAATTTTCAATCATAGTTAAGGCACATCTTATGCAAGAAGACCGCCAGGGGAAAATAGGGAATTTGTATATAGATATTGAACCTTATTTGTTTTATTGTTAATTTTATTAATTGTACATTCATCTTACTTTATTCAGACCAAAAAATATCATTCCTTTACTTTAAATACTTACACATTGGTAACCATGTCGTCTTCTTGTAATTTATTTATTTACTTATCTATTAAATGACATTGATAAATTCTCAAGGACCCTGTTGGAATTAAGCAATAATCTTTTGCTTTAATGGGTTATCCTAGGTAGACTATGATATTATTACATAATGCAACCGTGATAACATCTTGTATATGTGATAACATCTTGTATATGCTACCTTTAATACATAATTGTCATATGTATTTTATTAATAATATTCCAATGATCTGTTATACGATATAAATTATGTTCTGTCTGAAGAAAATTATACAATACTAAACTATACTATTATATTCTATACTATACTATACTATACTATTATATAATATAATATGTATGATTTAAAAAGGTCCACACCAATGTAAATAATAACCTCATACGTTTCTTTCCTATTAATCGTATTGTGTTGAGATGCGTATAATTCATCTCTTGTACATGTATAGAAAATCTTTATATATAATCTATTTTGTCGATGTGATAGGTACAATGCACAAATGTGTACATGTGAATTTGATTGGTTAACAAGTATAGTCTCTGTGCATGCCCGATGTTTGAAGAAAATGAGATAGTCGAAGTAAATCACATTTCACTGCAGGATGCCGATGGGGCGATCAGAACCCTGAGCTTTGTACACCATACACCCCCAACGGTTTGATGAGGATCAACTGCTACCAAAGTTCCGTCAACCAGGTGTGCTGCAGAACTTGTGAACACATCAAGAACAATGTTAGGAGCCCTGTGGCAGGTATAACGTGCACGGTCGAGGAAAGAAAGACAACTCTCTGAACAAATTTGTAAGACATTCGATCGGTTGCTGTGCTTTGCAATCGGGAGTTCCAGGGTGGATTGATTCTCGATCCCGACGCTACGTTAAAATATAGGTGGTGACTGAACCTTCGCCAGGTGCCTGACATTAATAGTAAAAGTCACGGGTCTTTGATATATGGTGTGCTTTGTCACGGTAGCCAATACAAAGAATTATCATTGCTACAGCCAAAGGAATCATGCATACGTGTAGGTAAAAATTGTGGCACTTCATTTAAAGCTGATGACGTCTCTGTACGAGTAAAAATTATCGAATAGGGCGTAAACCAACACACACACACACACACACACACACACACACACACTAAACAATGAGATATAACATAGTTACTGGTTTTAAGTTGAATGTGATCTTTTTACCAGTATATTAAATCAAACCCCAATTCTGAGTTCAATTATTACGCCCAAATCACATAATGTGATGCTTGAGGTGTGATGTAAATTTTACAAATACAAACAGAAATAACTAGAGAGATCAAGCCGAACGAATTTTACACACACACACACACACACACATACACAAAAAGGGGGGACCAAAATCCATTTATTTTTAAAATAAACCAGACTTACATAGCTATACCTATTAAAGACTCAGGATAACAGAGTTTCTCAAATATTTTTTAACCGAACAGTTACACATACATTTTCTTAAACTTGACACTAAATTACAAAATCCAAACGAATGTGGCTGAAGCCAGTATTGATTACTCAAAATCATGTTTCGTATAATTGATCATCTTCACAAATTTTGTTACATTAACAAATATTACTAATTCTTTCATATCTCAGAGTACCACTTTACCATCTACCCACTCCTAAGGGAAGACGGTGATTACCAATTCCAAATTTTACTAACGTGTTTCTAAATTTCCTAGAATTGTTGATTGATTGTATATTTCTTAACATTCCTTTCGAGAATCTTTCACTCATGTGGAGACGTCACCATTGCCGGTGAAGGGCTGTAAAATTTAGGCTTATGCTTGGTACTTATGGCCTTTGAGCAGAGAGGGATCTTTATCGTGCCACACCTGCTGTAACATGGAACCTCGGTTTTTGCGGTCTCATCCGAAGGACCGCCCTATTTAGTCGCCTCTTGCGACAAGTAATGGGTACTGAGGATCTATCTATATGGAAAGAGTCCAGTTTCTCCATACGCCATTAAATTCGGAGTTTAGAATGTACCTTAAACGCAGCCGAAAACGTTCAAAAATGTCATTGTTTTCAAAACTTCACAGTTGCATATGTACAAAAGCTCTGGACAAACAAGCAACCTTGTCAAGTAAATTTTACTGGCAATTAAAAGGAATAATTACATTGTACCTTTGTTTTCATGCTTATACAGATAACTGCTTTCTTGTCTTACATTATGAGCCAAATCTGGAAAGAAACTCTAGTACTGTTTTAGTTACTTCATTGTTCTACATAAAGGTATTTTGTTTGGCATCGGTCCTTTCTAAAAAAAAAAAATGTTTTTGTTTTCTCTAATACTCACAATTAGAGTATAATTACGAATTGCGTAGATGTGTATAAACTTGTTCATAGTTTTCATTCCAGCCAGTTATTGACCACTGTTAGCCTTTCTTCTGTTTGTCAGGTTGTGAGTACGGAGACAAGCCAGTATCGATAAACACGCCGAGGGGGACATTGAATTGTGCAGATTACCTTCATTACGCCGGGGAGACTGCTTGCAATGACAGTGAAATCAGAAACTATTGTTGTCATACTTGTTACAGGTACCGACAGGCTCGAGCAGGGAGCGGTCAGTAAAGCTGAATGAAGGACCGTCAGATAAATGGTGTTGGAAAATTGGATTTCCAAGCTTGAAGGCTTTTTACATCTTTTAATAGCGTGAACAAATTATATATTTTAGTTCATTACATTTGTACTTAAATACTGTATCTAGGTATATATATCCTAGAATTTTATGAATGCTATGGCGTACAATGGTTTATTTACATCAGATTGGCATGCACAATTAAGAATTTTAATCAGAATTATTTTTACCACATTTACTTTAACCAGTTATGTACAATCGTTTTCATATTTTTAATAAATGACACACATACAAAACATTACAAATAATAGTGCTTTGTTGAAATTATAAGTACATACATAAATGAATATGTTTATGGCATTGCAGACTTGTCATAATATAGGCATTAGAACATACCTACGATACATGTATTCTACGTTTTAAATATCCTTACATACGCCAATATCTTGGATTTTTATGTCCCCGTAATCTGAGATTTGGGGGCATATAGTTTTTGGACATCTGTCTGTTTGTCCGCCAAAATGTTAATCTTGTCCGTAACTTTTGAATGGATGGTGATAGGGCTTTCATATTTCACATGTGTGTATTCTTTTTTGGTACAAAAATGTTTGATCTTGTGGCTTTCACTTTGGAGTTTGACCTACTTTTGAAAAAAACTTTAACCAAGGCTATAACTTTTGGATGGTCGGTGATAAGGCTTTTATATTTCAGATGTGTATTCCTTGTGGCAGGGCATTTCTTTGGGTACTAGAATTACATTGCTGCCGTACATGGACATCAGTGTTTTGTTGGATTTTTAAATCTGTATTGCATGATAAAAGCATTAATATATAATTTACGTACTCCCATTATAGTAGACTTGTGTTGTCTTTGACATGATTACTTTATCTGTTCATTGGAGTGAACCTGTGCTGTCTTTATCACGTTTATCTATCTGTCCATTGGAGTAGACCTGTGCTGGTTTGGAATGGACCAGAGCTGTCTTTGTTACGTTTATCTATCTGTGCATGGGAGTGAACCAGTTCTGGCTTAGACATGGTTATCTATCTGCCCATTGGAGTAGATCTATGCTGGTTTTGTTACGGTTATCTATCTGTTTAATAGAGTGGATCTCTTGCGGCTTTGTTATGTTTATCTATCTGTTCAGTGGAGTGAAATTGTGCTGTCTTTGTTACGGTTATTTATCTGTTCACCGGAGTGAACCTGTGCTGGTTTGGAATGGACCAGAGCTGTCTTATGTTTATCTATCAGTTCATTGGAGTTGATCTGTGCTGGCTTTGTTACGGTTATCTATCTGTTCATTGGTGTGAACCTGTGCTGGCTTTGACATGGTTATCTGTCTGTCCATTGGAGTAGACGTATGCTGGCTTTGGTACATTTATCTGTCCCTTGGAGTAGATATGTGCTGTCTTTGTTACATTTATCTGTCCATTGGAGTAGATATGTGCTGTCTTTGTTACATTTATCTGTCCATTGGAGTAGACCTGTGCTGGTTTGGAATGGACCAGAGCTGTCTTTGTTACGTTTATCTGTCTGTTCATTGGAGTGGACCAGTTCTGGCTTAGACTCGGTTATCTATCTGTTCATTGGAGTGAACCCGTGTTGGCTTGGTTACGGTTATCTATCTGTCCATTGGAGTAGATCTGTGCTGTCTTTGTTACGTTTATCTATCTTTTCACTGAGTGGATCTGTGCTGGCTTTTTCACGGTTATCTATCTGTCCTTTGGAGTGGACCTGTGCTGGGCTTGTCACGTTCATCTATCTGTCCAAAGGAGTGTATCTATGCTGGCTTCAATCCAGTTGTTTATCCACCTTTCTCAAATCTTGGCATGGGTATGATCATCTTGGTGAAGGTAAAAGACTATCCAGTATTTTGGACGTATCATATGAAGTAGAAATTTGCTGCATTTATATATAATCTTCCATTATTTAATCAAACAATGTGAATCGGTCATTAATACATGAAACGCACCAATACAAAGAGGTTTTTGAAGGATTTCAGTTCTGTGGATTTTGCCATTGAATTTTCAAACAAAGATTTGTGAATAATG
The DNA here is from genome assembly GCA_024699665.1 of Ostrea denselamellosa. NCBI lineage: Eukaryota > Metazoa > Mollusca > Bivalvia > Ostreida > Ostreidae > Ostrea > Ostrea denselamellosa. Next base: position 8,911,463 of record JAMZEH010000064.1, read on the forward strand.
TAAAACAAAAGTGGTTTCATAGGGAAATGTTTTAGCAATATTAAATTTTTACATATAGATTTACAATATTCTCTAACAAATTATTTTGGGTAGCATATGTCTTTAAGGCGCATGAAATGACTCTCAGAATGTTATTGTAGTGTGTCGCTGATCAATGGTTGTCGTATAGTCAGATGTTGAGATCTGAAATCAAAGTAATGTCACTAAAATGCTTATAACGAATTCAAACTAAATTTTATGGGAATCAAGGTTAATTATCTTATCAGGTCAGGGTTACTTGGCTAGGACCAGCTACAGTGTAACCTTTGTGTGAAATGATTGCATTTGGGTTATACAGATCCCGAGATTGCAATGGTATGTAGAATTTAGGTTCAAAATCGGAAACACTATCCAACACTGTGGCCACCACTCTGGATTCGAACTCGCCTGAAAATTTGCTAGAATGTTGTGTTACCAGCTTTATTCTGAAAAACTTCAGGCGAATTTAGATTATAAAGGTTCCACAATTTGGGTCATATTTATGTTTAAAAGTCAACTAAATGATGATGGTTCATGCCAGAATTAATTCAATTAACGTATACTATGCCATTTAAACATTGAAATAAGCAGAAGCCAATTACAATATGTTCGTTAGCAAAATCTGTCAGCTGCTACTGAAATTTTAACTGAATGTTTACATAATAATGAAGTGTAAATCTAATGTGTTCTGATAACGTGTAGTGTCTTAGTGTCACTCCAGCTGTACAGATAATCAAAATAACACTTCGTATCTATTTCATGATTCTATAATTGTTGAGACTCATCTTTTAAGTTTTAAAATACACAGTATATATACAACTTTTTAAATCGAAAATCTTTATAAGACACAATTTATATCATGTCCAAATCATTTAAACAGGAAAAAGACGATGCGCGCCATTTATAACATGGTGGAAAGTTACATGTATTCATGTTTTGTGGACAATAAACAAAATGAATAATTGAACCACCATAAATATTATACATTCTATACAACTCTGGTTTAGGAATTGGATTTTTAGGATCATTGTTCATCACAGATGAGTCACACATTTCTTGTCTCTATCTATTAATACTTTGATCATTCGTCAAATGATAATGAACAAAATTAAATGAAAGAGATCTTCATCAAATTATAGTTAAAGACTGTATTTACATTCTGCTTATGATGATTTCTGTTGTTTAGCTACTAATTAAAATTTTACTATCATTTTATAGACGTATTTATTCTTTTATCTACATGTATATCAGCTACTGAGGATCAGCTGTGAACAGCTTCGTTCAATATGAAACTCTGGGAATTTAAAATATAAGTACCAGTGACAATATTTATTAGTATTTGGTGCAATGTCATGTCAACTTTATACCGTCGGTTCCTTTTATCTACCACACCTTTCAATATCTATCTATACCTGAAATTTCATCTAAGGTTGCAATTTACCATTTTGAGGATTTTCTGAGAAATCTTGGATATTTCTTCCAACTGAGTGTATTCTATGCACGTTTAATTGAGAATAATCTCAAATCTGAGAGGAAACTCGTAAGACACTTGTGAGTCTGAGAAAATCTTTACTTGGTTGCATAGGTTGGTGCATAAAATTCAATTTTACTGAGAAATCTCGGCTTTGGTGGCCCCCAAGCCGGGAAGTCCTTGACTGCATACAAGATCACGCGTTCGACAACGTCCATAATCTATGAATTTCGCTCTTCGTACCTCTAATTTTGGAACATTCAAACAGACTGGTGTTGTCTCTCCTTTATGTATATTGGGTTATCATGTTGTTTGTCACAAACATATGTCCATATAATGCGATAATGGCATATCCATATAATATCTTGGCTTCTCAAATTTACATATTACATGTACAAAACTTTAGTACTGACTTTAAGGCCCATTCATTGCTTAAATGGCAAAAGAGAATCATGACATTCTTCTAAAGAGTCCTCAATTAGCAGTCATAGAGGTATAATGCTACATAGATCAGATGGACATTCATAGTCAATTCTGACTTTTGTGGGTAAACGGTCAATTATCTATGATGCTATTACTTATATATGTAGGTTGTCTGACCGTATTGCTCTCGCACCCTCCTGGGTCTGTGAGATACAAAGGGACAATCACTGAGGACGTTCTACTCAGCTGTCAGATAAATTACATATCTTAAGCCATCTGACAGGTTAGGATACAATAGTGATTGTTTACTCCTTATAACCAAATTAGAAAATCCAATTTTAGTCTGAAAATGGACTTTGTTTAGAGGAACAAGATTCGGCAATACAAGGTTAGATTAATACCATTATCGTATAATGTAAACGAATGTATACAACGTTCGTTTATCTTCGTAAAATGTAACTACGTCACGTGATATGTCAATCTATCTCCCAGTGAATATGGATTAAGAAATATATAGTTTTATGTATTGGAAATAGCAGATGATCAATGAAGGAGGAAGACTTAATCATGTGGCGCGCGTAGTATCATTACCCAATTATACATAAAGTTTATTTCTTAAGTCTCCCGGGTAACCGAAAATTATTTTAGTTCGAGACAAAATAGACATACGTCAAAAATTGTTTATATCACCAATTTCCTTCTGAATAATTCTAAATGCCAACGGGGTTATAAAATCAGAACCAAGCACGGAATGGAATCGATTTGAGACTTGTAAAAAGCCAAAGAGAAAGTTTTGGAGCTTGCTTTTTTTCTTCAAAACTCTTTATCTTCTAACTGTAGACACAATATTCTATTAGCTCACTTTTCATACAAAAACCCTATATATTCTCGCACACGATGGCTCTATATATGAAGAATGACAATGGTAATAAGGAAAGAAAAGTTCGATTACAGCCATTTAAAACCACGCACGTGCATCAATGCACACTATGTTACCAAAGACAATATTCTTAAGTGAAACAAAGGAAGACGGAAATGAACCATGATAATTAAATCATTAATGACCCTCCACCAGTTTGAAGATCGAGTTTTTGTTTTAAGTAGGACTATTTATTATCCTAACGCAGGGCTGATAGCACCGGGGTCTCCGAGGAGTTATTACTGAGAAATGATTTAATTTTAAAGTTGTGAAATGGCAAGCCAGATCGATAACTTGATTAGCGTATGTAGCTTTCATCCGGAAGAGGAATTGGATCACTACTGTAAAACATGTGATAGGGCTCTGTGTGAAGACTGTATAAAACAAGACCACCGTGATCATGACTGGTGTAAACTGAAAAAAGTTGTTCAGCACATTCGACGTTTGGCAAGTGATAAAATTACCGAAATAATCAATCAAGAAATTCCCAAAATAGAGTCCAACTTCAAAGCGATAGCCGAGGTAAAAGCACGGAATAAAGAAACTAAAACCGACAAAATCAGCAGAATTAAACATCGCGAGAAGGAATTAGTTTCTGCTGTCAAGGTCATTTCTGACAGTTTAATTAAGGAACTTTCAGACAGCGATTCCGGCAAAGGTGAGCTTTCTGTTGAATCTGAAGAGGACAAGAATATCACGAATTTACGAAGTTTAGTTGCGTACTTTAAGGAAAATAAAGATTTAGTAGATGACGTCATTATTGTTAAACTGCACGAGAAAATCCGAAATCGGTTAAGCGGTATTGAAGTGCATGATCCACAAAGAGCAGAGGACCACGTGGAATTTGATGAAGGCCAAGTCGACATCCATTCCCTAGAACGAATGTTTGGGCGTGTTGTTAGGGAGAAGTTGCATTCTCGACTTTTAGGAGAGGAAATCGAAGGGAAAACCCTTACAAAACTTTTTAATTTTCAGGCGACTTCTAATCCAATTATTTCCCTGTCCGAAAAATCGCTTCAAGAAACATGGGTCTACGGAAGAAATGGAAGGGAAATCAAATTATGTAACACAGATGGCGGCGTTGTCCGGAAGTATGAACTGGGTGATACAGCCATACGGGACTTCGTTCGGCTTGACAACGGGGACTTAATAATAGCGGATAGTATCAACAGGGTGTTAAGTCGCTGGTCCATTAAAGATGGAGAAATTAAGACTTTAACGAATTTCTCACCATTTGAACCTCTAGGGGTGGCGCTTTCACTGAAAAAGGAGCTGCTAGTTGGAATGAAAGATCGATTCAATACACGTCGGATTGTCCAGAAAATGGCAATCAATGGACGCGTTTTACACTCCTATGAATACGAGGAGGGACATCGAGAGTGGATCAAATATTACTTGTTTAACTCTCCAGACAGGGTCGCTGAGAATTTCAACAGAGATCTCTGCGTAGTTGATACGATGAGTAGGAATACAGGCCGTCTAATGATTATTACGGAGGCGGGAAAACTTCGCGTCATCTACGAAGGTCAAAATCTGGGTAGAATGTTCAAGCCTTCTGATGTCTGTTGTGCGAAAAATTGTGAAATTATAATTAGCGACCCGCGGAACAACGCAGTGCATGTCCTCGACAAAGATGGGTCATTTCAGAGGTTTCTGTTGACCGACTGTCCTATGCCATCCGCATTAAAACTTGCCAACAACAGACTTTGGATGGGGTCCGAGAATGGAAGCGTGCACATTTACGAATATGAAGAAAGTAGTCAATCAAATGATAAATAAATGTCCGAATGTATGTAGAGACCATATCGTATCTAGTGGTGAACCCTATGCAACTTCATTAATATAGAGTACATATACAGTGTTTTTATACATACATGTAGTATTGATGTAAGGAAAGGAATTTAGAACTGTTCCATATTTTTTACATTGGAGATTACAATCTATTACCACACTTTTATTTCTTTGCTACTATTACTTTAGATTTTGAAGCAGTGTTCTCTCATCATTACAACGTGTCTGCAAACAGTATCAGTTTGGGGGAAATCTCGCGGAAAGAGTGGGAAAGCACCTGATATCTTGTTCAGTTTCTCTTGCGTTCAAAATGAAATAGATATTCTTAATTATAGCAAATGCATGTACAAGATTTTATCCATTTCCAGTGTAACGCTTTAAATTCAAACTTCAAATATTGACATACCAAATAAACAGTAGAATAAGATGTCAGATAGACAGCAGTAAGATATAAATATTTGAGAGTGTAGGTATAAAGATTTATTTGTACCTTGTCAATTAATGAGAATAAATACATTGAACTGAACTGATTTGAAATTATAAAGCAATAAAGAATTTGTGCTCTTGAATTAGAATCAGCAGACATGGAGTCGAAGTCGTGTAAGGACTATGACCTATCTTATCATAGCCATTGAATCTGTCCTAACTTAAAATATATCGTAAGATTTATCCAAAAGTTAGGACATATAATAAGGATAAATCTTACGATATATTTTAAGTTAGGATATGTACAATGTAGCTCTCTCAAAACAGACATCAAGTCTAATTTTGATAATCGTCCTTATTCAGTACCGTCAATGAGAGAGCTACATTGTAAACTCTCTCGCTAAAAGAAAAAAAGTTTGCTAAATATTTCACAATTACATAAAATCAAATCATCCATAATGTTAATCCTATCTAAAATAGAGATGTTATATGCACGCTTAACTTTTCTTATAAGCATGTTTCATTTGATCTATTATTATATCTTTGATATAGAGATGCATTATTAAAGTTTTTGTATTAAAAGACAAGAATATAGATTATATTTCCATTTCAAATTCATTTAACAATCAAATTACTGACATTATCAATTTATTATATGAATATAGTCTACAATGCTCGAATTCTTAAAAAAAGATATGTTAAGAATTTCGTAGGTATATCCTAGTTAGGATAGTCGTAAGATAACTTCTATAGCCATCTTGAGACGAGTCTTGGGCTATCTCAAGTTTGCTAAGACATAGATCTTTTTAAGACAAATCTTCGGACACGTTCGATAGCATGCCTATGGATCTTTTCTACTCGCTCCGATACTTCACGTTAGAAAAGGATCTGAATGCAACGCGTAGGTGGTCATATTATTTCACCTTTCATATTTAATATTCATTATCAGACTGACCAATCAAAAGTACGTATACTAGCCAATCACAATACTTTTAACGGCGTTTGTTGAAACACATATAGATGGCACTGCCAGCCATCATGACAGTTCGTCCGACTGGTTATGGCAAGTCACTTCCACATGAAATGTTTGTGGGCAATACTAAATGCCGAAATTGTCCTGCTGGAATGGAGTATAGTGAGATGTTTAAAAGAATCGATATCTCCACTAATATACAGTAGTTTTAAATTTGGTAAAGAGGTGTACGACCTTTGGAGTAAGGCCTATCAGAATATATACGTTATTGACAGCTGAGGTAACTATGTGTTTTGTACACAAATTTCATTTCCAATATAAATATTGCCCCCAAATCACATCGATCATATTTAAAGACTAATTTGTGAAAAAGCGTAAAATCTTTATGCCATTAGCCGTTAATATTTCGAACACCCTCAATCACAAAAACATCTTAATGTTAGATCCGCGACTTAATTTATCTAATACACTATGACGTCAGTGCGACGTCATCTAGCTCTATCGGTTGATTGATTGATTGTTTATTTTGTTTTCCGCCACACTCAACATTTTTTTCAGTTATCTGGTGGCGCCCAGTTTTTGTAGGTAGAGGAGAGAAACCCAGATACAATGTATACGGGAAGAGACCACCGACCTTCCGGAAAAAAAACTGGCAAACTTTCTCGCATATATCTGCGCGAGCGGGATTCGAACCCGCGCCGACTAGAGGTGAGAGGCCTTGTGATTTTGAGCGTAATGCTTTAATCACTTGGCCACGGTGGTTGTTTGTATGTTTTACGTCCCATCGAAAATTTTTCGCTCATAATGAGAAGTCACCAGCTGTAGGTGAAGTACCACAAATTTAAACTATGCTTAGCGCTCAGGGCCGCAACACGGGACGTCCGTTTTTAAGGTCATATCCGAAAGACTCGTGATTCTCACTTCTAAGTGCCAAGCGTAGAGGATTTATCACTACCAATGTCTACGTCTTAGGTTTGACGTGGCCATGACACAAGCGGGGCTCGGACTTCTTAATTCTCGATTTTCTCAATGTTTTAACTTTATCAGTTGTTTATTTATTAAACAATATGAAACCCAGTGCAGTCTAAGCCGTCAAACTTTTATCAAACATTATATATATATATATATATATATATATATATATATATATATATAACTGTAACTGTCGCCTGGGCCTACTTGAAGCTAGAGCTTCACTCCCTTTCCGTTACTTTCGCTCCTTAACACAATTGCACCAAATGCAATATTAAATCGAAACCGTGCTTGATATATTTGGAAGGGTGTGATAAGATTTCAAATAAACTGTATAGTATCTGCACAATACATGAAAATGGATTTAATATACATTGGTGTACAGTGTACAGAATAAATTCATATCAAACCACAGGCACTCAAAGGTATGGATCATGCACACACACACATCCCCTTTATTTATTTGTTTTTTCTTGACCTCGGATCGAAATGTAATTTTTTTTACTCATGTTTTGTTAATATACAGAAAGAGTATCTTTGTGTAGTAAAAATCTCGTTATCAGTGATTATATTTCTTTTTACAATCACTGCTTACTTTAAAATGTAATTTCACTACATGTAATACGTAACATAGACGAAACATATTGAATAAGTTTGTAGATCCCAAAATTAAGAAAATTAATAAGGTGGGGGTGCGTGTTGTATGATTCATACCCCTAAGTGCCTGTGTTATTAAACTACCCCTTTGGTGATTCCACCACATGAAATATTAAGCCCCATACTTACGATTAAAAATAAGCGATAAATTTTCTTCAGAAAAATTGTGACGCGCAAGCGCGCCGAATACAACTAGCCGCTACCGCGACCGATCAACTTACGCATAGGCCTAAATTTTGCACCCCTTTACCAGCAATGATGACGTCTTCATGTTATTGAAAAATTCTCGAGCGAGACGGTAAACAATGTACAATCAACGAATAAATCATTGCACCTCTACGACAACATATGGGCTATTTTTCTTAATCTTGTTTTCTTTTATCTAAATTAAAATGGCTACATGCTGCCCTCATGCTGTTTCAGGACATTTTAAGAGAAAATGACGACAAACTACCTCGAATAACGTCAATCGAAACATCACTCGGCCTTTTCCGGAGATCCTTAATAATATTGAATTAACAGCAATATACAACATGCACATAATGTTGCAATGATAAGGAAATACAGATTGCAAATAGTACAACTGATAGAAGAAGGTAGCCGAATGATGTTCCGATCGCAGTAACTTAAGAAGACATTTAATTTAGGAAACCTAAACTTCGTATTTGAATTTAGAACTTACGAAATTCTAAAGTCATATATACATATATATATATATATATATATATATATATATATATATATATATATATGGTAAGATAAGATGGTTTTTCCAACTTCTAAAGTTTGCAACCACTCATGGTGTAGCGTTTTTAGGACTTTTTCACAAAGGAGGTCATGCTGGGACAAAATATTACATTGCAAACGAAATTTGTGTACAAAACCCTAGCCACCAGTAGATAACGAATACACATGTGGAGTTGTTCTCGTACCGACCAGTTCTGGTGATGGCCGGTAGTAAGCCATGCAATTAGAAATTATTAATCCGTAATCATAATTTATTGATTTATGAATGCAAATTATAAAAAAGAGGTCCATTGACCCACACCACTCACCTCAGAGCAACATGAATATCTACTTAATAAAAACAGATCTATTTATCGCTACAAGAAATTGGTTGATGGGGGTCGTTTTGGCAAAGCTAAAACAACATTAAGTTAGACATACTCTGTGAGAATGCTTTCAAGTCGGCCATTAATTTGCAATACATCGTTTTAATGTATTTGAAATATATAAGATATTTATGTATTTATTTTTGTTATTGTTGTAGGGGGGGGGGGGGGGTTATTGGGTTTTTGTTTTGTTTTTTGGGGGTTTCTTGGGGGTTTTTTTTTTGCACATATTTTTAAGAATAAATGCATAGATGTTATTTGCACATTGTTAATCTCATATAGAACCATAAACCATCATGGTTTATTAAGACAAACTTTATTGATACTAAATGATTACGGTATGCGTACATACTGCTAGAAAGAATTTCATGTTTTAAAGGATTTTTTCAGATACATGTATATTTATTGTAACCTTTCTTGTAAATGCAAAACTCATGATATGTGCAATCGATGTTCACTTCAATAGAAGTTTTTTTAACGTTTCAGTTTATTCCATATCTTACTTTCTTGGAAGAAGGCATCATTTTACATTTTGATAATCATTTCAATTATATTCTGAATGTTACTCTGTGTCAAGATATCTATTGATCAGTCTATCTTTAATCAAGATTTTGGATCCGCTGACAATTATAGATCCAAAATATATAATTTTGATTAGATTGTCAGTTGGTTTACATGAAACCAGTTCATATCATGAAAGCATCTGGTCAGTCTGGTCAGACCAATTTGATCGGCATTGACGTAATACAGGTAGCTCATTACCATTGTATGGTTTGAGTGAATAAACTGAAACTGGTACTTGGTAAAGGAGCACAAGTCTGGAAATCGAGGGTACCAGGTTCGAACCCTGGTATCGTTAGCTATGTTTTCTATTTTCTCGCCACATTTCCGGTTGTGACACATGAAAAATGCCTGCATGGGGGAGAATCTGATTGTCTTAACGTTCAGAAAAAAATTCAAAGGGGTGTGTACCAACCATGCCGGTTTGATACCCGATCAGTTACAAGTAGTAACTTTTGGTAGGGCACCTTATTGCGGTCAGAAGTAACATATTCTAAATTGTTGTTGTGATAATTGCTGGAGAGAGTAATCTGCTGATAGTTTATTCTACTGATCTAAAAATGTGAAGAAATACTACACAGAATAAATTATTGAGGAGTGGAGAAATAAAATGCACAATTCACCAAAGTGTTTAAATTATAGTGTGTATAAAACTGAATTTGACTTTTATAAATATTTCAATGGTTTACCTGTTGATGTCATGCAAACATCTTGCCAATAAAGATGGCTGGTAGATTTGTTTAGCATAGAGAGAAGCGAAAGAATTTGTAATCTTTGAAATTTAGCAGAACTTTTTGGAATCTGATAGGTGGTGTCCTGCAGATGTTTTGGAATTTTCAATTTTACCATGAGCCCCCCCCCCCGCACCCCCCCACCCCCGAAAAAAAAATTTAAAAAACAAACAAACAAAATAATAAAATAATAATAATAATAATTAAACCTAAAATATATCTGGTCCCCAAAACTCATACATTGTACACAATAGCCATATCATCTTTTGGAAGATGAGTAGTGGTGTCCTGTAGATGTGTAATAGGTTTTCGGAATTTTCATCCTATGGCTAAATACATTTAGAGTCAAAAGACGACGTTTTTTCGTCATCTCTTCCCCATCCCCTTCGTTCTCAGAATTCCTGTTATACATATTCCACATTAGCCAAATCATCTTTTGGAAGGTAATTTGTGGTGTTCTATTGATGTGCAATACGGTTTTAGAATTTTCATTTACACCCTGGGAGTAAAGAAAAAAACCGACGCTTCTCTATAGAGAACCTTGGTTTCCAGAACTCCTCTTTCATTTCATACAGTAGGCAAATGATCTTTTGTGTGATGATTGGTGGTGTCCTTTACATGTGCAATAAGTTCATAATTTTCTTTTGGAAAAATGACGAGCAAATGCCTGGTGTGCATTGTATCATGTGCAGAGAAGAATATATTTGCTTTAAAGGTTGGAATCTCAACCATTTAAAGATATTTATACAGTCAAAAATTGATGAGGTTGGGATTATCTCGGGGCACTTGTCTATCAGAATACATGCTCCTATCTGCAGCAGGTATATATATATATATATATATATATATATATATATATATATATATATATATACACATATTATAGGGTTCAGGACCTCAATTGTTTTAAATTTATTTCAACAATTATGAAATGGGATTTAGGATTTAGGAAAACCCAAGGGCACTTGCCCAACAGAATATTCAATGCATCTTGACAGATGCAGCAAAAATATATGCGTTGTAGGGTACGTTATATGGTAACAACGATCTCTTCTTTGATAGCTACACAAGTACGACGAAGAAACACTTGCGTGAGGGCATTACATATACTTATGACAGCATCTAGTTTCAGTTTATATCTTGAAACATTTGTCTGATGATATATCTTTTTTTCTAATTATTTTGCAATCACTGGAAACCAATATATTTGTGTGCTGTCAAATATTGATATTGTTTTTGAACACACACACACACACACACACACACACACACACACACACACACAGAGAGAGAGAGAGAGTTTGAGAGAGAGAGAGAGAGAGTTTGAGAGAGAGAGAGAGAGAGAGAGAGAGAGAGAGTTTTTTAATCCTGTTTGTAATACTACCCACCAGCAACTGTTTCAACGCGGTAAATTGAGAATTGCCGATGAATCGAACTTGGCTTACCAACTACAAAAACCAAATCTTGCTTGGTTCACAGATTTCACACACACACACATACAAATATATATATATATATATATATATATATATATATATATATATATATATATATATTAATTAATATGTTCTTTTGCAATTGTTGAGCTTTAAATGTTAAATTAATGAAGTCAATTTTTACAAAATTAAGGATCGAGTTTCGTGGAGACTACCTCTATTCACACGTCCTACTTTTACACGCTCTCCATCAGAACACAATACCAATCCCGATGGGGGGGGGGGGGGGGAGGGGGGGGGGGGCGTAAAATATAAAACTTAATTAACTTCTCCATCAAACGTTACAAAATTCGAACTTTGATACCACTCAATGCAAGCCTGGAAAACCAATGGGACAAGCCGACACACAGGGACGAGAGGACAGACAGAAGAAAAAGCTATAGTCCTCTTCGGTTTTACAGACCGGTAAGAAATTGGTAAATAAAAAATAAGGTTTGCATCCATTTCCACTACTTTAAGGTCTTAAAATTTCAATGTTGACGTATAAGATAAACAGCCGTATTATATACATGTATCAGATAAACAAGAAAAAATCCTTCTTTGTGGACGTCAAACTCGATACCGTCGGCACTTCATCTATCACAAGTTGGAAAAAAGTTCAGAGCATTGGGCCCTTTCTTCTTTGGAGTTCTGTTGATTACCACAAACCTTAAGGGTATCAAAAATTGTTAATCCTTCGTGATATCCAACAATAGACTGGGTCACATAAACAAACAAACAAACAAGAAAAGTATTCATCAACTCTAGGTGTATTCCAGAGATAGCAACTCAACAAGAATAATCAATATAACTAGAACGTATATTTTGTATTATGTTTCTAATGAATCTAGTATCTAATGACCGTAAATTCCAATATTGTCAGCTAAGAAAGGTTGTTAGTTATATAGTGGGGATATTTCACATCGGGTTAAGGTGTCCCGAGTAGAATTAACAATATTCAAATTGAAGTAAAATTCTTCCAAGCGTCGCACATTTTACTAATAATCATTTTGCATTATGTAAACAAATATCGTACCACGAATATGATATTCAAGTGTTTGTTTTACGTCCCGTCGAGAATTTTTCACCCTTACTCGTGTTCCACGGGACCTTTCATATCCGAAAAACCCGTGATTCTTACTTCCAAATGCCGAGCATTTGGCTTTGGCGAAGAAGCAATCACTACCTATTTTCACGTCTTAGGTTTAACGCGGGGCTTGAACTCACGACCTCCCGGTTACGAAGCGAACACTATAACCACTGAGCTACCACAATGAAAATAACACTTTTGTTATTTTCATTGTGAAAATAACAACTGTGAAAATATCAATTTTATTGAAAGGATAAATTTCAGTATTTCACTGCTGAAAATGTAATAAATAAATATATTTAACGATGCCAGCTGATTTTAAAGGTGGATTTTCTTCAAGTTGCTATCCAAACTGATGTCAGCTTTTTTGTCAATTTCTTTGTTCTAAGATTCTATAACGTTTTGCACGTATACAGATCTAGCGAATAGGAAATGTGGAAACTATCGATATGATTGAAAAGCACTGTATACAATGACACACTGGAACTCGACTGCATTAAGCGAGTGATATTAATTTCCTTTTGGCAGATGGATCCCATAAAGTATTCTAACAATGAAAAGAATTTTCGCCTTGTGATTCATACTGGTTGGTTGGTTGTGTATTGTTTAACGTCCCGCTCGAGAATTTTTCACTAATGGAGACGTTACTTTTACTTGTGAAGGGCTGCAAAATTTAGGTCTATGCTCGGCGCTCACGGCCTTTGAGCAGGGAGGTATCTTTATCGTGCGACAGCTGTTGTGACATGGGGCCTCGGTTTTTGCTGTCTTATTCGAAGGATTGACCCATTTAGATGGCTCTTACGATACGCAAAGGGGTACCGAGGACCTTTTCTAATTCGGATCCCCACGGAATTTGATTCATATTGTTATTAAAAAGAAGTTAAATATGATAAAAAGAGACGCTGCTTCTACCATAGAGTTTTGAAGCTCTGATATTCTTCAAAGTAAGGTTTCTTTCAAGAATAAAATCAAGACACCTGTTGTTTGCGAGAGACATCCTTGAATCAAAGTTTGAGTAATTGTTATCCCCTTCATCTCCTTTTCCCCCCTCGCGTCGGGAACCAAGTTTGAAATCTCTGCGGCATGTGTATCAATATAACACCAAACAGACGATTGTTTGTGACACGGATCTCAGATTTTGATGGGTTTTTTCTTTGAGCATTCGTGTTCATTTTGTAACCTATTCACTGATGGCATATTTGTCATTGCATTACCGTGTCGCATACTACCATGGCATACCTAGGAACTTGCCGGATTGTTGGAAGTTTATGCTTCGTTTATATTTTTTGTCTAAACAAAGGTTTGGGATCATTTATGACAAAATTCAATCTTCTTGTATAGTTTGAAAGTGGCGAATAGACATGTGTTTGTAAAACATAAATAGATGCCCCCAAGCGTATTCACTTGTCCTCTAGCACATCAGTCATATAGCAATGACCTTAATCATTCAGTTCACCAAGGATGGAACCTCTCAAAATTATGATATAGTTTAAAGTTGAGGACAGACAAAGGCAGACAGCTGATAAACCCTTTTGAAAATCACACCACAATCCCACCCCTTGAGCAAATAACGATTTACTCCTGATCTAATATATCTATCTATCTATCTATCTCTACCTCTCTCTCTCTCTCTCTCTCTCTCCATATATATATATATATATATATATATATATATATATATATATATATATATGAGAGAGAGAGAGAGAGAGAGAGAGAGAGAGAGAGAGAGAGAGATTTTCTATGCTTTTTATACACATTTGAGTATTTAGGTCTATGTCACTTTCGGAAGCACAGACACATTTTGTTCACGGAATGTTAGGGCTCGGCTGTCTTTCAAGAAGACGTATAACAAAGTTCACCAAAGTAGTTTCGCTATGATACAGATTTTTGATACATTTTGTTTGTCAAGACTTAATCAAGAGAACTATAATGACTCAGTAATATCACCTGAAACAGTTACTATTTATAGAATTGCTGTATGCATGTGTATTTGGTTGTGTGTGCTTTATGTTTATCTGTGAACAATACATATAAGAATTATATGTACATTCTGGATTTCATAAAAAAAAATATTTGTTTTGAAAAAGCTTTTAATGACTGGGCTTAGCTAATCAAATATTTCGTGTCATTCGTGCAAGAGAACCTCTGTAATATGAGGGACTGCGAAGCCTTGTATGGCCTTGGCGCCGAGAGTTTTCGGTCTTTACAGCATTGTTGTCTGTGCTTAATATTAGAAACTGATAAACGTCTTAATGAAATTATTGTTTTTATTTCATATCCTATCTAAACTTACTAGACTGCTGTTCTCCTTAATGTACATTATAATATATCCACAAATCATGCATGTATATACCTTTAATACTTGTGTTCAATGATAGCATCACACCAGGGGTCACCCGAGGCTCTGAACTAATGGGGGAAAACTCCGCATTCACGTGATTTTCTCTGGGGGATCTAATATTCTGCCGACTTCCTATCAGAAATGCAATGTTTATATAGTAACCCACTATATACATGTAATAAGAGAAAAAGACAAACATTGGGAAACCCAAACGTACTCACTTTTTTAATACCGACACTTGTTATCGTTATCCCCCACCTTAGTACATCTTTGATGTAGGGACGAGTTTTGTTGTTCAAAATTGATGTCAATTGACAAAATGGCCTGGGAACGAGCTATCCATGTAATGTGAGGAGTAGTGCGCCCCCTGTCGTCAGGTGCCTACACATACAGTTGTAGAATGTGCAGCTAGCGAGTTACTGATCCTGTAACACCCAGGAAATACCTGAAATTTCCATTACATTTAGGAAATACATGAAATATCGGATACACCAAGGAAATGCATAAAGTGTATATTACTTAATACGTCAGTACTGGATATTTTACACATGAGTGTGTAGTACCCATTTCTCTCTTGATGTTCTACGTTGCACCCATACCGAAATATCATCTACGAAAGGCTATTAGTATCATGTGAAAAAATAAATTCACATTCGACTATCTCATTATTACGAGAAAAGATCTCGTGGTACGAAATTTTTTTCACATGATACTAATAGGCTTTCATAATCATCAGCTTTAGATGAAGTGCAGCAAAGTTTGGCCTGTGCATGACGCTTAAAGGCTGTATTCCTTATCGTGCCCACGTGTACCTTGACAAGGGACCTTCATTTCTAAGGTCATATCCGAAAGACCCTTGACTTTCTCTTCTATGGCGGGTGCTTAGCGAGGGAACACTCCCTATATTTACACCTATGTTAAACGCCTTCAGTTTGAATTGGCTCCGGTATTACGAATCGAACTCGGTCATCCCGATTGTACACAATGTGCAAGGCTACCGCGACCGATAATATATATATATATATATATATATATATATATATATATATATATATATATATCCAAAATAACACCGAATGACGTGTTCCAGATAATATTCCACACTTACTATATAAAAAAGGTGAAGATATTTCCAAATTCTGGTATGCAATACATTTTTCAACTTTATATTTATTGTAGAGATAGATTAATAATTCCAACAGCCTTGTCAGTGTGCCTTTTTTCAAACAAGAAAAAAATTGTTTTTTATATAGAATAAGGAGGTTTACTATTTTGTATTTTCTATATACTCAAGTTTGATAATACCTGGCATTTATGGAAAAAACATTCTGACGACATACAAAAATCATATTTATGAGATATTTTCCCTACCTTTATTTATCATGTGATTAGTACCATGCAAAAATACACACACACACACACACACACACACACACACACACACACACAAACACACACACACACACACACATATATATATATATATATATATATACTTTTTATTTCTGTATCTTTCTTTTTGGTTGTTTTGTTATACATGTAGTCAGCATTTACCAACACAATGTATCAGTGTGAGTACGAGTGTGAGTATGAATGTGTGAGAGAGGGATCAGCAAAAATAATATATAAGTCTATAATACGTTGATATTGATAAAGAATAAATAAAAAAGGTGAAGATAACAAACAGTGATCAATATCATAACTCCTATAAAGAAAACAAAATTAAGAGTGGGGCAAACACGGACACCTGAGCATATCAGAGTTGCGATCAGGTGCCTAGGAGGAGTAAGCATCCCCTGTCGACCGGTTACACCCGCCGTGAGCCCTATATCTTGATCGGGTAAACGGAGTAATCCGTAATCAAAATCAATGTGCAAAGAACGGCCTCACCCGGAATGAATCATGTCAGACAGCATTTTACCCAATGACATTATAGTGGTAAATTATTTTAGATCGTTATAAAGATCATACGATTTACGGAATGCTGACTTTTAAACAAGACGTTTCAAACTCCTGTTCCATCGACGTGTTTTGCCACTAGCTTTCCACGATTTAAAAACTATACAAACAAACAAAATAAGTTCTTGTGTATTGAATCAATTGAGAGATATAAACACCATATGCCTTGTGAATTAAAATGATCACTGTTAATATATAAATCGTCATCGATATATTTAAATGTCGTGTTTAAGGTCTCAGCAAGAGATTTTGTGTCCTCAGGTAGAAGTTTTTGAACAATTTCTGCCTCGTAAAAATATAAAATCAGGTCAGCTAATGACAGAAAATAATTTGTATCCATGGGAATTCCAACAAACTACTGGAAGGCTGATTGCCAAAGACTACGAAGATATTGTCTTTGAGGAACATCTTTCTGAAACATTAACTTCAGAGCACCTATGCGTAGAATCAAAATGGTGTTTAACAAAATATTTTGAATAACTGACCACAAGATATGAATATTTACTTTTTCTGTTTTGATGAAGAAGCAACATTCCATGATATCAAAAATTCTAGTCTATATTTAATCGTCAGTAGTAGTCGTATAAATTGTTGAAAAGTCATACGTTTTGATGTGGCGTCGGTGGCTTTGTGATTAGGCTGTTAGACTCTCGACCAAAAGGTTGTGGACCGACGTGTCATTGGGAAAGGCACTTTACACAAATTTCCTCACTCCACCCAAGTGGAAAAGGGGTACATGGCTATGAACAGTGAAAGATATTGTTAGAATGTTAATGCTGTAGCTGCCTTAACGTTAGGCAGCTTGCACTGAGAAAGCTCTAGAATGTTATATGATCTGCTGGGTTAATAGTGTATTGTGAAGCCCTTTGAGCAGCATATGCTGGAAAAAGCGTTATATAAAAACCAAGTATTATTATTATTATTATTGATGATATGAGAAACGTTATGTGATTTCAAAATTACTAAAAGTTTTTTAGAATTTTTTAGAATCCACATCTGACTTTCCACCATTTCTGGCATGTGTTTTGAAACATGGAATCTGTTCATATCTTTTCTACCGAACTCAACGATTGGATTATTACTGCTCTGTTGAAGTTAGTATCTCGAGAAGTTGCTTTTAACGACAAAAAATTAAGTGGATTCATAAAAGACCTGAGCTGTTAAAAAAAAACACCTCAGAAAAGTAATATGGATTATTATTTGTCATCAGAGATAAGATATATGACCGACAAATCAAATGCGCACATTTTGCATCCAATATATCGGTTGATAAATTATTCGAATGTAAACCAGTTGTATTTTTCTTGTATATGAAGTTATGTCTACAGTTCAGTTACAAAGAAGTCAACTTCCACGATTGTCTGATGAAGCAGAGTGATGGTAACCACGAAATGAAGTAATAATTTAATTAGTTAAACATGATGGTGGCTGAATACAGCAAATCTCTGTACACATTTATACAGAATGATTTATACAACTATTAAACTTCATTCCAACATATTTTTTTTAATTTTCGAAGCAGATTTTGACGAAGACTACTACGACAAACATCTGAGAATGATTTTATTCACTAATGTCTGTCTCTGATGATATTTTACGCAAATACCCCATATTCTTCTGTTATTTGTATTAGTTGAACAGCGTCAGTAAATTTGTGTAAAAAATCAATAAATTTGTGAATGATCGCAAAGTAATAAGTCATTATGTTTATTATCTATATCGGCTAATGGTTACACACATTTACACTGTAACATATCTACTTTAATCATATCTGATAAATACTAAATTTTCATTTCGATTATCAAATAAGTCCATGTATTTGTTAAAACTCTCTGGAATACAGCAACTTTCATCAATGATTATCAGATAAGTCTATATTATATTTATCAAAAATTGCATTATAGTGGTCATACAGAGGGGAATCGTGAAGCTCGGCTGAAAATACGACCGAAGGTCATACTTACATTTACAGACTTCCTATCAAATGGTTTATCAGGGTGCTTCACTCTTACAATTGGGATTCCGAATGTAAAACTCTGGGGAACTTGGAAACATCATTATAGCACCACGTTATAAGCTGAAACACGTAAGCAAAATAAAAACTGATAGTGGGTATGATTACCGTATAATAATATAAATGAAATAACAGTCCATAGAGTAATAATTGTTTATTGCTACTAATAGGTACAGTAATAAAGTAACATACTGAGTGAGGAACATACACTCTCACACAGATATATATATATATACGAATGAAAAGTTGATATAAAATATTATATGTGTATATTTTTTTCAACGATTAAGCAGCATCATATTTAGAAAGACATTGCAAAGTTGTCACATTCATTTGGTGAAGTGTGACTTATCATAAAAGTGAAAATTTTAAATTATATATGCATGATAAAAGTATTTAGTTAGTATATTTCCGGAACAAAATGTTGTCAATGAACTATGAATATGAATGATAATCTACAATTCCCGTGATGTCATTTTTCAGCACCATGATTATATAGGTATTGTCATCAAACAACAGTATAGCAAAGAAATACTATAATCTTTGAAGACAGACGCTTTCCTTCTTGACGTGTATACTTGCTGGTGTGGTATAAAACTACGTTTTGATTTGCATTCATTCGATGCAAATTATCTCTTGTAAATTGTTTTGCTGTATAATAAGTTGTCCACATTTGATACATTACAGATATAGAGGAACTTAAACGAGTGAGTATGGCATATGAAATTTAAGAAATGAGTTACCAGATTTAATATTTCCCGAACCTTGGCAATATTTAAATCTGGTAACGAATTTCATAAATTTCATATGCCATAAGCACGAGTGTAAGATTTTATCTATCACACAACTATCAATAAATGCATAATTTAGTTACTTTCCATTTCACGTTTCTGTATAAGGAAGTGATTTTCAGCTTCTTTGTATTGTCTGAAAATGTCCTTGGGCGGAAGAAATAAGATATAAAAGATAAACACCTTAACGTGACAGCTAAATTGAAATTCTAATCTTAAGATTTTAATTTTTAGCTATATCATTATATAACAACAACAAATGAAACAGAAATAAATATGATAGGCTTAAAGAACGTTTGTAGTATAAAAAAAGAAGAAAAATCTATGTCAACACGTGCTAATCTCACATGACCCTACATAATTTGCATTGTTATCAACCTATGCTACGAGTTCATATCGTTTTTCCGAACCTGCGTTATGAAACCAGAAACAATACTGTTGTGTGATAAAATTTAGTGATATTCCCCCGCGTCGAATCAAAATCAAATTATGAGATGAAAAGTATATAAAACATGTCAATAAAATAATTTCATAACAGCTTATAAATACCATTTATAGTATATGTATTACAGTTTACATGATATCAAGAGACTGAGAATGGTATCATATATTTAAGTTGCGTAAAATTATCGATGGTGGGCTTTCAGATTACAATAACGTCTCTGTAGAATAATTTCTAAATCAAAGAATGTTAGGATGTAGCTTAATATAGTAAATTTAGGTGTGATAACTATAATTATAAAAACAATCGAGAAAATTCGGTACTCCGTCAGCTTGCGACGTACCTTTTCCCAATAGTTTCGATGCAGTTAAAAAATCCTTATATCTGGGTCAACGGGAGGGGGGATATTTAAATAATCGTGCATATGAAACACAACACATCGATATAACATTCAATACTCTTAAAGGACTTTTGAATCATGTTCGTAATACTACTTTAAAATGTACAATCAGATTTTTGAAAGCCGATTTCGAATACCCGCGATTTCAGTCTGACAATGCGGTAAATTGAGAACTGCCGACGGATCAAACTTTACTCAGACTACATAAAAATACTTGCGTGATTGATTGGTTTAATATACATATTTTCATTGATATGTTTCTTTGAGATTAATGAGTTGAAATGTTAAATTAATGGAGTTATTTTTTTTTAAATCAATGATCGAGTTTCGCCGATGCTTCTATTCAGACGTCCTACTTTTACAGCCTTTTCATCGGAACAAAATATCGATCCCGATGAATAAAAAAAATAAAATATAAAAATTATTTTCATTAAAATATTACGAAATTCAAACTCGATCTGTAGTTTGCCACTCTGAAACTACACTGCAAATTTTAAATGAATATTCGCAAGCACAACGGAAAAAAGTCTGGAAAACCAATTGGACAGACTGAGGGGCGGACAGACAGAGAAGAAACCTATGTAGTTTCCACCAAACACAGAAGAACGGAAGTACTAACTCCGGAGGTTTTAAAACATTTCAACTTTGTGTGCAGTCTTCCTAAAAAGTAGGTAATTAGATTACATTTGCAAAGAATGGACAATTTAATACGATACACGTACAGCCTAAAACCCACGAAGTGTTCCAAACCAGATTATATCGTCTAAACTTGTCAACAATTAGGTTCTTTCTTAATCACATGTAATCTGCTCACGCCCCTGTATTATTGTCTGCAAGTTTCAAAATCGAAATTCTACTCGGTTTTTACATTTTAATTCTTTAAAAATACAATCAGAGGTTGTTTTTTTTTAACTTTGTTTTTAAAATACTGTTTTTGTACAATAAAATATTCCTCAACCTTGTTTTGTTGTGACATCAAATTTATCGCTTACGTCACAATGGATATATCCCAAGAAAGCAATCGATCTCAATAATAAACGTTCTTATTTTTATATACGGTCTTTTGTAATTGAATCTTTCGAATGACGATAGAAAACCCCGGGCCTCTGTGCATACGTTAATAGGCAAGAATATATGGCAAACCACGAACGCTCAGTGATTGACATGCCTTCAAATAGGGACTAAGCACGCGATGTGAAGACATTTTTTTCTCTTCATGTTCCATGCACACATCCAAAATAATTATTGCAAAAACGGTGATAATCAGAGAATTGACAACGTTAAATTGCCCGCAGCCAAAACGCCATCCCTTCTGGAATTGTAATTGGTCATAGACTGTCAAGTAACAAACATATAATACAAAATCATTGACTTTCGTGCCTAGTCTTGCCAACGATTTTGTCTTTGCTCAATTGTAGAATGGCTACAAGGTCATGCTTAACTCTGACCAACGGTTTCGAATAGCCAAACTGAAGGTCGATCTGATTGTTTAGCCAACAGTGAAGTCAAACATATATTTATTTAGTAGGGCCTTACACTCGGGACGGGGGCGTTCGCCGACGCTTCCAAACATAAAGATGAACGTAACTTAATCACATGAAACAATAATCGTAAATCCTGATTCTGTGAGTTAAAGCAAAGCTTCTACGCCTTTCTCTAAAAGATAATGCAAGTGCATCAGTCACAAATGGGATTACAAAGGATAATTATTTCACATTCAGATACCGCAGACGTCCCTGACACTGCGTCCCAATCGTGATCATCTGACCAAAACTTTATCATAAACACCGGCAAATGTTAAAATGTTGGTCATACTGCATGTTGCAAGTCAAATAATAAACAAGTGAAGAATTTCATCATTTGATTAAAAAATATCAGACACCATCTGAATGTAGAACGAATTATCTAGAATTCATTTTAAAATACAAAAAATTACGAATTGCAAGAGTTCTCCTATTTTCAAATCATCATACGTATCGAAAGGCTATTAGTAACTGCTTAGTTCTAAATGTATTTCTTTGTCTCTGGAGCACTTCGTCATTGATGAACAAAATTCACATTCATCACAATACCGTGAAATATCTGCTTTTTTGAACAATTACATGATCTATAAATATTTCAGACAATTAAATATTACACGTGTTGCAAACCAAAATGTTTAATGATTTTATATTGATATGTTAGATATCTAAATATGATCATATTTTGAATTCCGTTTTTAGTAATTTTGTTAAAAGGTTTGTTTATGAAATCTTAGATACAAAATTGTCCCATTGAGAAATTACAATAAAAAATAGCGGGTATCATGCATAGAATTTTGATACAAACATTCTTGAAGTAAGAGATGACATGCTGATGTAAATTTTAGATAAGAGGATTATTTATTTCTATTGTCAGTTAATAATTGTGACATGGTAAATTCTATAGGCTGTGTAAAGTAAACAGCACACACAGTTATCTTACAATGAAATGATTGCATTGCTCACTTAAAAGTCTAAAATCGAATTAATTGAAATTTTAAAAAAAACAATTAATAAATAAACGACCCATTTACAAAAGAAATAAACAAACTATGAAACATTTTACAACAGCTTCTTTAATGACCATAGGAACACTCCCTCTCCCCGTTGAGGATCGGCTTGGCCGATGGACAGACAGATATCGATGCACGTCCAGAATCATATCTACACCCCATAAAAACTGGAACGCGTCCAGTCCAATTCGGAAATACAAAATGGGCATATAACTACGGAAATTGAGAATAAGATTGATTTAGGATCATAGCGCATGGAGTGCAAAGTTCTTCACAGTACGCAGGTTTTTAACATCTTCGACAATTCCAATTAAAATGCACCATTTAGAATCCCTCATTTGAATATGGGAATCCCTATCTGCACAGGAACTTTCTTTTGTAAGTCATATGAAATAAGATTAAAACATATCAAATATTTATTTTGTTTACGTGTCTAAAAGGTACTTAAATAAAGTTTCTAACAAATTCCTGCTTACAAATTATCACGATTTTGACGCTCTGAATACTTTTTTTTCGGAGTCAGACAAACGCTCTTCCGCGCACTTCACTTGCACTAAAACCGAGTTCTTTCCAATGATTGAGATGCTTGTTGAGTCAGATGATTCAGATCACCTTTATCGATCCTGTCTGATCCAGATCCAGATATTTGTGAATCTTCCTGTTAGCTTTGTAAAGTAAGCCCCGTTTCACATACTTTTCTTTATTATTTTTTTTTTATTTCACATACTTGCTTGTTTATGGCATGTAGTGTAACGCTAACGTTAAAATAGGATACGAAATAGTAGAGTTCGCGGTTTTACACTTGCTCTCTTTTGTGGAACCATTTAAATACACGAACATGTATTTTGCATCTCTCCTACTATTTCCTGTATTGAATTTAATTATTATACGATATACAGGAGTTTAATTATGTCAATTACAATAACATTTTTCCATTTAAGATCGTGAAAAATTGAATGATACACTTCAATAAGAAATATTAAATATCATTTATCGGTATTTCATTAGTGACGACAAATTGCGAGTCGCGACGTTGTGTTTCAATTAATCGTAGACTATTAACCAAAATCTGCCAGTGCTTCTTATAATTCATTATCATAATTTGTTTTGCTGGTATTTTGATTTATAAGACTAGATTATTTTTCTCTTTTTGGTGGCCATAATTTTCGGAAATGATACTGATCGATGGGAGAAATTGTCTGCCAAATATTTTTACCATTTTATATTTTGAGGATAGAGTTTCTTGTGAAAATGTCAAAGGGTCACATATGGCTGCAAAGAGAACAGAAATAATGGAATATTTGTGTGACTCCTATTTTTCTTTATTTGTCTCCGCTCGAATAAAATATTGCAGAGAAATCCAACCACTTATCTGCACGCAAATTTAACAGGACCTTCTTTGAATAAATTTTTTTTCCTATAGACTGGAATCAGAATCCCAGAGAAAAAAACCCCACACTAAACAATTCCCCAGCAAAGGTGTGTTAGATCTTATAAAAACAATGTTTGAAATGACGTCATTATTTATTACAGAAACAATGTTTCGAATGACGTCATTATCTATTACCCATAATATTTATATCATCTTCGTGATCAAATATTTTGTCTAAATTTACCATAAATTGATATGGAGATCTGTCATTAAACATCTGATTACTGATCATAAGAAGAGGGAAATCCTCGTAGGGAAAACGTTTAAAGGAATATCATCCTCCATTACAGAACAATCAATTGACAAAACACAATAGTCGCTTACAGCAGTAATGTTTTCTACATTGTATTCATTGAAAAATGAAATTCGTCCAGTAGCCTTATTGTTAAGTATGAAGAGAATTTATATTTGCACAGATTTAAAATTCTCTCTTTGGCCGAGAGGCAAACATTAAGCAGGTGAAATTACCAGTATACATTATTTAATCGGCACAAAAGCCATTGTAAGGTCATACATCCTATGAAATAACACATTTTCTTTCATCTTAAAAAATAACAATTCCATCCTTAAAATATTTATCACAATGCACATATTGCTTCTTTTCAGAATGGATTCTTCTCATAGTCATTGGAAGCGTTGGGATATGATAATTTGGTATGCAAGGTCAACAATATATATATTCTTTTGATACTCAGAGAAATTGGTGTCACGGTTTTTGATTTTGTTTCAAGGTCGCACTCTATTTTGAAATTCCATTAGAGCAGACATAAATACACGAATCACCGCTTCACAGCAAGTTACGTTCCTTGTCCGCCATCTTGCCGGGTAGAAAATCTTGTTTGTTTATATGTTGCTCTTTGTAATTTTCCATCATTAGCAGTTAACTACAATAATGCCTCAGGAAGAGGCAACCAACATACTTGTTTATAAACTTAATAATTAGCAATAATTTATAGTTGTAATATCTCACATGTGTTAGGTAAAGATGAAACTTTGTTATTCACCTATTGACTTTTGGTTGAACTCACAAAGGGTGATATTTCACATTAGTTTTATAGTTGTGTTGTATGCATGTACTTATTATTCAATTCAATTTTTTAAACCGGTTTATATAGCTCTGTGGTAGAGCGTAAGGATTGCTCCTTCGCAACTCTCGGCATTTAGAAGTGAAAATCAAGGGTCTTCTGGATATAATCATAAAAACGGAGGTCCCGTGTCGCGGTAGGTTTTGGCACTGCTGTGTACCTGAGCGCTAAGCATCAGGTTTAAATTTGTTGTAATTCCCCTACAGCTGGTGACATCACTACACAAGTGAATAATTTTCGACGGGACGTAAACCAATCAATCAATCAAAATAAAATTTGTCTTAATTTGCAACAGTTATTGTGTATGATCATAATTCCGTATTAGCAAAGTAGGATTAATAAACACTGTCAAATTCAGAGAGATATAAGGTAGACACAATTTCCTCTGATGATTCTAAATATTTGCATATTGATAATTATTTCTGTCATACTTCTGCTGCTTACATATTTTAAGTTTTCGTATTGTACATGCATGATAATATATTTAACGTAAAGCAGGAGTATTAGATCACATGTAAAGAGAAAACCATTTTCTCCATTTTTTTCCAAAAAAAAAAAGAAAAAAAAAGATTAGGGATAGGATACAAAAGGGTAGCAAGTGCAAAATATGCAAATTTACTGTAATATAAAAATATTACTTTTATCAGTTAAGACTTTTTTCCATAGTTTTGAAATCTTTTCTTGCTGTGATTTTATTCTACAGGAGACGAAAGTCGGTACTTTGAAATCTTTGAAATGAGGGAATAAAGAGTCAATCTCCAATAATTCAAGTTCCACATATATACCATCATACAGCTGTAAGGCAAAAGGAGTAATGTAGATTCATAACCCACATGTTTAATTATAGGAGATAATACGTACACATATAATGCCTATCGTCTAATTTGTCTAAATTATAAGAAAACTCCATTTATATTCGTCTTTATGGGCTATCATTTCCGCAACTAGTTGTGTGGAAATAAATAATAAGAATGAGTGGTTGAACGTTATATATTTTCTTAAAATAATGAATGACAATTCAAGTAAAGCTGGGAGGTAAAGTTAAATTCCAATCTGACGTAAATATTTTCCGAAGGCAAGTCCTAGAATCCTCCTTAGGCCGATAGAGATAAAGTTAGCTAGGATTCACCATTGTGCTTACTGTTAACAAACGGCATGCCCCGAACTCCCTAAGGCTATATATACTCTGCAAAAAAAGAAACGCATAATGGATTTTTTAATATTTAGTAGATGTATTTTGGATTATGATTTTACAATAAAAAATGTAGATATTCACTAGAATTGTTTCAATTGAAAAAAATTACAGTCCAAACCTTAGATATTGGTGAAAAAAAAGTCAGATCATTACAGTTAAGAACACTTCCTGTCACGTTTAAGTTAGTACCGTGTATGACCACCTCGAGCTGCCAACACAGTTCTGCATCTCCTTGGCATAGAGTCAATCAATGTTCTTACGTTAGTGCGTGGAATTGTTCGCCATTCCTGTTGTAACATTTGACGGAGCTGATCGAGGGTCTGAGGCGGAGGTTGGCGCAGGCGCACACGTTTATCCAGTTGGTCCCATAAGTGTTCAATCGGATTCAAATCCGGTGATTTGGAAGGCCATGGTAGCACATTAATGTTGTTCTGCTGAAGGTAGTCAATTGTTAAGCGGGCTGTGTGAGGCCTAGCATTGTCATGTTGGAATAACTCCCTCTGTCGGTCAATTACGCGCATCAGGTGAGGTTGGAGAATTTCGTCTCTGTACCTTTGAGCCGTTTAAATTGCCCGGGACATGTACCAGTTCTGTTTTACGGTCATTAGAGATCGCCGCCCACATTATGACGCTACCTCCACCGAAGCTATCCACTTCTTGGACACACGAGGGAGAGAAACGTTCATTCCTGCGCCGGTATACACGGATTCTTCCATCACGTTTCTGTAGCAGAAAACGGGACTCATCGCTGAACCAGATTCTACGCCAGTTGCGGAATGTCCAGCCCCTCAATCTGTTGCACCATCGGACTCTTTCTCGTCTGTGTAACGGTGTCAAAACTGCTCCAAAATACGGTCTTCTGGGTCTAATGCCATATTGTCGAAGTCGGTTGCGGACTGTCTGCGAGCTGATTCTTCTCAATCCAGGTATTCCGACTGCAGTAGCTAATGCAGCAACGGTTCGATTCCGTAGATGAAAGACCCGGATGTAGCGATCTTGTCCAGGAGTCGTAATGCGAGGTCGCCCACTCCTCGGTCGGTCATTAGTAGAGCCAGTCTGCTGGAATCTGTTCCACAGCCGAGAAATTGTGCTCTGATTTACGTTTTCAGTTCGTGCAATATCACTTTGGGATACTCCGGCCTGGAGACGGCCAATGACGATATTTCGAGTAGCAGGGTCCAACCTTGGCATGGCAGCATTTTAACGTTATGATGAATTCAAGCTTCAAACTTCGTCCTTTTATACGCTTTAATATAGTGGTTGAATTAAGCACAAAGTTCTCGTGAAAAACGTAAGCCAAATTCCATGGCGATAGAGGTGATGTGCAATTTTAGAGAGTCGCCGAGCTAATTTGGCAGAGAGCCAAATCAAATGAACAGACCTTTAAAGTTTCATACTTACCTGTAAAAAATCAATTACTCAATTGACCATTTCAGTTTACCTGGTAAAATACATAATTTGCATTTTTAAAATTTCAAAAGGGCTATGTGTTTCTTTTTTTGCAGAGTATATGTCAAACACTGTTCAGAATTCAACGATTTGTTTCACTTGCACAGAAAGCTATGGGGCAAGCCCATGAACCCCTCAAGGGAGATAAGCTTTCTTTTGCAGGATTACACTTTAGAATTCACCATTTTGCTTTCTGTAAACTAAGCTTTTCTGAACTCCTGCATTAGGATGTCAAAAGGTGCTCATAATTCATCATTTTGTTTCACTTAAACTAAAAACAAAAATTCCCGAAACCCATCCCCATAGGAAAAGGTAAAGATAACGAACAGTGATTAATTTTATAACTCCTATTAGGAATACAAAATAAAGTGTTGGGCAAACGCGGACCCCAGATATACTAGAGGTGGGATCAGGTGCCTAGGAGGAGTAAGCATCCTCTGTCGACCGGTCACACCCGCAGTGAGCCCTTTATCTCTTGATCAGGTAAACGGAGTAATCCGTAGTCAAAATCAGTGGGTAAAGAACGGCCTAACAATTGATATGAAACACGCCAGACAGCATTTGCCTCAATGACCAGTTGTATTAGCAAACTAGATCGTTATAACACCATAGAATTTGTGAAATACTGACTTTAGATGAGACTGTTGAAACCCTTGTAATATCAACTTGTTTGTCAGTAGCCTGCCTCGATTGATAAACTGATCGTTCGCAGTACGAGCTCTTGCGTATCGAATCAGTTGAGAAATAAAAACATTATTTGGAAGTGATAATAGACTATTGCTACATTAATATGGGAAGTTGACTATGGAGAAGTTAAAATCATCCCGTTTGTCATAAATTTGAGTTGTTACTTTGCCGTTAACATCAATGTTCAATAAAATATCAAAATACGAATCAGATATGGAAAACTCTGTGGTATCTTTTATTTCGAGTTCACTGGAATACGTTTATATCTAATCGACATATGAATGAAAATGATTATTGTTTATATATGTTTTCACAATCAATCTTCCGTTCCCAGCAATTCTATTCTCCTCCTGGAAAATCCCAATTGCACCCTGATTAGTGAAGGTATGACATTTGGATAATGCTATGGTCAATGGCAGAAAAAATTCCGACCACAGTCTTGGAGCATTGCAGTTTCACATGGGTTATGTGAGCAGATTTTGTCCAAAGTCTTTTAGACATTATCAAGGCTACTGAAAGAAAGGTTTGGTAATATACATAATATTACCATAGGATGTGTTTTGATCCTAACTTATGTCTGTTCAACAATCCGTAGAAATGCTTAGTCCAGATAATCATTATCAAAATTGTATTATGGGAAGTTTGTCATGTAACGTACTATACAATTTTTTTGCTCCATGCATATGTATAGATCCAATTTATGAGGATGACTTTCAATACTGTCAATGTTAACTTGTAGCAATAGAAGTACGAGATACCCATACGTGATTGCTTGTGAGTAAGAGAAATTATACTGGCAGAGCTTCAGGAAAACTTAAAGATTGTAACATGTAACACGTAACATGGGTTGTTGGTAACTTGACGTCACAATTTGGCATGACTCTTTCACTAAACCCGTAGGGCAAGGTAAATATTGTCGTTCACGTTAGTTTCTGTTCTTCGTGTGGATGATGAAATGGCGAAGATAACGAACAGTTATCAATCTCATAAATTCTGTATGAAATTCAAATTAGAGAATTGGGCAAAGACGGGTGTAGATCAATCGAATCAATATCGAGCATATTATGTGTCTGTAACGTATACTGAAATTTACTATACGATTTAACAGTCATACTATTTTAAAATATTGGTGTCAAGGTTTCATAGAAAGATGTTTCAAAATCATTTACAGTAGAGATAGATATGACTATTCATGGTCATTTCTGTATTTGTCATTTCCAAAACGAATGGAAGTGTAACGATAATGACAAATCCTGAACGAAAATATCTTTTAGAGCCTGCAAAACGTATTCAAACTCAATCATGTTTAATTCAATTTCAAATTTGATTCATAAAATAGCTCATTAATGTAAAATATTATTAATGTTAAATAATACACATGTATAACCTAAAGTTCTTTTTTAGCTTTTAAAGCTGAGATACTCAGGTTGGATAGCTCAAAAGAATACACAATCCTTCCTCTGTAAGATCACAAAAATGGACCTAAAATGTGTGTCATATCAAAGTTTCAATAGATCTGATCACAATATCAATGATTCAATAGCTTTTATCACGATACCAATAAATCAAAAGCTCTGATCACGATGCCATTGGTTCAATAGCTCTGATCACGATATCAATGATTCAATAGCTTTTATCACGATACCAATAAATTAAAAGCTCTGATCACGATGCCAATGGTTCAATAGCTCTGATCACGATATCAATGATTCAACATATCAATAATTTAACAGGTTTGATCAGCAAATGCATACTTAATCTCAGTCGGACAGTTTAAAAAAGGGACCAAATTCAAAATATACCTCTGCTAGAGTAGCTGCAAGGCGACAAAAACTACAAGAACACCCTGTAAAGCACGAATGATATAATGCCAGGGAACAGGGCCATATAAACAAAAAAGAAAGAGGGGTCTTAAAAATGAATAAAAGAGGCGTCTTAAAAACTTCGGCATAAACAAAGACAATAGCAACAAGGTCATCAAAATTATATTTAAAAAGTCAGCAATCTAAGAGAAGATATGAGAAAATTCACAGTCAGTTTGGAATGTCACCCGGGTATCCAAATTAGAAAATGCAATCAATATTGCCAAAAACATGATGTAGTTCAAACAAAAAGGTGAGAAAAACAGGGCTAAAGCATGAACTAAAAGTACAACTATACAAGGAAAGGAGATCGAAGAAAACTATAAGTATAAGAGACTACTACGTATGGAGAAAAAGACAAGAAACAGAAAGGGAACATAAAAAAAACCAAAAAACAAACAAACAAACAAACAAACCCACAACTATTATTACCACGAAAATCATTGAGAAATGCGCATCCAGAAAAAAAAGTTTAACAGAAATGA
The DNA here is from genome assembly GCA_024699665.1 of Ostrea denselamellosa. Classification (NCBI taxonomy): domain Eukaryota; kingdom Metazoa; phylum Mollusca; class Bivalvia; order Ostreida; family Ostreidae; genus Ostrea; species Ostrea denselamellosa. The sequence continues at coordinate 8,942,760 of JAMZEH010000064.1, forward strand.
TATTCATGTCATTTTCAATATTCTTTTAAAGTACAAATGCTGTACATATACAGAAAGTAACTTTAGTTTCACAACTGTGGTCAAAGACACGGTATTCGTGTACGTCATGCAGTAAAACGAAAAAGACTAAAGCACAAGTCTCTTGAGATGGAAATTTAACACAGTCAAAGAAGCAAAACAGACTTCTGACAGATGATTTAATAAAACTTCATTAAAAATTCACCTCTAAGAGTGCTGGTACTACAGTAATCTCGTATAATCTCCTTTGTAGTCTGAAGCGTTTTTAAGTAGCTCGGCCCACATCAAATTAAAGTTAAAGTTTTTGTGGACAAACAGACAGACCAAACACTATATGTCTCCGAATCTCCGATTACGGGGATATAAAGGTTTGTGAGGATGGCGACAAGATGATGTGGTAGTATGAGTGGAATAACCGAGAACAGAAGAAGAAAATGACGCCTTAAGGAGGAAAAAGCTTAAAGGAAACCGTCTCTATGGCAGTAAAAGAAATAGAGACTGGAACTATGAGTTTATTGATAGAAAGCGCAAACAAAGAATTACATAAACTTGTCAACATGTCTATAAATACACGGCATCAGTTCAGGCTTAAGGCGTCATTACAAGCGAAGAAGCAATCATCCACATTGACTTCTCTATAGTTATAAACTGTAAATACGGAGAAGAAATCCAAAGTATGCGTACTTACTCCAAACAGTGTCAAATCTCACTCTATATTGGGGTTGTTTATATGAAGAACTGTACAGGATCATTTTTCAAAATTTCAAATTGCCTTAGACATGATCCATCTTCTATCTGGGCTTATCTACAGCAGGTTTACAGTCCAAAGACTGTATCAGAACAATTCATTTTGTATTTGACTGTACTAATAACCCAGTATAGAAACAAACAAAATTTCTACTTATTTAACAAATTTTTGAACTAGGACTTAGGAGAGCACATGGAATTTCTAGAGCCTGATCACGGGAATTGGCGGCAGATGGAATCAGGGCTGTCATTAGAAGGCAATCCGATACAGCTCTATATATTTGACAGGAAAAAAATATAACGTGTGCAGAAGCCATCATGAGTGTCTTTGGTTTGTTGCTGATGGCCGTTTAGCTTTACTTGGTAAAGCAGAATACAGTTATCCTTACTGAGAAAATGTTGCATGAGGATTTCACTGCTGTGCTTCAAACGCCTCCCGTTAGCTATCCATAAGTGCTAATTTAATCTGGATATAATATGTGATAAATAATTATTAAAGTCGTATTTTCATATGTTTTATCAGAAATTTAAATTTATTGTTAACATTTCAGTTATTAGTTGGCTGTCGGGGACATTGGAGTTTCCGGAGAATCCTATCTTATATTTTTGTTAGCATCAAGAAAAATGTCAGTGCTTTGACCCAAAGGTGTTCGAGATCTCTGATGCTATGCATGTAGACATTGTAAGGAAATTACATGAATAAAATACTCGTAATGGTGAACTGTTTCATTTATTACCGATTATTTCAGATTACGCTAGGTGTACAAAGCAATTCGGACTAGAAACTAGATTTCAGAAAGATACAGATTGTGTGCTACAGTTAATTGATACCGTGTACGACAGTCCAATTTCGAGGTATTGTGTTGTTGTGTTCGGCCAGATGTCGAGGCATTGTGTTGAATTCGGCCGGATTCACTCTCCTGGTATTATCCTGGATGTTGACGGTGAAGATGAAATAGAAATTAATGTAATGTATTGTATCAACAGCAATCGATACATCTGGCCAATGATGGAGGACATCCTTTGGTATAAGAAGTCAGACTACATCGCTCTGTTGACCTCGCCACCACACCAAGTAAGAAGCAGGCATAAGGAAATTGACCTTGTAATCTGCAAACCCAGAGATGAAAAATGTGATGTTCAGCTGAAGTCAAATGTCCATGAAATCTTACAACCAAGTGTGTGCATCATGTTTGTTAAATTAGTTTCTGATTTATTTTTGTTTTCAAATCGTTGCCTTGATTTTCACTCTCAGACTTTTAGATATGATTTTTACGATGTATTAGCTTTAGTAATTGGTCATAAAGAGATTTTTCAAGCAGACATTTCTTTCAATTTATTTGAAATATATTGCAGAAGTCATTTCCGGCACTGTCTGCCATTTAGTCGACTCTTACAACACTCAAGGGGTACTGAGGACCTATTCTAACCCTTGTCCCCACGGGGCTAAAAATATGGATAGAATAATAATATTAATTAAAGTTTTTGAAAGGAATGAATGATGAATATTATTCTAAAAATATGGATAGAATATTATTCATCATTCATATCCTTCAAAAAAATTTGAATTATTATTTTTATTATTCTACATTTATATAGCGCTTTATCTAATTCAGACAATTACCTTAAAGCGCTTTATATATCAGGCAATAAAACAGAGAACAACAAATGCATAAAATAAAGACATAACTTAATACCAAACTGACTTTAAAATAGAAACTAAGAGTAAACAAAACTACAGAAGTGGTGGGTAAGTTGCTGCTGCTGGTTTTTTTTTTAAATTAAAACAACTTTTTACAAAAATACCCAATTTACAGATTAAATGCTAGTTTAAAAGGATGAAAGATATGTTTTAAGTTTAGTTTTAAAAACTGCTATAGAACTTTCAAAAGGGAGTTACAGCTGGAGGCAGTTCCACAGGGTTGATGAAGATTCACCAAACCGTCTTTCACAGTACAATTTAGTACAGGCACGTGGCTTTAAAAGGGATAACGAATCTACAGAACGCATTTTCTTAATTATTATGTTGTCAAATTTTCACTCGCACGAATGGAAAACATTGAAATTATTTTTTAAATGTGAATTACTGCATACGTAATTTCCCTTTCAAAATGTTAACGTTAATGAAATACAACATAATTACCATTGAAAATCCTTATTTCCGATTTCTGAAATCTATTTTAAAATTGTAACATTTTCGTATATTGACTCTTGTATTATATGGGTATGAAAACAATGGGAGCAAGGGGTAACTTCTTTTTAATCGGCTTTCCCATAAATCAAACAACTTCCTTAAATAATTATCTTTCAAATTCTAATCACAGGGCAAGAGTTATATCAGTGGTTTTTATTTATGTCAATCAAAATGTTAATTGACATTCTGATTAAGATACCTCGTTTTTATGCAGAATCCAGGACTTTGAAGTACTAGACCCATAAGCCAAGCAAAGGTTGAGCCCCACTTCCCCTCCTCTGTAATTGAACTCGTGGAATTCTTAAGGTTTTGTTTATTTTTGAAGTTTAGGCCATACGAGTCACACAGTTGATCTATTGTGATCACTGTGTATGGGAAATGCAATTATTTGCAAGGAAAGTCGAACTGGTCATTCTTAAGTTAAATGCAGATCCTATGATTTTTTTTGTAGGCGGGGGCGTAGATATTGACCAGTCTAGTAAAATATGTAATTTTGATAATGTATCTAATAAACATCAACAATAAAAATTGAATGTGATAACAATTGTCGTTTTTCTTTTACATGATTATGTGTATGTATGGGAACTGATTTTACCATAGTATTGGGTAGATAACTACATTTTCGGTAGGTAACTGAAACTGTTTAACAAGAAGTTAAGTTTATTGATGTAGTAAGCGCACTTTCCAAATAGACTCGATGAAAACGGAGTGCGTGGATTGAAATGCAGACGTTAAAAGCAAATTTCAATGGAACTGGCTAGATTTCTGTGTTTATGTGAAATCAAACAACAAGAATTACAAAGGGGTACCAATATGAGAACTTCAAATCTCGTGAACATGTTATGATAAGTGCTTAGGCGCCAGTGACAATTCATTACATAATTTCTGGAGGCAAAAGTGCAGCAAGTGAATAGGCATTTCCCATGACCTCTGTCCTTATCAACCTAGCAGGAACTTTCAAATGAAAATCATTACAGAACCTAAGCATGGATGGGACCACCACATCTTACAAAATGATCCATGGTTTAGTCAAGACTATCTGAATGCACCATACAAATATTCATTTGACAACATTAAACAACACTCTGCGCGCTAAGCATAGGTCTAAATTTGTGGTACTTCACCTACAACTGGTGATGTCTCATTATAAGTGAAAATTCTCGAAGGGACGTAAAACAAACAGACATTAAACAATATGTGTTGGGTATTGGTGAGTTACTAACACGAATATCACTTACTGTGAATGCGTCATCGTTGTTGGATGTTTAACTCCAACTGTATTCCATGGGGGTAATAAAAAATATTAACTGCTGATGAAGAATCGTCAGACGTATTTTTCCACAACATATACGAGAATCACAGGTGGATGATTTAAAATTGCAGATAACTTTTTGGTAAATTTGAAATCACAAACCTTTTTCGAAATCAACAGCATCAAAATGTATGAGTCTTCAGCACTTTACATCACCATTCCTTACGATACCTTAAAGACTAGTTGTTTTTAATATCATAGAAATCTGCTTCTTCAATAAAATTAAAGGGAACTCGGAAATATTTGTATCTTATGACCAGTGATTCAAAACATTACTTTGTTAAACGCAACTCTGATTCTACGCACAAGTACTCTGAAGTAGATTTTGAAAAATAGGTAGAGTTCTCATTGACAATATCTACGTAGTATTTGGTGATCAGGTTCTCCATAAATAATATAAATCTGTTTTATATTTGGATATTTTATTTAATGTAGATGTTAACGGCAAACTAACACCTCAACTTTATGACAAACGGGATTACCTTATCTTCTCCATTTTCAACTCCCATATGTATATAGCAATATCCCATTATCACCTGCAAATGGTGCTTATGTCTCTAAAATGATACGATATGCGAGAGAATGTTCTGCGTATGATAATTAAATTTAATTAAGACAGGCTCCTGGCAAATAAGTTGATGTTACAGAGGTTTCAACAGTCTCGCTTAAAGCAAGAATTTCACAAATTCTGTGGTCGTTATAATGACCTAATTAGCCCAAACAACCTGTCATTAGGTAACTCATCCTAGGGAACTGATCCCACCTCTGGTATTTCCAGGAGCCTTTGTTTGTTCTACGTTCAATTTTGTATTCTTTTTTGCATTTGAGATAGATCATTGTTCTTTATCTTCACTTTTTCATGTATGTGCAGTTATGGGAGAATCCAAACATGGTTTGGAGAAAATCAGAGTCAAGAGTCTCAAGTCTTAAGGACGGTAACATTTGCCACCACTTCCATAACGCAGGCCTAAAATTGCGTTCTTCATTTTACAGATGATGACCATTGGTTTGTAGATTTTAGAGGAAAAATTACAGACGTTCTTGAAATTATTTGAATAGAATATTACAACACCAGAGAGATTTGTAAGTCGCAGATTGATGACTTGCTATGACTTTGCTGCAGGAACACTACGATTGCGATGCATATTGTGTTTAATATTTTGGATTCTTTACGGTCAAGGATACACAAACTTACAAGCCACTTAAAAATGAAAAATGTTGAATGACAGGAACGCAAGTGAATCAACAAAAGCAAATCTAGAAAGTATTCACATCTACCTGGAAAAAATCATGATAAGCAATGGAAAGATGAGAATTACAAGAAATATTGAATAAGCAATTTCCTATATTGTATTAGAGGTTAGTGGCATGAAAATCATTTATGTATAACCATGTTTGGATTTAATATATGTTAACGATATTTGATTTTGAAGGTGTTCTACCAAAAAAGAAATATGACGAAGCAATTCACCTCTACGTGTTTTATTCATTTAAAACAATACTAAGCGTTCAAGACCGTAGCACTGAGGGTTCTGCCGCGACACGGGATCTCCGCTTTTAAGGTCATATCCGAAAGACCCGTGATTCTCACTTTTACATGCCTAGCCTTTGGAGAAGGAGCAATAACTACCTAATTTTACGTCTTAGGTTTGACGCGGCCATGGCACGAGAGGGGTTCGAACTCACGACCTCCAGGTTACGAAGTGAACACTCTAATCACTGCGATGGGCATTCGCATTGTGACCTGAAAATCAATAGGGGTCATCTCCTGTCTAGGGACCAAGGTCATTGCAAGATAACTGCTGTTCCGTGTCACGGTAGGTGGTGGCACGATACAGAACCCTCACTATGACGCCCTCGATGTTCATGCATAGGGCAAAATTTGGTACTTTTCACCTTCAGTTAGTTGCGTCACCGAGTCATAGATCTGACTAATATAGTGTGTCATTGGAGTAATATCATTAGGCCATGTTCAAGGTCACTGGTAAAATTTCAGACTGCATAACTTTGCAATAACGAGAACGTTGTTCACGAAAGGTGATGTGTTGTGACCTTAAATTACATCTATGTGGTCATTTCATCAAAATAAAGCCTACCGATAAAAACAAAATGTTATTTTTGCACAGCATGATTTTGTTATGGAGTAAAAATTAGAAGTCTGACAAATGAACATCACTTCAGACCAAAACTGAATGAACAATCTTCTTACTGCATCAATATAAAATATATACCTCCCAATTCATGTTCATTCGCCGTGTTATACTTAAGGATGTGTATGTTTTGAAATCTAAATCGTTAAACTTGGTAAAATTCTGTTATCAGGATTGTATTGTGTCATGATAAAAATGTTGGGCATATGAAATATGTAAACGGTGTGAATCCCCTCCATATATGTATCTTTATCCATATTTCTACGTTCGTCTTTTGGCGGGACTAAAATATGGTACGGCGTTCTGTCCATCGGTAAAGCTTTCTCCGGGCCATACCTTCTATATACCCGAGGGTCATATTGTTTGAAAATACAGTGTACCATGCCGTCAAGGTTATCCAATATGACATGTTGGCCCAGTTCACCATTTTTACATGCTTTGTTGCAATAAATAACCAATAGTCTGGGTTATTGTAGAACATGAAAGTATATAGAATATGTATGCTTTAAAACTCTTTACTACTAGAAACATAACGGCCTAATTTTTAAATTAATTGAAAAAAAAAAAAAAAAAAAAAAAGAAAAAAAAAAAAGAGAGGGGCCTCCGTGGCCGAGTGGTTAGAGCATCGGGCTCAAAATCACAAAGCCTCTCACCTCTGTCGGCGCGTCTTCGAATCTCGGCCGCGGCGTTATGTGAGCAAGTTTACCAGTTTACTTGTGGAAGGTCGGTGGTCTCTTCCCAGGTACATTGTATCTGGGTTCTCTCCTCCACCAACAAAAACTGGAGTCCACCAAATAACTGAAAAATTGTTGAGTGTGGCGGAAAGCAATAAATAATCAATCAATCAATCTGTAGCCATTTTTTTTATCTTATCTGCCTTAAACATATTTGGATCCCTTTGAGAACCTGATAAAGGTAACCAAATTCATTTTGGAGAAGAGTAGAGCAAGAGCAGACAAACCAACATTGATCAAGAACACAATTACTTTGACATCGTGTTCCATTTCTTGTTGAAGGTGTTCTGAAATAACATCATCTTTGACTAATGCAGCATCTCCAAAAATGGGATTTGCTCCAGACATGAACATCCAATATCACTAAAAATATCTGATACTGTAAGCAGTGCACCAGCTCCAATTACATTTGATTCGTATCTACAATATTAATATGACTGTTCTCTAAATTACCACAATTGTCCAGTTACTTGTCTACTGCCTTAACACCAACAAATACCCTGGGTCTTTGTCGCCATGATGCACTGCTTTCAATACGTTGTTGGTCGGATTGCTCTCCAAAAAGTTTTGACATGATGATGTAGGAAGAAGACTTTGTTTCCTTGGAATGTTTCAAGAAGTAAGTTATGGGGTACATGAATTTTTCAAATATTCATCAATGAAAATGCAAAAGTCTTTATATTTTCAAGATTCCCAAAGCATCCTCTTGACAAAGATTATTATGCTGTTCTAACTAGTCTAATAGTTCCAGATTGGTTCTTGCTGCCAATTATCCTGGCTTTTCATGGAATAAATTCTTCTTCAACTGTTGAAACAACTTTATTTGCAACCTCGTCAGAATGGTGTAAATTATGCAATACACTGGAAAAATTCAAAAGTATGTTTATAACTGTTTGATTTTCTAGTGATTGCTGATTTCAATTGCAATCTGTCCATGAAAGATCTAAAATCCTCAAGTAGTGAATTGAATTTGTGCTCAGTACTTGCGATTGTTGTTATTTTCAGAAGAATTATCTTGGATGAATTAAGATAACGAACAATGATCAACTGCATAATTCCTATAGAGAATACAAAATTAATTGCAAGGCAAACACGGACCCCTAGACACACCAGAGGTGGGATCATGTGATTAGTATTATTAAGCGTTCCCAGTTCCTCGTCACACCCGCCTTGAGACATATATCTTGATCAGGTAAACGGAGTAATCCGTAGTCAACACCAGTATGTAAAGAATAGCCTAATAATTGGTATGAAAGACGTAAAACTTGTCATACACAAAACATGCTATTGCGTATCGAATCAGCTAAACGACAGATAAAGGTGGTAATGGAATATTGCTACATAAAAATGTTAAGTTGATGATGAAGAAGTTAAAGTCATTCCGTATGTCAGAATGTAGAAATATTCAGTATGATGCAGATGTGGAAGACTCTGGAGTAAACTTTTGAATAAAGTCTGCTTCATAAGAGTATAAAACTAAGTCTGTAATAAATACACAATTCGTATTCATGGGAATTTTAACAATCTGTTGGAAGATCTGACCACCAAGATATTGTCAGTGAGAAATTCCAGATCATTTTGATATCAACTTCAGAGTACATTGTGCGTAAAATCAAAGTAGTGTTTAATAAAGTAACATTTTGAATGACTGATCACAAGATATGAATATTTCCGTGTTCTTTTTTTATTATTGAAGAAGCATCTGTGTGTGATGTTAAAAAGCCTAGTATTTAATTTATCGTGAAGAGTGTTAAAAGTTGTATGTTGTGATGTTAATTTGAAAAGTTTTGTGATTTCAAACTTTTAAAAAAAGAATGGACTCCTATAGAATCCGCTTTTAATTTACACCACTTTTGGAATATGTTGTAGCATAATACCTTTGAGATTCCTCCTTAACAGCAGTCAATATTCTATCAAGAAGCAAAGATATGGGCTTGGTAGAACATCTACCTGATCCAGCAATATATCAATGTTTGTAAAGGTTTTTGTGATGTTTTGGAATCCAGAGTCGGTACATTTACTCAAATTATTCATACCTTATCAGCACCTTCCACAATTACAATTATGCCATTAAGTATGTTTCTGATTATTGACAAAGTATTGTGCCCAGATTTACTAACATGTTCTCTGACAATCAGAAGCAGGATAACCACCTTATTTTACTCCACATTTTGTTGTTTCATCATTGTATAATGTCAGGTCTGTTAGTTAGGTATCTGTTTTGACAATAGATCCTGACAAAGAATTAACCTTTCCACTGTCATGTTCTGAATAGTGCTTGCAGATGGTAAATTGTCAGGGTTTTTTTTGTTGTTGTTGTTGTTAACAAGTCTTAGCACTCATGTTATAACATTTGAGCTGTTCTTTGAACTCACAAGCACTCTTAGCAAATCATATACACAGTTTTTGAGTTGATATTAATACTTCTCTTCTGTCTTATCGAAAAATGAGACTGTCACTTGTTGAATTTACCTCACCAGCAAGTACTCGTTTTGCAGCTCTTGTAAACTGCTGCTAATGCCAATTGATTCTTCCTCTACTCTGAATATTTCCTCTCTCTTTTGCACCATACCTTCCAATGCCTGAATATTCTCTTTTAATGTTTCAACTCTTTTAAAGTAAGCAACCCTTCTGAAAATGAATACTTCTACGCTCTGAATTTTAACGCTCATACTACTAAATCGTAAGCACTTTATATGTGGGCGTGCATCTTTTTTTAAAGGTGCAAACCTCAGTTTTGAGCACAGTACTTTGGTTTTGGTATTCCTTAGATCTTTTACCAACGTCATTAAAACAATGAGGTTCCTGCTGTGGTTTGATGATGAGATTTAAAAAAAAAAAAAAAAAAAAAAAAAGTTTACTTAAGGTAGCTCCACCCTCATGTGACTTTGCCTTATTTTGGGTTCAAATCTAAAACAAATTGTTAATTTCCACTTAATATAGTTTAATTTAATCAATTATCAAAGCAAAGTGCATGTTGCCATACATAGTATATAATCATATCAACATTTGAAAATCGCACATTTTCGCTAAAAGCAAAATAAAAATACTTGGAAATTTAAAGTTATTTTAAATTATTTTAACAGTTTCAAAAAACTACTACTTTATAAATATGTATAATTAAATTGTAGATTAGGGAAATCATGTATAATACACATACAATAGAGGAAATATCAGCACATGAGTTAATGCCCTTGACAGCACTTCTACAAAAGATGTATTTCTATCATGCACAATGTTTAATAAATTAAAATGTATATGACGACACATGAGGTTAGAGTTACCTTAAATTATTTTGTGATGTAGAGGTTTTATCCTTTGCTTCAAAAAAGTATCCATTTTTGTTTTAAAATCTTTTCTGTTTTTGTTTTATTTAAGGGTTCATATTCTTTATAGGAATTATTTACATTATGCAAAAAGGATCTGCCCGACACACGTTCATTTGAAAGTCTTTAAGCACGCTGTTGTTTCAGTTTTGGAAATACTTTTCACTGTCAATCACTTCACATATTGTGACATTAATATTGCTTATGTCCATGATGATGACGATTCAGAATTATTTTCAAATAAAAGACTCTCAGTGTAAATTTGTACCTATGAAAATTTAACTGTAGCTTGACAATCTTAAATTTCTGAAAGGTCCCCTGATTCTAATGTTTGTATCGCAGTATCTACATATACAAGGGAACCAGTACTGGAAAATGTTTTGTGTATAAGAGTCACCAGTTTACTGATCCCTTGTGTATTTTCTTTTTGTTTTGACTCTTCGTGTTGTGATGTAAGTTTGTACTGATGTCCGAGATTGAAATTGCAACTGAATAATGGTACATACAATTAATATACATCCATGCTGTGTAAATTAATGGGGTAAGTGTTGAGTTTCAAATGTTACGGTTTTATGAAAGCTTCATAATGCATACAAGAATATAATGATATTGTAAATAGTCACATAAACACGAGTTCATTTGTTGCATAACACCTAATGACGGCCATTATAAACAAAGAGGTCTGAGATGAAGATAGTTCTGTGTATAAATCAGTTTTCTTAAATTTGATATTTTATTCGATACAGTTTAAGCTGTAAATGATCTTGCAAACACTTGCTTACATTTCCAGAAATAAATTTAGTAACGTCTACACATTAAAAACTATCATAGTATACTCGACAATCTATACTTTAAAAACTATCACAGTATATTCGAAAATCTACACATTAAAAACTATCACAGTATACTCGACAATCTACACATTGAAAACTATCACAGTATACTCGAAAATCTATACATTAAAAACTATCACAGTATACTCGAAAATCTATACATAAAAAACTATCACAGTATACTCGAAAATCTACACATTAAAAGCTTCCACAGTATACTCGAAAATCTATACATTAAAAGCTTCCACAGTATACTCGAAAATCTATACATTAAAAACTATCACAGTATACTCGACAATCTATACATAAAAATATCACAGTATACTCGAAAATCTATACATAAAAATATCACAGTATACTCGAAAATCTATACATTAAAAACTATCACAGTATACTCGAAAATCTATACATAAAAACTATCACAGTATACTCGAAAATCTACACATTAAAAACTATCACAGTATACTCGAAAATCTATACATTAAAAACTATCACAGTATACTCGAAAATCTATACATTAAAAGCTTCCACAGTATACTCGACAATCTATACATAAAAAAATATCACAGTATACTCGAAAATCTACACATTAAAAACTATCACAGTATACTCGAAAATCTACACATTAAAAACTATCACAGTATACTCGAAAATCTATACATAAAAACTATCACAGTATACTCGAAAATCTACACATTAAAAACTATCACAGTATACTCGAAAATCTATACATTAAAAACTATCACAGTATACTCGAAAATCTATACATAAAAACTATCACAGTATACTCGAAAATCTATACATAAAAACTATCACAGTATACTCGAAAATCTATACATAAAAACTATCACAGTATACTCGAAAATCTATACATAAAAACTATCACAGTATACTCGAAAATCTACACATTGAAAACGATCGTGGTATTCTTCAGAAGTATAATATTAATATTTTAATGTTAAGATATATATATATATATATATATATATGTGTGTGTGTGTGTGTGTGTGTGTGTGTGTGCTCGTTATTCCTTTTATTGTTATTCATTATTATGTGACACTCATGGTCTATTAAACCATAATTTACGAAATGTAATTTTTTTTAATGACAATGTACACTAAAATAGCAAAATATCATACATTTTTGTACTCTTAGTAAATACTGGCTCAAATACATAAGGATCTCAGTCTATCAAGTTGATGTGATTTATATACAGAAAACAGAAGTTATGCAGTTATTGAAGTTTAGCTGTTAGTAGCATGGCTGTACCCTGTGTCCTCGTAGTGTTGGAGTAATGATGAACAATGTCGTTATACTGATAGGCAGTACGACAAATCTATGCTTTTAGCTGAAGTTACGAGACGGAGGAATCCCACCTGACAGAAACAACGAAGGCAATTCAGGTGCCAGGAATGGAAAACGAAGAAGACAAATCATTAGCAAAACACAAACGTCAAAAATGTATTATCAATATAGGTAACAATTAGGGATGAATTGAAATCAATCAGTCTGAAAAACAATGTATTTGGAATTCGTTCATTTAGTTCGCTAAACATATAACAAGCGGCTGAAAAGATTTTTTGTACAGAATTATCCATAAAGTTTGTAAGAACTTTTTATTACATGTATAAATACGAATTTAAACTTCAGTTTGATCATTTTTGCTGTATAGAGCTGGTCCACTCATTTCCATTCAAATTTTCTTACTCACTAAAATAAAACTACCCGTGTCTAAGCTGCACCGTCTTTATTCGTTTTTATCTGTTCTCATAATAAAGATAACAGATCAAATACAGCACATTTTTGTACTTTCATTTATGTAATTTCTATAATGTAACCTCACTGGTCTAAGCGATAATTAATCCATATCTCCAATCATCTATTTTACTTTATCAGCTGTAGTGTCTGATGCATATACAACCAAAATCTTGATATGGGAATAAAATTCTTTTCATGTTATTAGTAGCAAATGTTAAATGGCATCTTTGCATGATTGATATTTACATACAAAATTTGCGTACATCGATCCACAAATATTGTAGGAGGTTTCGCTATCTTTGCCAAGCGTCCAGCGTAACGGTCACGTGACTACATCTTATTTAAACACAATAGAGTCATTTAGGAACAATATCGTATTTTGAAGAGAAGGGAAGTAGGACTAGAAGACCAGCACTATATATAAACACTATCACACACACGGTAAGTAGCTTTTTAAAAATGTGTACTTTGACTTCATCTGAAACTTGTCAATGTTCAATTTAAAATTTATAGTTTGAAACGACGGGGGAAAATGCGTGAATTACGTTTTAAAAGCAGATATTAAATTCAATTACAGACTACAAAGTTATTTTTAAATCTGATGTTGTAATTATATGATGTTACTTTAAAGTGGTAAATGTTTCGAATTGAAGCCCATTATACAAAATACTGATACAATATTTACATTTTTTTCGCTTGTTATTAACTATAAATAATCACTGAATATTTATACTGTGATTTTATGTGATGATATTTGAAATATTGGAATTAATACGCTAAAATTATAAAAGCAGTAGTCATAGAGTCAGTTAATAGTAATAAGTCCGAACAGGGAACTCGGGGGAGATAAAATATCACCCAAACCATGAGAAATTTGGACCTGGTGGTGTTCTGTCTTGCATCAATTTTATCGTTATTATCGAGCAGAGAAATAGAGAATTGCTGTGAATTATAGAAACTCCTTGTTGCATCAACAAGTGTCCAACAAAGAAAGCAGACGCTTTGATTGCGTTTGATTAAGATCAAATTCCAATGGACGTTTGGCTTTGTGGGAGTTTCAATGTTTTCCTTAAGATCTTACTGATGGAAGGTATCGACATAATTGATAATGTTACAGTATTAATCAAATATTTAAATGTTGAACTTCTGACACGATATTCCGTGGTCATATATAACTCTCGGGACACATTAGGAGTCTCTTATGCACTTAATTCAATAAAATAGTGAATAATAATGCAAATTTTTATGAACTGTTTGCACAAGAAATTGTTTTGAACGTGGTGATCATTTCATAAAAACGAATACTTTATGAAATCTTTAAATAATGATCGAAAAAGGGACTTTCTGTTTACGGATTCTTTACTGTTCGTATTTAACACCATATATTATTCGATGTTCACTCAAATATAGAATATTAGATGAAAGGCATTGGACCAAACATTTCATTAAAGGTCAACACATCTTTTTGTGCCTACGGCGGGCTGTAGAACCCTATTGCATAATGTAATATGACGCCAGTGTTAAATATCGGAATCATCAGAATGGTCATTTGGATTTTCTAATGAAGTCTAGAAATGCACTGGACTTTTGGGAATATTGGGAACGTAAATATATCAATTTGGTGTATTATTTTCTTGCAGTGTGAACCCGTGGTCTGTTTGATATATTAAGCTGCATATTAAAAAGGTAAACGAACTCTTACACTAAGAAATAGTTGTTTTATTTATTGCCTTTGCCCTGTAAATGCTCCTAAAGGATAACGTATTTAAGCAAAATTGATAACAACGCCTAGGATTTCAAGAGATGGGCGCAGGACTATAACATAAAATTGGGGTCTGGAGACTCCAAAATTTTACTAGCTTTTGATTCTAAGTTAATAGAAACCCTGGAAATGGTTATATAGTTCAGATAGATATATTTAATCTCCAGACAATATCAATTGTGTAATTGTACTGAAAGGAATTGTTTTTTCTTTCGATGAAACCATACAATAACTTGTGATTTTTAATGAAGTTGTGCCCATGTCCATTTTATACATGAAACACTTGCACAAGATCTACAAGTTTTAAAAATAAGTCTGAACTTGGTACATACGACACCTAGAACAATGTATATTGATGCACAGCAGGCATTGAGAAGTATAGTGATTGTCACTGTGTGAAATACTTGTTTAATGATCACATCATCGAACAATTAACATGGCATTATAAAACCAATCACCACTTTTATCATAGATGACTTGTTCTCTAACAAGCGAACGCAACTGGCGATCTTTCAAGTTAATCGGAAAAGTGTCAAGTTCAATAAAATTCCAGTCAGAACGATCTCGTCTTCCATATTTGTAATGAGATTTAGGATAACAGTATTTGAGTTAATGGAAATAACACATAATTATGACAGAAAAACGAAAGTCCTAATCTAATGCTACATTCAGTCACTGTGTCTTTTAGGGTTGAAACGATGATAACCGGAAATGTTCAAAGGAAGTACAGAAGGACAGCCTAATTACATAAACTAAAACTCATTGTGTAGTATGATAAATATTATTGTTATATCGAAACGCATGTTCTGATTTAAACTCGATAAAAAATAGTTAAAATGCACCTCTATTTGGAGATTCATGGTCGATTAGACTCGACATTTCATCAACTGCATAATATACTGATACAAAGACTTTGTTCTGTATTTCAGGGACATAGTAGCGCAGTATGGGTTCGTGGACATATGCAAGTTTGTTGGTGACTTTCTTTTTAAATTGCTTCTCTGGTGAAACGAAAGCTGTATTAACAAGCTGTGACTACTTCCCAGAGCTCTGTGATCCAGACATAAGCCTTCTGCTGGGTATGTATCATTCACTCCGACATACAGTGGCTAATATGTTTGTATTATTTAATTTTTTCTCAAAAGCATTTCTTAGTATTTAAAAAGAAATTGGATTTTAACACAAAAATCCAAACTTTTGCGAAGAAAAAGAATCAACCTTTCTAAAAAAAAAATTTTCAAAATTACGCAATTACATCGTGTCAATACAGAATGTTACTTCTTTCAAAACTGCAAGAGAACAAAACCAATGCTGCCCGACCGGAATAAGTGTTCCACGTACTTTGCTCCGGCAAAGCATTATCTCTTGTGTGTGCAAAGTTGAACCTGCATTATTGAATTTAATACGTTTAACTTTAATTGACGCTTGCCTTTAGCCACTGCTGATACAAATTTCAACCATTCCACGCTGTTAGGGAGTAAAAATTCAAATGTGTAGAACGCTAAACCTGGAGGGCTACATCTATACAAATTACAGACACAGATGACTTATTTCCATAACTTCAACAAAATATATAGTCTGAAAAAGACGTGTTATGTCCTTTAAAGTACACATTCTTTAAGGAAACAGATTTGCCATTTAGAATGTGATAATTTTGTGAACGTTTCGGGTATACATATTTGTATCGCCTATCGCATCTCGGACACATCGTCCGAAAGAAAGAGTTGTTCACGGAATTTTATTTTGTTTTTGTTATAAATCTCGTACTCTTAGTTGTATGCAAATAGCAATATAAAGAACTTTTAACACTAAATAGCAAACTTTATAAATATCCATGAATCAATTTCTGCCAATTAATTCTTGTCACGGAACATTTTAAACTGCCGTGCCTTATAATAAGACAGAATGGTTTGTAGAACTTGATGCGTACTCGATTCAGATGCAAAATTGATATTCAAGTTTCTTAAATGTGAGAAAAGCTTTTATCTGGTATTGGCTAGTTCATAAAAGAAAACTCGTTGTATATTCGCTGAAATTTAAAACAAAATACTTCTTAAATACCAAAATTGAAACATTATTTTATACTCCTTCCGGTTCCATCAATTTGTCCTGTATGATTAGGTACATGTAGATATAGACAATACTTCAATTTGTTGGTCAAAAATCGCTGACCTTCATTGAACAAGTCGCTCTACCTATCGATAGATACAATCGGCTCTCTGATCCCCCCCTTTGACCCACGGTCAGTAGGTAAGGATGTAGGGGAGCTATTTTAATAGTTTGAAATGTAATTACCTATAGTGACTTCTACTGATTAAATTACTTTACCTTTTAATGAAACAACATATAGAGTTTGGAACTCGCGTCAGCCCTTTTCAATGTTTTTCATCTGTGACAACAGCGATAAAATAAAATGGTACATATGAAAATAAAGTTAGTATTAATCATTTTAGTGAACAATTTAATGCTCGAAAATAAATTCAAGTCAATTAAACCCGGGTCTATCAAAACAGAGAAACAATGTTTCAATTTATGTTCTTAAAAGGGTATTGTAAATCTTAATATTGTCTTTAAGAATTTTTGTTTACAATAATATGAAATTATGATTAAATAAGACAGGGATTGCATAAATGAAGTATTTATTCCGCCTCGTTGGAGTTAATAAATATGCCATTTATTGAAGAATTTCACTAATATTGGGTTTCTGAATTCAAACACACCAGTCATCTGACATTTATTCCAGTTTTCCAATATAAAAGACGCCCTGTTTAATCAATCTTGTGGAGTAATATCAGGCTTTGACTTTAACTGTAATGACAGTAATCACAGCCTCCTAAAACTGTCTTCCTCCGCGGTCAACAGGAGCATGCGTTATCAAGTCTAACGAAGACACATCCGCGCTTTGCGGTAAAGTCGCTTGAATAACTTTTTTTTTTCAGCGATAGCTGACCGCATGCTTACTTACTGATGAGATGTTAGCTATTAACTTTTATACGAACTTCAAACATTTAAAAATATTACAACGTAGTTCTGCTACATATATTTAATATCGATATAGTATCAGATACTATACATATGTCAAATATTCTTCCATACTTCTGTAAAAATAAATATGACGAACATTTAAGTTAAAACTATGTGCAATGATCCCACAAGGTCGATTTTACATTGTGGTGCAATAACCTTAGGACTGTTAAATAGGACCAAAACCCTTACAAAGGATGCATCGCGATCCCTGAACATGTAGCATATTTAAACTGGATACAGAGTTATAACGAGCTTCTACCAAAATCGTGAAATTCAAGACCCCCTCCCCAAGTGGTTTAGGCGCTAAGACTCATAAATTTGAAATGAGTTGCATTTTTGAAAATCTTCTGTGCCCTTCCACGTGTAACATACACTCTAGATACTAGTGATATCCCCTGTTTGTAATAGAAATATAAGTTCATACTGGGCAAAATATTGTATATTACCATAAGGTGTGTCGTAGCCTTTGGCCAAGGTTACTAATGAAAAAAGGAATTCAGAAGTATTAATTGTGCTGGGTCATAACTTTAATTTGTAATGAAAACATAACATTTGATTAAATAATGCTTCGTGACATAAGAAAAGGATAGTTGTCCAGAAATCAATGTAACAGGTAAACTGTCGGGGTCATATTTTAACGATATATATAACAAATGGTTTTATAGAATATATTAATTAAGGACTAAATATTCATGCTTCTTTGTATTAAATGAACAATCATTACAGCAAATATCTCTCCATTAAGGGGCCTCCGTGGCCGAGTGGTTAGAGCATCGGGCTCAAAAAAGAGAAGAAGAAAAAAAGAGCATCGGGCTCAAAATCACAAGGCCTCTCACCTCTGTCGGCGCGTGTTCGAATCTCGGCCGCGGCGTTATGTGAGCAAGTTTGCCAGTTTACTTGCGGAAGGTCGGTGGTCTCTTCCCAGGTACATTGTATCTGGGTTCTCTCCTCCACCAACAAAAACTGGATGCCACCAGATAACTGAAAAATTGTTGAGTGTGGCGGAAAGCAATAAATAAGCAAATAAGCAATCTCTCCATTAATAGTTCTACATTGTCCCGTCAATACGAAACACTTTTTTTTCGTTGAGTGGTACCTTAGGTTGCCGTTAAGGCCAATAAACACTTGTTCATTTTTATTCTAATAACAACTGTTGTCCAATTATAACATCAAGTAAGAAAAACATTCTCACGTCCAGCTTAACCTAAAGAATCCAATCATACGGGAAAGTTATAAATAGACTTAAATGCCACACAAAAACATTCTTGTTTTTCTTGAAAGTATTTGGCATTCCTGTACGAGTGATAACAGCCAAGTTAGTTACAGATGGTGGTCTTCATTTGGTCTTATGAATGAAACATTTCCTATCCTGACAAAAGAAGGTTTCCAATCGTCTCGGATCAATAGGGATTGTGTGACGTTTGTTTAATTATATAAGGTGCGAATCACGTGATGTTAAGCGTTGGTCCTCTTTATTCCATCTCGTGAAATATAAGTAACGGCGTCTCAGCTCTATAATGGAGACGTTTTGTATTTTGATAGCGTGACATATTTCTGTTATTTCCTCCACGGTAAGTTTCATATGGCGATTTTATCCCTCGAGGAAATATCTTAGATAAAGTCGTTTCTATCAACAGGATAATCTTACAGCTACTCAGCTAAAAATCATTTATCGTGATATCTGGTCATAACCGCTATATTTATTCAAATGAAATAGACAACCCACTTTGCGCAAATTGCAAATTTTGTGTCCTCAGTAATTCTCGGTAAACTAACATAACTTTTATATACTTTTATATACATGTCTTTAACTCGGCGTTATGTGAGCAAGTTTGCCAGTTTACTTGCGGAAGGTCGGTGGTCTCTTCCCAGGTACATTGTATCTGGGTTCTCTCCTCCTCCAACAAAAACTGGACGCCACCAGATAACTGAAAAATTGTTGAGTGTGGCGGAAAGCAATAAATGATCAATCAATCAATCATGTCTTTAACTTGTGGTGAGTTGATTTGTTATTCTTATTTTTCTTAATATTGGTCAAAATATTGACTTTAATAAAAATGATTTTATCGTACAATGGGACGAAAATATAAAATTTTAAAAGTAATCGCAGATTATATTACATCTCAATCATTTTTTAATAGTAAGGTTGTAAAGTTGCTAAGAATACTATTTTATAGATGAGTGGACATTTTTTCACGCATATTGAGTCATCGCCAGCTGTAGGTGAAGTGCAACAAATTTAGATCAAGTGAGGGTTCTTTATCTTGCTAACGCCTGTCGTAACATGGGACCCGCGACTTTCACTTCTAAGTGCCAAGCATTTGGCGAAGGAACAATCAATACCTATTTTCAAGTTTTAGGTTTGACGCGGTCAGGGCACGGACAATGCTCGAACCCACGACATCCCTATCACGAAGCGAACACTCTAGCCACTGAACCACCTCGACTGTAGTCCCGATACACGTAGACAGATAATCAGTTTGAGGATAATGTGACAAGATACCATCTGGGGGAATATTGAAGTTTCCTTCAGATATGTGTTCATATGCACAATAAAGTTCTAACCTCGTTTTCACGTGGTAACACATTTCTGAGCTCAAACGAGCAATGGCTAAATCGAAGAAAATATCAAATGCCGAAGTAAACAATGTGTAAATCGTATTCATAAATCCCCAAGACATATACAAGTTCGAGTGTAGGGCGACACGAACCCAAGACAAAGCGAAGATAGGATCAGGTGCCATGGAGCTGTAAGCATCCTCTGCTGACTGATCAAACCCGCCGTGAGCCCTTAATCGAAAATAGGTATACGGGATACCCGTAGTCAAAGTTAGTATGAAAAATGACAGTCTAACAAAGCTATGAAACAAATCATTCAACATATATCCCAGAGACACTTTGTAATCGCAAACAAGGTCATTACAGCGACCGTAAAATTTGCGAAATGATGATTTCAAACGAGATTCGTTATAACCCTGTAACGTCAACTTTTTTGTCAGTAGTTGACCTCGCTTTAAAAAATTCTCATACGAATGGCATGCTCTCAAGTATCCATTCCACTGGGAGATATACACACCATAAGGCGAAAGTGGTATATTACTACATAGATATGAAAAGTTGATGATTGCAAAGTTGAAGTCATCACGCTTGTCATATAATGTAGTTGTCAGTCTGCCATTAGAGTCAATATTAAGTAAAATATCCAAATATGAAGCAGACACGTCAGATTCTTTAGTGTCCTTTATTTCGAGTTCATCGGTATATATCAAATGGATATAATTATAAATATTATGATTGTTGATTGACTAGACGTCATCAATATATCTATATGTATGGTTGAAGGACA
Source organism: Ostrea denselamellosa (assembly GCA_024699665.1). Classification (NCBI taxonomy): domain Eukaryota; kingdom Metazoa; phylum Mollusca; class Bivalvia; order Ostreida; family Ostreidae; genus Ostrea; species Ostrea denselamellosa. Next base: position 8,963,967 of record JAMZEH010000064.1, read on the forward strand.
CTGCAATTTTTTTGCTTTTATCCTGTAACAGTTTCTGAACAAATTCCGCTTCATAAGAATGTAAAAATAAGTCTGCCAAAAAGGGAGCACAATTAGTGCCCATGGGAATGTCAATGGATTGTTGGAAGACTTGGTTTCCAAACACTATGCAAATGTTATCTACAAGAAAGCCAAGCATACTCTTAATGTCTGCTTTAGAGTACTTGTGCGGGCTATCGGAGTGGTGTCTAACAAAATATGTACCTTATTTTCCAATCACTAGAAATTTGTATTTTCGAGTGCCATTTTTGTTCAAAAAGCAATTATCTATTATCTGAAAAAGTCTAGATTTTGATTTATCGTGAGGAATTGTTTATAAAGTGTGGAGAAATCATACGTGTTGATGCTGTCAATTTTAGAAAAATCCTGAGACTTTAGATTTTCCAAAATTTCCTTAGAGTTTTTGAGAATCCACATCTGACTGACACCACTTCTGGAATATGTAGTGGAACAGTATTTCTGAAGTGACTCTTTAATAGCTGTTAGCAGTTTAGTTAGTAATAAAGATAAAGGCTTGGTAGAGCACTTACTGGAAGCAGCAATGTATCTTTCTTTGTAAGGATTTTTATGCAATTTTGGAATCCGATAAAGGTATGGTGATTCAAACTAATCCTGATTCTTTGGAATGTCAAAAGTATTTAAAACTGAAAGATGATTATGAAGAATTTCACCCTTTGTAAGATTGCTTCGAGTATAAGTAGGATTCCAGATGTTGAAGTAAACCCCAGTTCATTTAAAAGACATTTATGATAGTAACTTTTACAAACAAAGACAATGTTGTTACTTGCTTTATACGCTGGTATATATCGCGAAATCAAGTGATTCATATATATTAGTCAGACAACTTCCTCACAAAATAAAGGATCCTCTCGCCCCCTTGGTCCATTTCATAGTCAAAACCAGTGAATTTGAATCCAATAACGCGTGCTAGAGAAGGCGAGTCATGTGATCTTGGAGGATTTGATATTAATACAGTAATGACGGTGTCATAAATATAGCAAAACAAAGATGATCTATTGTTGTTAATTTGGAACTCGATGGATAGCCCCGTCTTTCATATTCAATTAACTCCGGTGCTTTATTTCATAGTCAAAATGGTATTGATTCTCATCACAAAAGTGATTTATTCCTGTATATATTCGATCTACGTTGTATTTGTTAGAAAAGTATATCAAAAGTTTCTTCTATAATATGATTTGTTCTTTATCCCGTAAAAAGACCCCCCCCCCCCCAAAAAAAAGCGTATGACGTCATCGTGTGGGCGTGAATGATGACAACAGTATTGATACCTTTCCGCGATCTTCGTTCATTACTTATTTCCTGTGTATCATTTTATATACCAGTGTTTGCAGTCTTACTATGTTTCCTTGTTTGTGTTTGTCGTTTATTTTGAGTTTCAAGTTAAAGAGATATATCGGCTTTGAAGCTGAATCAGTGTCTGGCTTTGATTTAGTTCGTCGTGGCGGCTCATGATATAAACTACTCTTTTAACAAACACCACGGCTGTCTTTAGCGTGCAAGAGGGGTTGTGGTCCCTAAAAGGAGGCACCATTTTAGATTTCATCCGACGGGTCATGAACATGATTGTGTTTAAATACAACAATATAAATCTGATGTATCGAGACATATTAAATGATATTGTAAATGTCTGTTTTACGTAAGTCTTAAAATCATATGGATGTTCACATCTTGTGTTTAATTGTTACTAGGCAGTCACAGAATATACATTTTGGTTGAACAAATATAAATGCGTCAATCTAGAAAGCCGATGCGAATTCTAGTGATAATCAAATCATCTTGTCGATTCACAATTAGATTGTTTGTTTGGTTTACGTGTCTTTCTGTTACATGTAATTCATTCGTTTCACAGAATGATCCCATATAGTCTGCCAGTGGGAGAGACACTTATCAATAGTATGTTTAAGGTCCGTATATGGAATTTTAAAATTAACAATTTCAAACTAAAGTGCTGCTTTCTGCGGCATTGTGTGCTTTGGTATTGCCATGAATACAGATGTGGCTTGGAATCCAACAAAGCATGATTGCTTTACATTGTTTTCTTCAATAGTAATATTTATCTATGATTGTATATGATTGATTGTATATTGTTTTAGGTCCCGCTTGATAATTTTTCACTGATATGGAAATATCACCATTGCCGGTGAAGGGCTACAAAATTTAGGCCTATGCTCGATGCTTAGGGCTTTTTAGCAGGGAGGAATCTTTATCGTGCCACACCTGCTGTGACACGGGGCCTCGGTTTTTGCGATCTCATCCGAAGGACGGCCCCATTTAGTCGCCTCTTACGACAAGCAAGGGTTGCTAAGGATCTATTCTAATCCGGATCACCACGAGGGAATTATGTAAAAAATGATTGATCATTGTTCATATTTTGAAGCTAAGTAAATATTGAATAGAATCCGAAAATATTATAGTTTTTTCTAGAGATGATTTCAATTACTCGAATGCTGGTTAAATGATCTTAGCGTCGGTTTTATTGTTCCTTGGCCTGTAAGCCGAGTAAAGAAAATATTATTCTTGATTACTACAACAGCAACCATCCTTACATTATCTTTTGAACCAAATGAAAAAAAAAATCAACAGTAGAATCTGAGGTTATTTAATTTCGTTAAGTTTTTGTTGAATTATTATTAGATTTGTTTCTGACCTTTTAAATTCTATTTTGAATATATCCACTACAGGTTTGTACAATTTCCACAGTGGTAAAGTCTTTCCAAAACACCAATGCGCCGATGAAAAAGATGGCCTACTGATTATAGAATAATTCTGCCGGCGTAAATTCCCTTGTAATTTTGTTACTTGCGATGTTTTTGTGAGGTCGTCTCATAGAAATTGACCAAGCTGTATAAATTCTAATGGGTCGTTGCTATTGTTAGGAGGAAATCACTGATACGAACTGTAGGAGAAAGAAAAAAGGCCAATAAGTGACATTTATTTACTTCACATAGCCATCATAGTTCTTTCTTTTTAGCAGACGTTGATGCTTTACATTTTACTTTTTCAAAAATTGCACTTTCACAATACGGTGGCAGCCGATAAACGGTTTTCCATTGGTAAATATTCCCTTGTCGAGGATGTATTCTTGTTTAACTTTTGCTGCACTAATACCGTTTTACAACCCATCTTGTCTTACAATCCTGTCAAACGGCTAGGTCTCTTTGTGATTTATTCCTACTGTTGCCTGCTCCACTCTATTGAACTATCCTATTGCTGTTATCGGATATCCCGATGTTCAGTATAAATCGCGCAATGTGCATGATCATCCAAAATTTGTTTCTCTTCATTACGAACCAAATAGAAATAAATCTGGCATATGGTCAAATTATGCTTGTCATATTTCAAAACTGCTTTTGGAAGGAAGTTTAATTAACTTACAGCATCAATATTTATTTGCTACAAATTTTATAAACTCTTTTTTAAGGGAAATCAATGTACTAGTGCTACGCGAAATATATGGAAACTATTATTGATGTGGATAAGGAATTTTGTCCTCAAACACCTATTCTATTTATTGTAGGACAATTATTAAAATCTATTCCATAGGCTATATCTTAATTTTTGAAATAACATTTTTGCGTATTTTTCAGGCGAACAAAGAATACCTGATAAGAGATTTCTCAGATTCGGAAAACGAGCGTTGAGTGGCGACCATTATATTAGATTTGGTCGTAACAGTGACGACAAAAGATTCCTAAGATTCGGAAAACGCGGGGAGGAAGATAGTGTAGAAAACAATTTACGAGAGGCCCTTAAAAAAGTCATACAATTCAAGGAGGAAACGGGTATTCCATTAAGGAAAAGAAGATCGATCGAACCGACATTTGTGAAAGACGTGCCAGAGTCCAAAGAGAATGATAACTCTACTGAAAAAGATGCGTCCGAAAAACACAAACGCGAAACAGACGAAGTTTCCGAAGATAAACGATTCATGAGATTTGGAAGAGCGCCATCTGATGCTTCAAACTCGGACAGCATCTATATGAAAAGGTTCATGCGTTTTGGAAGAAATCCTGCTTTCAACAAGAAATTTATGCGTTTTGGTAAGGATGGGAATGATAAGAGATTTATGCGATTTGGAAAACGAGAAGACGATGTGGTTACAGATGACAAGCGTTTCATGCGCTTTGGTCGTGATCCCAAGGATGACACACTTATGGAAAGATTTGTTCGTAATGGACGAAGCGGGGACGACAAGAGATTTATGCGATTTGGTAAAAGTATCGATGATGAAAAAAGATTCATGCGATTCGGTAAACGTTTTATGCGCTTTGGAAAAAGTTTGGATAATGACGGAGAAGCTGAGAAGCGCTTTATGAGATTTGGAAAGAGCGTCGACGAAGAGGGCGATAATTACGACAAAAGATTCATGAGATTCGGCAAGAGCGGCGACGAGGAAAAAAGATTCATGAGATTCGGCAAGAGAGAAGACGATGAGAAAAGATTTATGAGATTCGGCAAGAGAGAAGATGAAGAGAAAAGATTTATGAGGTTTGGGAAAAGTATGGACGACGATATCGCAGATGAAGAGAAGAGATTTATGCGATTTGGTAAACGTAGCGACGATGAAAAACGATTCATGAGATTCGGTAAAAGCGGTGAAGAGGACAAACGATTCATGCGATTCGGAAAAAGTGGAGATGAAGAAAAACGGTTCATGCGATTCGGAAAAAGTGGAGATGAAGAGAAACGATTTATGCGATTCGGAAAAAGTGGCGACGAGGAAAAAAGATTTATGCGATTTGGGCGTGACCAAACGGACAAACGTTTTATGCGATTTGGTAAATCTTTGTGATATTTCTTTAGTTTTCTAAACATTTATAAATTAAGCAGCGCATGAGGTACTGTATCATACTGTAAATATTGGGCTTTACTACTTTGATGGAAACGTTAATAAAATTGTATATGTATGTTATTTCCGGAAATTACATTCAATAAATATTATTTTCTTATACATATTACATATGTTCATGCATACTGAATAACTTCAGTATTATTGCTCAACTGTGTTGGACATACTGAATTTGATACCTCGTTTATAAAATAGTTGACAATAAAATTATTTTTACTTGTTCATTTCACTCAGACCCTGTATATTTTTTTTCAAACCGCCACAGAACAATAAATTACCGGTGTGTCGTTATTGTCGTGTAGAAATAGGATGTCTTTTGATTGTCCCAAATACTAATCTGTTCATGAGGTGAATATGTCGTTTGGCCGTTACAAAACAAACAGCCGCTTTTCACCAATCCTACAAAATCAGAATCTACCATTTTTCTACGAAATTTCATTATCAAAACTGAGTTTGATTGTGTATTTACATTTTGACTTTGGAAAATTTTTTTATGCTTTTGTTATTTCTGACATCTATTTTGCGAATTAAAATATAACAATCTGCACGTTTTATTGAAAATTTTTATGTCATAAAACATCTCTATCAGAATTAATGCTATGCATTGGTTGCAAGACTTCATTCGCTATAGTCAAATTTACTAAAATGCACTGTGCATTGCAAGTAATGATTAAATATATAACAATCGTCCTTTTTGCTGAAAATCCAAACCTTCGATTTATGAAGGATTTCAGAATCGATATATCACGATTACATTAAGATCTGAGAATATATTGGATAGGATTTACCAAGCTCCTCAAAAGAACAGAAATTAAAAAGAAAGAACTATTTTGCTTGTTTAGATGAAATATATTGCTAGATTACTGACGTGTATTTCCTGAATGTTACATGTCTTTCAAATACTCTAGAATATACATGTACCTATTAAGTGTATTTATTTCGAAATTTAACAGTCGGCATCTTTTTGGTTAAATTCAAAATAATTCATTCATTTTATTTTTCATTGTGTATGATGTGTAAATACATTGGAGCTCTCGATCTAATTCTGATACAACAAACTTGTATATATACATGTAAAACAAAAAGAGGACAACTTTTGTATAACAGGATGATGCTGAATTGGCTGTAGATTTCATTTATATTCAAGTATATTACTCCATTCATTTAGTATACGATAGTTGTATGCGGTTTGCATTGACGCCATCACTTTCTCGTTGACCACTTCTGGCATTACGCTAGTTTAATCTTCGTTAATCTTGTTAACTGCAATGTGCCAAACTCTTTCCGTCAGGATGTTTTCGGAAATATATGACTGTCCGACTCCTATGGGGAGGTGTAAATTGCTCATGAACTTTGTAGTAATTATAGACTATTCCTCCCGTCAGCTTGAGTTGATTATGGAAATAAAGTGACAAGTGCAATTCATGGCTACGAACCCTGGAGATTTGCTTACAAATATATAGGTCGATTTGTAGGAGGTTTATGTGGTAAACAAGAATACTATTTCTACGTATCCTTTCAATTACAATTAAATCTTTTAATGATAAACACCATATGGTAACGAAGCTAAATAAATGAGACGAGTTTGAAGAATGACTGCTTGTTTGATTGTTCTACATCCCATCGAGCATTTTTCACTCATATTGAGACACCACCAGTTGTAGGTAAAGTACCTCAAATTTAAACCTATGCTTAGGGCTTACAGTCGTAACAGTGAGGGTCCTTTAATATGCAAATACCCGTCGCGACATGGGACCTCCATTTTAAAGGTCATATCCGAAATACCCGTGATTCTCACCTCTAAAATTCTAGCATATGGCGAAGGAGCAATCGCTACCTATGTTTACGTCTTGGGTTTGACGCGGCCATGGGACGAGTAGAGTGGAATTGGATTCACGACCTCCCGGTTACGAAGCGAACGCTCTACCGCTGAGATACCGCGACCGCTAAGAACACCTATAGGCAAAATGTTCTCAATAGTGGTGTGTTGCAAACGCAGTATTATTATAATTTGCATGCTTATATATATATATATATATATATATATATATATATATATATTCAGCTAAATGTCTGAGATTTCTTGGTCTTGAATTTGTTTTAAAAGTTGTTTTAACTCGCCACAACAAGCTGAAATTAGCTTAATTCTCATAAGAGCGTTGTGGTCAGCAAGAATATAAAATATAACATAATTGTTTCTCGTAAAGATAACAAAATTATGTTTTTAAAGTTGTTGTAAAGCCATGTTTGTTTCATACGCCTCAATATGTAATGAAAGGATTTTGATAACAATTAAAAGACCATGAATTATTTAGAAATGCAGCAATAATGAACGGACAGATACCATATTATTAAAAGCATCATTACTGGATAATGATTGGTTGTATATTGTTTAACGTCCCTCCTGATAATATTTCACTCATATGGAAACGCCACCATTGCTGGTGAAGGGCTGCAAAATTTAGGCTTATGCTCGGCGCATACGGCCTTTGAGCAGGGAGGAATCTTTATCGTGTCACTCCTGCTGTGACACGGGACCTCGGTTTTGCAGTCTTATCCGAAGGACCACCCCATTTAGTCGCTTCTTACGACAAGCAAAGGGTACTGATGATCTATTCTAACAACAAGGATCCCCACGGGGCACTTGAAAATTAAAAGAATATTGTATATGTATAAAGTAAGTTGTTATATTCACGCTCTTTTTTTTTATTTGATTTAATAATTCCATGCTTCCAATCGGCTGATATCCAACAACTTCGGAAACATAAAATGGTATATTCACCTGCACGTACTGTCGAGATGAATATTACGTGTGGTCTCTCCAACATACATGTAGATTCAAAATAGAATTGAGACTTTATGGTTGGTCATTCTATGAATGCTCGCGTCTGTACTCACTTTCGACTATCTTGCATTATAAATGTAAATAAAGGATGACTTTTGTCACGAACTGGAGTAAAAATTGTTGAGTTATGGTAACATCAAGATCGCTTTAACTATGTTTGGTAAGTTCTGCACATTTTAGTTTTGATGTTCTGGATTATCAAGTCATATAATAATAAAAGAACTCGCGTCTCTAATCACTTTCGAGTAGTCTTGTAGTCTAACTGTACTTAAAGATGAACGATCATACATGGATTCGTAGGCTTTAGACATGGATTCGTAAGCTTTAGACCAGTCGAACATGGATTCGTAAGCTTTAGACCAGTCGTATATGGATTCGTAGGCTTTAGAACGATTGCGGTAGCTCAGTGGTTTGAGCGTTCGCTTCGTAACCGGGAGATCATGAGTTCGAGCCCAGCTCGTGCCATGACCGCGTCAAACCTAAGACGTAAACATAGATGGTGATTGCTCCTTGCTCCTTAGCCAAACGCACGGCATTTAGAGGTGAGAATAACGGGTCTTTACGATGTGAACTTAAAAACGGAGGTCTCATGTCACGGCAGGTGTTGGCACGTTAAAGAATCCTACCTGCTACGGCCCTGAGCGCTAATCATAGGTCTAAATGTTTGGTACTTCACCTACAGCTGGTGGCGTCTCAATATGAGTGAAAAATTCTCAACGGAACGTAAATCAATCAATCAATCAACGTTTCGGTCTTTAGTTTTCAAATAATACTTATCATTAATGTATTGTTACGGATTCTTATGTCTTACAAACGGCCGCGGCGTTATGTGAGCAAGTTTGACATTTTACTTGTGGATGGTCGGTGGTCTCTTCCCAGGTACATTGTATCTGGGTTCTCTCCTACACCAACAAAAGCTGGACGCCACCAGATAACTGAAAAATTGTTAAGTGTGGCGGAAAGCAATAATAATCAATCAATCTGTCTTCCAAAACAACAATTCATCCAAGTCCTTTATTAGTTGACTCGTTTGAATTTAATTTGTTAAATGCTAAATACACATTTAATTCATTGTGCCACTTATCTTAACTGGGTTGTTGAGGCCTGTCAAGAGGGAATGCGTACTTCTCTTAAGTTCCTAATGCCAATTTTAGTATGTCTAGGGGTCCGTGTTTGCCCAACTCTTAATTTTGTACTCTTTATAGTAGTTATGAAATTATCACTGTTCGTTATCTTCACCTTTTTCAAATCAAGGAATTAAACAAGTACTGACCTTTTCTCAGCCAATCCAATATTATAGCTATAATATACCCTCGAATTACAATAACCACACCAAACGTACATGACAACCTGATTTTCTGAAACAACCTTAATGTTATTCAGTGTTCGTTCTAGAAATAGATACAAATTACACGTATGATATTTTTTTGTTTGCGTATAACCTGTAAAAGATGCGGAAAAAATGATTATCTCGTATTATTATTATTATTATGTTAAACACCACTCTGACTCCACGCACAAGTACGCTGAAGTTGATATTAAAAAGATGCTAGTCTTTGGTGATCGGGTCTTTCAACTGACTGTTGGTACTCCCATGGGCACAAATTGTGCTCCTTTGTTAGCTGACCTGTATTTATATTCTTATGAAACATAATTCATTCAAAAACGTCTACATAAGAAGAAAAAATATCTTGTTGTAACCTTTAATTCGACATTTAAATATATCAAAGACGTTTTATCTATCAACAATGATCATTGTCATTTGTATGTCGATTCGATATATCCCTGTGAACTTGATATAAAACACACCACAGAATCTTCCACATCTGCTTCGTACTTAGATATTTTACTGAAAATAGATGCTGGCGGCAAACTAACAACTAAACTTTATGACAAACGTGATGATTTCAATTTCTCCATAACTTCCTTTATCTAAGTGGTAATATTCCATTATCACCTGCATATGGTGTTTATATCTTCCAACTGAATCGATTCCTTGTTCTGCATGTGATCAGTTTTTAAATCGACGCAGGTTACTTACAAAGAAGTTGATGTTACAGAGATTTGTACAATCTCGTCTAAAGTCAGCATTTCGCAAATTTTATGATCGTTATAACGATCTAGTTTACCAATACAACTTTCCATTAGGTCAAGTGCTGTATGATGTGTTTTATACCAATTGTTAGGCCGTTCTTGGCACCCTGATTCTGACTATGGATTACTATGTTTACCTGATCGGGATGTAGGGCTCACGGCGGGTGTGACCGGTCGACAGGGGATGCTTAATCCTCCTAGGCACTTGATCCCACCTCTGGTATGTCCAGGAGTCCGTGTTTGCCCATTTTTCTGATTTGTATTTGTTATAGGAATTACGAGAATGAATACTGTTAGTTATCTTCACTTTTACATTAATCGGCTTTTTATACTAAGATAAGTTTTAACAAACATTGATTATTTCACAAAGGTAAAGTGACACTCCGTCATACACTTAGATTGTCACACAATTTTGACTCACTTTTCTCTTGGTTTCTCTGATAAGTCTTGTTAAATACTAAACAATTGTTAAGGGCGCACCATCTGACGTTAAGAATGCGCGCGACCCAAGATCAATTTGCTATATAAAGTGAAAATTTAATTCGATGGCTTGTGATATTTCAGGGCAATGTTTCGATATATGATTGACAAAACTTAAGAATACTTGTGTATTATTGCCTCACAAGAGAAAACGATAGATGAGAGACATTTATATTGGAAGTTAGCAGCGTTTCTTATTATTAGTCATTTTGATTCCAATACTAGTTTCCCCGTGGGGATTATGGTTAGAATAGATCCTCAGTACTCCATGCTTATCGTAAGAGGCGACTATATGGGGCGGTTCTTCGGATGAGATCGCAAATACCGAGGCCCTGTGTAACAGCAGGTGTGGCACATAAAAGATCCCTGCCTGCTGAAAGACCATAAGCGCCGATCATAGGCCTAAATTTTGCAGCCCTTCACCGGCAATGGTGACGTCCCCATATGAGTGAGAAATTCTCGAGCGGGACGTTAAGTAATATATAATCAATCAATTAATTCAATACCAGTTATAAAATGTTCTATCTTTGGACTCCGATATCAGTCAAATACACAAGAGAAAACCGTCCCATCTAATATTTTGCTGTACTGGATAGAAATACGTCTTACTGAATTGGACGGTTTTCCATCCATTGAATGGACTGGATAAATTCCATCCATATTTATTATTTTTTCTTTGAAAGTATGGAAATTCCTTCCACATCTTCCCATTTTGTCATCACGTTAGTTAGTGTACTTTGTTAAAATTTCAAATTGTTTTTCTACACTGTTTCTTTCCTATCCATTATGTTACTGACGGAACGTTTCGTGGGGAGACGCCAAAGACAGCGGAGAAGAGTTAGGCAACCAAAAAGAGAACGCCATTGCAATATCCGCATTGATGAACTTCTGTTTTCCAACCATTAATGACCAATGAAGTTCACTTGATTTTGATCGAGTATATGGTGTACTCCATTTCTTTATTACAGACAAATTTGATGTTAATATTGGTAAGTGAATCTTTTCTTAAAGAGGTCGTAAAGCTCATTTTGGGGATTTTTGTCACCTCAAATCATCTTATACCTTTCTAGTATAATCATAAAGGATTTATGAATGACATTTTTCAACTTTAAAATGACTGCATGTTTGTCAAAAGTTACACTGGGAGCCGGCTTGTATAGCAGATTAAATTATTGTCCGGGAAGCAAAATTCACGGGACATAATTTAAATATTAGAATCAGTTACAATTTGGTTGGTTGGTTGCATGTTGTTTAACGTCCATCTCGAGAATATTTCACTTAAATAGAGACATCACCATTGCCGGTGAAGGGCTGCAAAAATTATAGGCCTTTGTTCGGCGCTTACGGCCTTTGAGCAGGGAGGGAGGAATCTTCCTCTTGTCAAACCTGCAGTGACACGGGGCCTCGGTATTCGCGGTCTCATCCGAAGGACCCTTACCGTTACGAACTGAGGACGTATTCTAACTCGGATCCTCACGGGATTTCTATAAATGGAAATAAATGCATAAAAATGTTACATTCTACAGAAAATTACTTTTATGAGCCATTTCAATTCTTTCAAAAATTTGAACAAAATTACATTTACTATCCCTTTAAATGTAACGCTGTATATAAAAAAAATATCTGTAATTTGTAGATACCATCACTTCAGAACATACTAACTGTATTTAGCATAGAGGATCAATACGTTATTGAACGTGTCCCTGAGCCCATGAATAGATGCGACTTGGACCCACATACATTTGTTGTGAAAGAATGGGAGTTGTGCAACCTCCATTAATTGATTGATTGATTGATTGTTTTACGTCCCGTTGAGAATTTTTCTCTCATACCGAGACGTCACAAGCTGTAGGTGAAGTACCACAAATTTAGACCTATGCTTAACGCTCAGGACCGTACCGCAGTGAGAGTTCTCGAACGGCCAACGCCTGCCGCTACACGAGACTTCCGTTTTGAAATTCATATCCGAAAGACCCGTAATTCTCACTTCTAAATGCCGAGCGTTTGGCAAAAGAGCAATCACTACCTATGTTATTGTCTTAGGTTTGACGCGGCCATGGCACGAGCGAGGCTCGAACTCACGACCTCCCGGTTACGAAGCGAACGCTCAACCACTGAGCTACCGCGACCAGTCAAAGAATATTTGTAATATTATATCAGATGAATGTCATAAAGAAGCTGCTGAAGGCTATTGGAACCAGCCATCATGAAGGACCAGTTCCATGTAGGAGACTAAAGCTTCGTTGCCTGTACGTGTTGGAAGTTTCAAATGACACTACTTATAGAAGACTAGTAGAACTTGTCCATGTTGTAAATTGTTTTAGGAGATGTGAACTTGGTCACAAGGTAAAGATACAATTTAGAATAATAACCTTTTAAAATGATAGATCATCTTCATCACCATCGCTGTCATCGTCACATATTTAGCCAACTTTAAAACATTTTTGATTGCATAGTTCCGTACATTTTATCAACTAATATTTTTTTGTAAAAAGTTGCATTTACCATTAGACATGTTAGAAATACTTATACTTTCAATTATTTACAAAACACAATATTGATTTGTTTTATTACAGCATTATTGGCTCGGAATGTGCTATGATGATAGTTCTGTATGTTACTTAGCCATGTTAAACCACTGTGTAAAAAACAAATCAGAGGAAAGATTTAGTTCCATAGTACATAGATGTAGAGCATTAGATAGAATAATTTTTGGTACAGGAAGACAGAAATGTAAAGCTCTATTCAGAGTTTCTGATGATTGGTATTCTAACCCCAAATATTATACACCTTAAATTTTCTTGTCGCTGAAATTTTCAACCTAAAATTCATACACCAAAATTACAGTCAGTATTATTTTAATGCATAAAAATTTTCAAACACTTCAATGTGTACATCTAAAATACTTACAGCATTCCATATAATGAACATCATGTGGCATGATAACATTCCGTATAATGATTGTTTGTTTGATGGATTGTTGTGTTCCTCCACACTCAAATTTTTTCAGTTATCTGGTGGCGTCCAGTTTTTATTTGGTTGAGGAGAGAACCCAGATACTGATGAACAACATGTGACATGATAACATTCCGTATAATGAACAACATGTGGCATGATAACATTCCGTATAATGAACGACTTGTGGCATGATAACATTCCGTATAATGAACGACATGTGGCATGACAACATTCCGTATAATGAACGACTTGTGGCATGACAACATTCCATATAATGAACGACATGTGGCATGATAACATTCCGTATAATGAACAGCAGTTGTATGACAACATTCCGTATAATGAACAGTATGTGGCTTGGCAGCATTCCGCATAATTAACAGCATGTGGCATGATAACATTCCGTATAATGAATAACATTTGGCATGGTAACATTCCGTATAATGAACAGCATGTGGCATGGTAATATTCCGTATAATGAACAGTATGTGGCTTGGCAGCATTCCGCATAATTAACAGCATGTGGCATGATAACATTCCGTATAATGAATAACATTTGGCATGGTAACATTCCGTATAATGAACAGCATGTGGCATGGTAATATTCCGTATCATGAACAGTATGTGGCTTGGCAACATTCCGTATCATGAACAACATGTAGCATGATACCATTTCATATCATGAACAGCATGTGGCATAATAGCATTCCGTATAATAAGCAGCATGTGGCATGATAACATTCTGTATAATGAACAGCATGTGGCATGATAACATTCTGTATAATGAACAGCATATGGCAAGGTAACATTCCGCATAATGAACAACATGTGGCATGGTAACATTCTGTATAATGAACAGCATGTGGCATGATAACATTCTGTATAATGAACAGCATGTGGCAAGGTAACATTCCGCATAATGAACAACATGTGGCATGGTAACATTCTGTATAATGAACAGCATATGGCAAGGTAACATTCCGCATAATGAACAACATGTGGCATGGTAACATTCTGTATAATGAACAGCATATGGCAAGGTAACATTCTGTATAATGAACAACATGTGACATGATAACATTCTGTATAATGAACAGCATATGGCAAGGTAACATTCTGTATAATGAACAACATGTGACATGATAACATTCTGTATAATGAACAGCATGTGGCAAGGTAACATTCCGTGTAACGAGCAGCATGTGGCATGGTAACATTTCGTATAATGAACAGCATGTGGCATGATAACATTTCATATCATGAACAGTATGTGGCATGATAACATTCCGTATAATAAGCAGCATGTAGCATAATAACATTCTGTATCATGAACAGCATGTAGCATGATAACATTTCATATAACGGCAAGCATCGCGAATAAATACACCATTTCAACTCATTGGACAGAGCACATATCAAATCACACAATATAGATATCCTCTATTTATCACCTCAATACAGGTGAAACATGCACTCAAATCACTTAGAGTTTGGGCTTAACATATCGATATTGATATAATAAATTTAAAAAGTGTTCCGTACCTACCACGTGGGGATCCGGGTTGTTAGAATAGATCCTCAGTACCCCTTGCTTGTCGTAAGAGGCGACTAAATGGGGCGGTCCTTCGGATGAGACCGCAAATACCAAGGCCCTGTGTCACAGCAGGTGTGGCACATAAAAGATCCCTCCCTGCTCAAAGGCCGTAGGCGCCGAGCATAGGACTAAATTTGCAGCCCTTCACCGGCAATGGTGACGTCTCCGTGTGAATGAAAAGTTCTCGAGCGGGACGTTAAACAATATATAATCAATCAATAATGCTCCGTACCTGAACAATACCCACTCATTCTTAACAAATTCTATTTAATCTTTATCAAAATATAGGGTAGTTTCCATGCTCATCGTCAAATATCATTTTAGGCTAAAGAGGCAAAAACTCCTACCTTTCGTATCAAAATAATATTATATTGTGACATTGAAATCGCCCCCGATCTGCGAATGAAATATTAAATACGGTGGTACAGGTGAAATATGACTGTATTTTCTTTCGTTCAAAGCTATTCCAGAAGGTAATTAGTTGGAGATACGGGATTTTGATACGGAAGGTAGCAGCAGGGATCAAACTCACGACCTCCCAGTTACGAAGTCAACGCTCATGTAATGAGCTACTGCAACCGGTTGATATACATTAAATGAAATATTTTATTATATCCTACGGATTGAGTCGCTGAACGCAGTGCGATAGGGTTCATCCAATTATAAATACCGTTTCTGTTGTTGGCGTTTAAGTTGACATTTGTATCATATGATTGTGTCATACTTTCTTAGTCTCTTTTCACTCTTTTGAATATTTAAACCGTCATTATACCAGTACTTTCCAAAGAAAGTGCGGTATATTGATGTCACCCTGGTCAGTCCGTCCGTCCGTCTGTCACACTTTCTTCCTCAAACTTTTAATTTTGAACAGCTTTTTTTGCAGGGGCAAAATGGATATCAAAAAGCGACGTTTTTCTACAAAACCCCGGTTCTTGGAACACCTCTTACATTTTACGCAGTAGCCAAATCATCTTTTGTAAGATATTGATGGTGTCCTGTCGACATGCTAAAAGGTTTCAGAATTTTCATTTTCACCCTAGGACTCAAATTGGGGTCGAAATTTTTTTCTACCCCCTTCCCAGGTTGCCAGAACTCCTCTTACTTTTCACGCAGTAGTTAGACAACTCATCCTTCTCAAGATGATTGATGGGGTCCTTTAGATGTGCAATAAGTTTTTGGAATTTTCATTTTCATCCTCGGGAACAAATGGGGTAAAAAAAAAACAACAAAAAACAAAAAACATGTTTTTTCGACAAAAATACCCTGGTTCCCAGAACTCTTTACAGTTACGCAGTATAGGAAAATTATCTTTGGGAGATGATTAATGATGTCCTATTTCATAATTTTCGGGGGCCAACTGGGGGTGGGGTGAAAAACGACGTTTTTCTAAAGAAAAACCTGGTTCTTACATTTTATGCAGTAGCCATATCATCTTTTGGTAGATGATTGGTGGTGTCCTTTGGATTTGCAATAAGTATTGGATTTTATTTTTTAGGGCAAATGGTTTTGTATGATTTTGAACATTGCATTAAATTTCTTTTTCAAAAATGAATTTTAGTATGAAATATTAATTAAAATAATTGCAATTTAGCACCGCACTGAAATGTATTTAATACTTTTAAAACTGAATATACCTTGTAGAGTAGTCCGCTTTAATAACTATGACGTTATTCGGAATTATTTCTGACATCCATATGCTTTTCTTTAGTTAGAAACACCGGATGTTGACTTTTTTCGTATTTCCCGCGAAAGCGAGGCGAATGGAAAATAAGAAAATTAATTCCTGTTTTCAGGTAAATAAGTGAAAGTAAAGCCCTTTTGCATTTGTCAAAGAAATGAGCAATGGGAGTGTTGGTCATACTGCGATTCTCAAACTAATTTTCTTCAGATTTCGTTTTTGCCAATTGCTCTTTTTCGTGCTGTTAATCATGTTAATATTGCATTCTGTATGAGTAATCTAATTTCTGGCGTTTCTTCATCGGAACTGAGGGCGCATGTTATAAATTTAGTGTCGAGGACTCGCTTGATTTCTCAAGTACTAAGGCTTTAGCGCGGATGTATCACTGTCACACACTTGCTGTTCTTGTAAACAAATTTACTTTTTCGTATATTAGGTTTACAAGTGCACACATTGTAAATTATCTACACCATGTTTACTTTCAGTCTTAAAACTTGGTTGGAGTGTATATTTCAGTCCACAACTTTATATGTAAGATTTTTGTCATTAGATTAAGTTACTTGGGAGATCTTATGAACGTCAATCAATTGCATGCATTTGCTATCAATAGTGGGCGACTTGCAACCAGTAGTAATAATTTCTCGATTGTCAAAGACAATTATTTCAACACTAATCATGATGTAGTTGAATCATGGTAGGTATGTTTTAGTTGCAGTAGAAAAGGAAAAATTCTGGTAATTTTTGTGTGTTTTAAGGATTGATGTCCACGCTAATACATGTATGTGTACATGCACATACCATGTACTACGTACTAAACAAGACTTGGATTTTTTTTTCTGATCAGAAATAATTATAATTATTAGGGTTACATCCCTTTGCCCTTGTCAAGTAATCTGTAGATTATAAAGCATCTATGGTTAATTAAATCAGGTGATTGATTTATGCATATGTAGCGATGTGATATATACTGAAAATTACTGTATGATTAACAAGTGTCTTAAATTGTTAAACAAAGTTACATTTGATTTATACTTTCTGATTTAATCTGTGTTATATTATTGCTTTGATTTGGTCTCTTTCCACTCAGATTTCTTTTGTATAAAGATTTGTGTGCTATTGATTGGTTATTTTGTACAAAGCACTTTGCAGGATTCAAAATTAAGTGGAAATACTCTCTACATGCAACCAAAAAATTCTAAAGTTAACTGTGTTATGTTTTAATTTTACGAACTTTATTGATGAATATTTCATAATTTTATATCAGGTTTTTAGTCACCTACTGTCGAAGGGGACTGTTAATTTACCCTCAGTCAGTCCGTCTGTCATTCCACTTAAGGTATTCCGAACTTTTCTCTACATTTAATGAAGTTATCTAACTAAAATTTTCTACATGGCTTTGTCTTGGATATTTACAGATCAAGTTTGAGTTTTGTTATGCTTAACTTTGACTGAATTGGGATGAAACGATATACCGCGGTTCGATTTTCACAGTTTAAAATGTCCAGTTCGGTTACGGTACAACATGTGTTATTTTCGGTTTTGATGCAGGTTATTTTTTATTTGTGAATGGAGCTAGTACTTTTCCTTTTCCAATCGAGATCAAGATTCAAACAGATCCAAAATGGCAGATTCCAAAGACAATAATAAAGAAGTTGATTAATTGTTCATTTGTGTAGTAGTGTTAGATACATGGCCTTCTGTCTAGATTCAGCTAAAGGGTTAACCCACTAGCCCGATCTAGTAGGAAGGCCATGTATCTAACACTACAACAATTTTTTACGTCCCATTGAAAATTTTTCACTCACATTGAGACATCACCTGTTGTAGGTGAAGTACCACAAATTTAGACCTATGCTTATCGCTCAGGGGTGTAGCAGTGAGGGTTCTTTAACATATCAGAGCCTGCTGTGACATGGAACCTATGTAACAGTTACTCCTAATGAATTCATCTTTCAGGTTTTGACACCAAGGCACATCCGACCAATCAAGTCTACTATTAAAATAATAGGTCCTGTTGGGTAAAATGTCAGTTTACTAGTCTGAGTAGTCATCTTAATAAATAAACAAGAGACTTTATTTGAGACTAAGATATTTTTCTGAACTGAAAAAAGGTGTAAAAAGTTAACACCTTTGACTGATTTTGAATAATCTTAAACCAAGTGATGACAAAATCTCCCTTTTTATACACCTGCATATTACGCTATACTGCTGTCATCCATTCGCAACTCCTCCTAAACCCTTGAGTGTGGGGGGGGGGGGGGATTTTAATGAAATTTGGTACAAAGAAAGATCACAATGTTTAGATGTGCATACAGCATGGGGAACACTGTTCAATTTTTTTAAAGGAGTCATGGCCCTTGGACTTTACTTTTAAAAAAAAATCACAATGTGTAGATGTGCATCTTACAAGGAGAACACCATCCAATTTTTTTTTAAAAAGGAGTTATAACACATAGGCTTAGTCTTCTTTATGCAAAATACTTTGTCTTTGCAATTCCTCATAAATCTTGGTGGGAGAGGGGTAATGAAACTTGGTGCAGCTGCACTGTGGAACAGCCTGCCAGCTGTTTTAAGGTTCGAAGACAACCTGGCCAGTTTTTAAAAGTTACTTAAGACGCATCTTTTTAAATTAGCTTTTTTTAACTGACCCTTTCATCAATTTAATATTTAGATCTTAATCTGTGCTGAACATGTTTTACGAATATTTTAATCACTTTTTAACCCATTTCTATATCTAAACCCCCTTTTATATTTTGCATGCCCATGTTATTTTCAATTAATTTTAGTTGTGTATATTCATTGTGCAGTTTCAAATAATTATGTAAAGCGCTTTAGAGTAATTTAATTATATTTAGCGCTATATAAATGTTATAATAATAATAATAAAGAAAGATCACAATGTGTAGATGTGCGTATGAGAAGGGAAATCACTGTCCAAGTTTTTAAAAGGCATTATGGCCCTTAGACTTAGTTTTTTTCTATGCAGAATAATTTTGTCTTTGCAATTCCTCCTAAAGCTGTTGAGTGATTTTAATGAAACTTGGTGAAAAGAAAGGTCACAATGTGTAGTTGTGCATATTACACAGGGAACATTGTCCAATACTTTTTAAAGGAGTTATGGCCCTTGGACTTAGAATTTTTTGGTCAATAACATATGCAGGACTATCATATACCGGTTTAGCAGTGCTTTATTTTCGGTAAGTCACGGTCGGAAGTGATGTTTTGCAACATCTGATCATTGTTAATTGAGAATGCGATTGTATGTAAATTTTTATTTTTGATATGAATTGATTCATTTTAATTTAAAAATGGTTTACCTGAATCAAATTCGAGAAAGTTTTTCGTCAGATTGCTTCATTGACATGGAGCCATTTTTCATGTTGACATATGTGTGGGAATGTCTCTATTCAAATATGGCTTCTTGTCCTTACAAAGATACACCAAAGAAAAAAATCAGAAATAAAATATGAATAGAAAAAAATTAAAAAGAAATGGTAGGGAAGAAACAAAGCAGGCTTATGAAAAGAAAAGAAAGTTGAGGTCGTTATATTCTAGATAGATGGAAGAATTTCTGTGAGTAAACAGAAAATAAATGAATATATATGCTTTAATTCAAACTTTGATAATGGAAAAACACAGCGGGGTTAAGTTGTCTCGAGTAAAATTAACAAAATGTACTTCAGTGCACTTCACACTACATGACATTACAATATAAAAATACGTCAAGACATACATATCTCTAGTTGTATTGCGAGGAAAATGTCAAAATGTGTTGTCGTTATTTGCTATCATTATCAAGTGTTCAAGCTGTATATGGGTAAATCTGCATGCCAAATGCTTTTCAAATGAGTTTTTGAAACTTTTTCTGTGATAATATATAAATCTCTCATATCTATAGTTAGTGTGCACTACAATAATTTTTGTATTACATTGTGATCTTTAAATTGCCTCCATGTACGAAATTAGTCAATTGAGAGAGTTGATATTGCAATTGTAAACGCAATGATTGAGGTGAAAGGTGACTATATTTTCTTTTGATCAAGGCATATCCTAGAAGGTAACTAGTTACAGATATGGAATTTTGATACTTGAAGTAGGATTTTTTGCCTTGTTTAAATAATATTTGGTGATGAATATGGGAACTACCCAAAATTTTGATAAAGATTATGGAAATTGTTAAGAACAAGAGGGTATTCTTCCAGTTCGGGGTATTTTTTAAAATTATTATATCAATATCGATATATGAGTGCATCTTCTACCTGTACTGAAGTGATAAACAACTGACAGTCTTTAGGATAAAAGTGGCTGTGTATATGTCACTTCCATAATGATGTCATGGATCAGTGAATTGTTTTCCTTCATGGCACAATATTTGTGTACATAATGCTAAATGATAAATACTAATATATGCAATTGGAAGAATTTTACTTCAATTTGAATATGCTGTTATTGTTAATTTTACTTGGGACACCTTAACTCCGCTGTGAAGTGTTGTGTGTTCCTTGTGTTAAATAGATTATTAAATGGAGGAACCATCAGACTGTCTTAATTTTTTTTTCATATCAAACCCTGTCTTGATTTAGTTTGAGAATTGGTTTGTTTTGAAGACAAAACGTCGAGACTTGCAAGCATATAGTTCTGATACAACAGTTTGTCCATGGAAAATAGGAAAAATTTATCCTTAAGCTGCTATCATTTTAATGCAGAGGAGAATGCGATGAAGGTTTATATGTTACCAATAGGTAAAGTGTGTACCTGCTTTTTTTTTCTGGATATTTAGACTATAGGAGATTAAAAATTCCAAGTTCAGGTTGCATGGTAAGTCAGTGTCAAAAACTGTAAATTGCTAGATAGTTCCAGCAAAAGCTAAGAGTAGATGGCAGCATGGACTCAGTCAAGGTGTGCCATCTAAAATAAGTAGCAGAATTGTTTTAGGCGTAGTAATGCAGGGGGAAATAGCATTGCAAAGAAAGGTAAAACCATAATTGTGATCAAAATTGATAAGTGGTAATTTTATCAACATGTTAGAGATGAAAGTGTTCCGCTGAATGGCAGAATTCCACCTTTTATACTTCAAAAGTCATTTTTGAGATTGTTATGAATTTGATTAAAAAAATTAAGGGGGAGGGGTAGGTGTATCGGATTCCATATTTCTTCTAATTGGGGTAAAAACTCATTCCTTATTGTTAATAAAATATGTCTAAAGATAATAAATTTCAGTTTTTATTTGTTCAAAAACACTTTTGGCATTGTTGATCTAAATTTAAAGTACAAAGGGAGACATCCCACAGATCATTTAAACGCTTTATGGTCAAGAACATGGCAAGATATCAAATTTATGAACGGACATCCATCATATAGAAAAATGTGACAGTAATGTAAGAAACGAATGGAGATTCAACTGGACGCAGAAAAAATATCTCTGCAGTTGAAATTTGTTATTGAGGAAATAAGTGTGGGAGAATCTCTTTTAGAAAGTGGATGAAGCTTGGAACTTTTGGTTTTTGGTTTTTTTTTCGGAGTTCAACTTTTTTTTTCAATGTAAAGTAAAAAGAAGTATTGAATTGTAAAGTATGATTCTATAAATTGCATTCTAATGAGCTGGGAATTCTCCCTTTTATCCCATCCCCCCCCCCCCCCCCCCCCCAAACTACCTCTTCAGTAAGTCCCTTCCTGTGATCCTTTTCTGTCGGTGAATTACTACTTTTGGAGATAGTACAGTAGGTAACTTAAATGTCTATCTCTATATATGTCTTAATGTTTTCATTGTTATATATGTGACCATTGAATAAGGAAGCATTTTACTGGCTTTGCAACAAAATGAAGTGCACAATTTGTTACAGATGGATTGATACACTGGTTATCAGACATGTCATCCCCAGCAGTTCTCCCGGGGTAAGTTTTACATGTGTTTGATCTTGGTAATTGATTTACAGTGCTATGTCAGAAATACTCACTATTTTCCCACAGCGAGTCTTGGTGACAACTCTTATCATATCCTGGCCCTGTGCATCTCATTCAAGAAAAGGGGCAGTAACTCGAGTTTAATTCGTAAAGAAGACATAATCTTAAATTTGCTGATGTCTACACTCAGGATTGACCTGTAAATACACAGTTTGATCATAATATCTGATGATGTTAAGAACTTGATTGGTAGCTTGGAATTTATGTGCACAAATTCAGCAGGCAGAAATATCTGTTAGGTGTTGTTAGAGATTATAACTATTGAATGATCGTGCAAGTACGCACAGCAAGATAAGAATTTGATTTTGAGCATACTGTTTTGAATTATCATTATCCCCTTGCAATTCATTGCGAGAGAAATGTACTGTAGTGATGGGACTGTTTGTATGTGGGTGAATGTGTGTGCATAACACTGAGATTGTAGTGTCTCTGCAGACCACATTTTTTGCAAGCATTCCATGTAGTGCAGATTCATATTTCACTATAGGGTTGGGCTTTAATAGGGATTTTCAGTTTTACATGAAAATACATGTAAGAGATTTTAAAAAAATTGGGTTTTTTTTCCAAGGGTAGCAAGGCCACACTAAATCAGTCACTATGCAAATATTCTTAATTTTTGTGAATTCTACATTGTTTTCATGGACCCATAGGTTTAGGTGGGTCCAAAATTGGGGTTCAAATTGTACATAATACAAGAACATGGAGGGTGGATAGGTGGGGGAATCTTGAAAATCCTTTTTATATTTTGTGGGTGTATTATGCTATACCTCTGTTGTCCATCTGTTTGTCTGTCCTCTTAACTTTGTCTTCGCAACTCCTCCTAAATGCTAGGTGGAATTTTGATAAAATTTGGTACAAAGAAAAACCATAATATGTAGATGTGCATATTACAAGGGGAACACTCTCTGATTTGTTTTTAAAGGAGTTATTGCCATTCAACTTATTTTTTTTTCTTCTATGCAAAATACATTGTCTTTGCTAACTCCTCCTAAAATCTTGGAGGGATTTAATGAAACTGGGTACAAAGATCATAATGTGTAGATGTGCTTATTGCAAGGAGAGTGCTGTCCTTAAATTTTTGAAGGGGTTACAGCCCTTGGACATAGATTTTGGGTCAATGACACACATCATGTACCAGTTTAGAAGTACTCTATTTTAAAAAAAAATCTTCTCTAGAATAGCAAGGCCATGTTAGTCATGAAAATTTGATCATACCCAAGTTGTGTAGATTTAAGTTTGGTAAAATTGTAACCCCATGGGGATAGTTGGGGGCATAATATGAGGTAAAAATTTTCTGAATAATAGCAGGGCCAAAGTAACTCAGGTGAATGTTATGGCCTATGGGCTCCTTGTTTGTCATAGCATTATACCCTTTAAGAGCTTTTATGAAGAAGTGGTTTATTGGTATGATTTTATTTTTACAATATATAGACAATATATGTTGAGTTGATGTGTTTTGTAGTGGCCGCAGAAATGCTAAACGAAAAACACTGGATAATTCAGAACAAGCAGCAGATCCTTCATTTAAAAATATCCGTCGCTGTCCTCACAGTGGGTGTCCTACCAAAGTCCCCATTTGTTTTGCTGGTGCTACAGAAAGGTATGTTTTGTGTGAAATGGTATTTGTTTCGCTGGTGCTACAGAAAGGTATGTTTTGTGTGAAATGGTATTTGTTTCGCTGGTGCTACAGAAAGGTATGTTTTGTGTGAAATGGTACAGATGTTTATGTGCGCAAGATTGATCTGAAAATTCGAAAGTGTTTACATTGAGTCTGAACAGGCTTAATCAGTTATATTTCTGTTTTGGTCAGTAATTCATATTGTACCATGTAGGCATATGTTATACTTAAGTTGATGTCCCTCTTCACACTAGATAAAGAATTTATGCATTTTTTATTTTAAATATGAAAAACATTGGTAATTCATGTGTTTACAATTCATTGGTGTCAAGATTGTAATAAGGCCTACATTTATCAAATAAAATTTCAGTCATTGTATTACGATAAGCCATATTTGTGTATTTGAAATGTTCAAAACACATTGAGATGTAGATGTAAGTATTAATCACCATTAGTTTGGGAGTGTATGAGAATAATAAAGATTAGGAAGGGAATGATCATTTCTGTAAATCATTTCTATACATCTGAGGAGCTAGGTTGGGTCAAAACCTTAAAAAATGATGCTGTCTTTAAAAAATCTTCTTTAATCAGGGACATTTAAAATAAAAATACATTGTGATGATCAAGCAATGATGCTTCTACCAGAACTATGAAATTCTTGGCCCCCTTGGGTAGGAGGTCTTGTATTATGGCTCATGTAGTGAATATGTGTGCATTTTGTTTCTAAAAATATACCTAGTCCTGGTTATAAAACAACCAATTGAGTACATGGTAATGATGAAGAGAAAAGCTTCAAACCAAAATTGTGAAATATATGGCCCCTGGTTACTAGGTCAGGGGTTTCTAAAAGTCTTTTTGCTACCTTTAAGACTGGTGGTCCACTGTAGCAAAATTTCAGGTGGACATTCCAATTTTTTGGTAGTCTTGGACCTCCGGTCCACTGTTAGTGTCGAACCCCACAGTATGTAATCTATTATAACTGATTTATTCGGAAGTCACAAAGATGGAAGAGAACTTCAAATGCTTAGTTGTGGGAAATTCAAAATGATTGCAGATTGTTTTTCCAAAATATGTAAGCGCATTACCAACTTTTTATTATATTAAAAATTCAATAAAATTGGCAAGTCGGATGCATGCAGGCCTGAAAATCGTAATTTCAATTTTGTTTAGCCTAAGCTCCAAGGTGTTTGGAATATACACCATAGTTCTTTCTATGTATTAAATGGAAATGATTTCCCTCAGTATTTTTATTTACATTTTCTTGGAAAGGCAAAATAGTGATAAATAATAATACTACATAAAATCTTTAAAATTTGTCTTTTACATTTCTGCATTGAGAAAATTTATTGTTTGCATGGTGATAAAAAGCATTTAAATACATACCAAAATTTTGAAATTATATACCCCTCTACCTAGAGTTCACGCTCTTGGACAAAGTTAAGTATGAAAAAGAATAATGCTACATTTTATCTTGTAAATTCATCCTCTTTACATGGGGCATTTTGACAGAATACTAGATGTATTGTGATGATACTACCAAAATTATCGTCTGGAAGCAGTAAACATGAAATTTAGTTGGAAGAGTACAAGTTACGTTTAAAAAACACTATAATAGAATGTCCACCGGCACAGACCCTAAAATGTTATTCCATGATAATAGTGAAAGTGGAATCAGACTTAAGTAAACCTTGCAAGTTAAAATTTGAGAAGAATCATTCATATATACATGATAATTGTATGGAATTCTAGTGGTCTCATTATAAGAGTTGAACCATAAATAAACTACCGTATTGTGAAAGTGCAATGTCTTTTTCATTATGTCCCATTGTTACTTTCTTCATGGGTTGATGCTGAGGTTATATACACAGGTGTGCTGGAAGTGGCTACACGTCGCGCTGGTATCACACAAGTGCAGCGGAACACTACTGCAATGAGTGCTTTGAACATTACTATAGATGGTTTGTATTTTCACTAACCACTCTTAGTATTACTTTTTAGTATTTCATAAATTAGTTATTTTAGGTAGATTTATGTCTAATCTGTGTAAATTTAACATGTACCTGGATATTTTGGATGTTGGAGACATAATTTTGAATGCATTTGTTTGAACTGTAATACCATATAGCAAGTGTTAGACACATAAAAACAAGTCCCACAAGTATTTATATAAGTGACAATCAATTTTAGCCATAAAGATGGTTATGAGGTGTACCTTGCTTGGAAGAAACTTTGGAGTACACATGGTACAACAGATGCCAGTATTCGGATGTTTATGACTAACAGCGTTCTGCCATTTTGGGTCCAGTGTACTGATTGTCATAAATGGAGGCAGTGGTCCAAAAGCTCAACACCTATCCCAGAATTCCTCAAAAATTATGTCTGTGGGACAATGGCCTCTGGAAAGGTTAGATTGTAATTTTGATACAAGTTGAATATTTATCATAATTTTTGGAGCAATGTGTGACGCTGTAAAAATTTTAACTACTGATCCTTAGCTCACCTGAGCAAAGAGGTCAAGTGAACATTTCTGATTAAAATTGATTAGTCCTGTATAACATCTGCATTACTCCATCATTTGTTTGTAAACTTTTCATGTTTTCACTCTCTTCTTAAGAACTACTGGATCAGTTTCAACCAAGCTGACCACATGAATCCTTAGTTTGGGAGATTCAAGTTTGCTTCTATGAAGGGTATTATCCTCTTCAAAAGGGGAGACAATGAAGTAAATGTGAAATTACTGTGGGGTGATTGAATAGTCCTCTCTAGCACTATTAAAGCAGAATAGTGAAAGTTTATATGAAAATTCCTTATTTTTCATACAACTATATAGGAGAACTGTTTCAAATTAATATGCAAGTTTGTTCACATTATTGACCTTCAGGTTCAAGGAAGGGCCAATAGAGGGTGTAAGGCATTCTTGGAGTAGCTCAGGTGAACAATGTGTCCCATGGACCTCTTTTTCAAAAATTTATTCAGTTGTAAGTAATGCTGTTATGAATTCTTCTTTTCATTGAAGAAATCAAAATTGGAAAAACCCTGTGATGGTCCTGAGGATCAGGTATGATTATTTACAACGAGACCAAGGAAAGTAATAAAGATGTTTATTTTGTAAACAATATGCTGATGCTGAATTATTTTACATGTAAAATGTCATCTTGTAATTTGTTCATTATGAATATTAGTTACATTACATTTATGTGCCTTGAATTGGAGATTAGACTGGATTGACATCTTTAGGTAATGCTCACATATATGTTCTATCTGAATGTTCTCCTTCACTCTCTCAGAGAGTGGGGTTGACTAGAGATCCTTCATGGACCCAACTGATGAGCAGTCTGTCCTATGTGAAGAATTCTCCTGCCTGGCCCTACCTCACTTCCTATTTCCCGGACAAATTAGGCATGTGTCCATCAGACCATGAAGTGTTCAAGGAAAGGAAAACACCAGGTAAGTCCAAGCAAAAGAAGTGGGATGTGTAGGCTCTACAGGTCTAGCAATTTGTTTATTTTTTGGTGAGAGGAAAAATTATTTTTATTATGTATTGCTTTAATTCTTGAATATATATTCAGAAATTGTTTTGTATGTTTCCTTGAATCTGTGGTTCATAGGTCATTTTAGACATGAAGATCAGATTTTACTTGTGTAAATGTGAGTAATGTGATCAGTGTTAATGCTTTCATTTCATTGGTTTACATATTTATAGTTGCTCTCTCCTAACACAGGAAGTAAGGGACAAGCCTGTAGTTACAGTCCTAAGATATGCATAAACATTACCTACAAACAATGTGTTACCTTACTTACATTTCGCTGTTAAAAAAAATAAATATCAAGCTATACATAAGGGAGCACACTACATTGTTTATTTCATTTTGTGAGTGGTGCTTCTTGCTAAATCATATAACATTAAATTTCTCAGGTATATATAGGAATCTACAGTAGGGTTAAAAATTGCCTTATGACTGTAAGTCAGAGACTAGTAAAAGACATGCAGGACAAGTAAACTCTATGTCTGTAGGTCAGAGACTAGTAAAAGACATGAAAGACTAGTAAGCTTTATGTCTGTAAGTCAGAGACTAGTAGAAGACATGAAAGACTAGTAAACTCTGTCTGTAGGTCAGTAACTAGTAAAAGACATGAAAGACTAATAAACTCTATGTCTGTAAGTCAGAGACTAGTGAAAGAGATGAAAGACTAGTAAATTCTATGTCTGTAGGTCAGAGACTAGTAAAAGACATGGAAGACTAGTAAACTCTATGTCGGTAAGTCAGTAACTAGTAAAAGACATGAAAGACTAGTAAAAGACATGAAAGACTAGTAAACTCTATGTCTGTAAGTCAGAGACTAGTGAAAGACATGAAAGACTAGTAACCTCTATGTCTGTAAGTCAGAGACTAGTGAAAGACATGAAAGACTAGTAAACTCTATGTCTGTAAGTCAGAGACTAGTAAACGACATGAAAGACTAGTAAACTCTATGTCTGTAGGTCAGAAACTAGTAAACGACATGAAAGACTAGTAAACTCTATGTCTGTAAGTCAGAGACTAGTAAAAGACATGAAAGACTAGTAAGCTGTATGTCTGTAGGTCAGAGACTAGTAAAAGACATGAAAGACTAGTAAACTCTATGTCTGTAGGTCAGAGACTAGTAAACGACATGAAAGACTAGTAAACTCTATGTCTGTAGGTCAGAGACTAGTAGAAGACATGAAAGACTAGTAAGCTGTATGTCTGTAAGTCAGAGACTAGTAAAAGACGTGAAAGACTAGTAAACTATATGTCTGTAAGTCAGAGACTAGTAAAAGACATGAAAGACTAGTAAACTCTATGTCTGTAAGTCAGAGACTAGTAGAAGACATGAAAGACTAGTTAGCTGTATGTCTGTAGGTCAGAGACTAGTAAACGACATGAAAGACTAGTAAACTCTATGTCTGTAGGTCAGAGACTAGTAAAAGACATGAAAGACTAGTAAACTCTATGTCTGTAAGTCAGAGACTAGTAGAAGACATGAAAGACTAGTTAGCTGTATGTCTGTAAGTCAGAGACTAGTAAAAGACATGAAAGACTAGTAAGCTGTATGTCTGTAAGTCAAAGACTAGTAAACTCTATGTCTGTAAGTCAAAGACTAGTAAACTCTATGTCTGTAAGTCAAAGACTAGTAAAAGACATGAAAGACTAGTAAGCTGTATGTCTGTAGGTCAGAGACTAGTAAAAGACATGAAAGACTAGTAAACTCTATGTCTGTAGGTCAGAGACTAGTAAACGACATGAAAGACTAGTAAACTCTATGTCTGTAGGTCAGAGACTAGTAAAAGACATGAAAGACTAGTAAGCTGTAAGTCAAAGACTAGTAAAAGACGTGAAAGACTAGTAAGCTGTATGTCTGTAAGTCAAAGACTAGTAAACTCTATGTCTGTAGGTCAGAGACTAGTAAAAGACATGAAAGACTAGTTAGCTGTAAGTCAGAGACTAGTAAAAGACATGGAAGACTAGTAACCTCTATGTCTGTAAGTCAGAGACTAGTAAACGACATGAAAGACTAGTAAACTCTATGTCTGTAGGTCAGAGACTAGTAAAAGACATGAAAGACTAGTAAACTCTATGTCTGTAAGTCAGTAACTAGTAAAAGACATGAAAGACTAGTTAGCTGTAAGTCAGAGGCTAGTAAAAGACATGAAAGACTAGTAAGCTGTATGTCTGTAAGTCAAAGACTAGTAAACTCTATGTCTGTAGGTCAGAGACTAGTAAAAGACATGAAAGACTAGTAAACTCTATGTCTGTAGGTCAGAGACTAGTAAACGACATGAAAGACTAGTAAACTCTATGTCTGTAGGTCAGAGACTAGTAAAAGACATGAAAGACTAGTAAGCTGTATGTCTGTAAGTCAGAGACTAGTAAAAGACGTGAAAGACTAGTAAACTATATGTCTGTAAGTCAGAGACTAGTAAAAGACATGAAAGACTAGTAAACTCTATGTCTGTAAGTCAGAGACTAGTAAACGACATGAAAGACTAGTAAACTCTATGTCTGTAGGTCAGAGACTAGTAAAAGACATGAAAGACTAGTAAACTCTATGTCTGTAAGTCAGAGACTAGTAGAAGACATGAAAGACTAGTTAGCTGTATGTCTGTAAGTCAGAGACTAGTAAAAGACATGAAAGACTAGTAAGCTGTATGTCTGTAAGTCAAAGACTAGTAAACTCTATGTCTGTAAGTCAAAGACTAGTAAACTCTATGTCTGTAAGTCAAAGACTAGTAAAAGACATGAAAGACTAGTAAGCTGTATGTCTGTAGGTCAGAGACTAGTAAAAGACATGAAAGACTAGTAAACTCTATGTCTGTAGGTCAGAGACTAGTAAACGACATGAAAGACTAGTAAACTCTATGTCTGTAGGTCAGAGACTAGTAAAAGACATGAAAGACTAGTAAGCTGTAAGTCAAAGACTAGTAAAAGACGTGAAAGACTAGTAAGCTGTATGTCTGTAAGTCAAAGACTAGTAAACTCTATGTCTGTAGGTCAGAGACTAGTAAAAGACATGAAAGACTAGTAAACTCTATGTCTGTAAGTCAGTAACTAGTAAAAGACATGAAAGACTAGTTAGCTGTAAGTCAGAGACTAGTAAAAGACATGGAAGACTAGTAACCTCTATGTCTGTAAGTCAGAGACTAGTAAACGACATGAAAGACTAGTAAACTCTATGTCTGTAGGTCAGAGACTAGTAAAAGACATGAAAGACTAGTAAACTCTATGTCTGTAAGTCAGTAACTAGTAAAAGACATGAAAGACTAGTTAGCTGTAAGTCAGAGGCTAGTAAAAGACATGAAAGACTAGTAAGCTGTATGTCTGTAAGTCAAAGACTAGTAAACTCTATGTCTGTAGGTCAGAGACTAGTAAAAGACATGAAAGACTAGTAAACTCTATGTCTGTAGGTCAGAGACTAGTAAACGACATGAAAGACTAGTAAACTCTATGTCTGTAAGTCAGTAACTAGTAAAAGACATGAAAGACTAGTTAGCTGTAAGTCAGAGGCTAGTAAAAGACATGAAAGACTAGTAAGCTGTATGTCTGTAAGTCAAAGACTAGTAAACTCTATGTCTGTAGGTCAGAGACTAGTAAAAGACATGAAAGACTAGTAAACTCTATGTCTGTAGGTCAGAGACTAGTAAACGACATGAAAGACTAGTAAACTCTATGTCTGTAGGTCAGAGACTAGTAAAAGACATGAAAGACTAGTAAGCTGTATGTCTGTAAGTCAGAGACTAGTAAAAGACATGAAAGACTAGTAAACTATATGTCTGTAAGTCAGAGACTAGTAAAAGACATGAAAGACTAGTAAACTCTATGTCTGTAAGTCAGAGACTAGTAGAAGACATGAAAGACTAGTTAGCTGTACGTCTGTAGGTCAGAGACTAGTAAACGACATGAAAGACTAGTAAACTCTATGTCTGTAGGTCAGAGACTAGTAAAAGACATGAAAGACTAGTAAACTCTATGTCTGTAAGTCAGAGACTAGTAGAAGACATGAAAGACTAGTTAGCTGTATGTCTGTAAGTCAGAGACTAGTAAAAGACATGAAAGACTAGTAAGCTGTATGTCTGTAAGTCAAAGACTAGTAAACTCTATGTCTGTAAGTCAAAGACTAGTAAACTCTATGTCTGTAAGTCAAAGACTAGTAAAAGACATGAAAGACTAGTAAGCTGTATGTCTGTAGGTCAGAGACTAGTAAAAGACATGAAAGACTAGTAAACTCTATGTCTGTAGGTCAGAGACTAGTAAACGACATGAAAGACTAGTAAACTCTATGTCTGTAAGTCAGTAACTAGTAAAAGACATGAAAGACTAGTTAGCTGTAAGTCAGAGACTAGTAAAAGACATGGAAGACTAGTAAACTATATGGCACTAATCTGCAGTGACTAGCAAAATTCCAGATATCGATATAGAATTGGTAAATATTTCAGCAAATTTTTCCATATCTCTTAGATGTTTGAACTGATGGTAGAATTCTTGCGTGGTTAAGCATTTGCATGGCAGCTGGCATTCCAAACATATGAAGATATATAAAAGGGGTTACATGAGTCTCTCAGAGGTTACTGTATACTTTTGAAGAAAACAAGTGTGGTTCTCTTTTTTTACCATGGGTGTCAGAAACTGAATTTTTTTGCAACTGTCAATATTGTTTGGTTTGATTAAATAACATTGTATAAAAATGCTATCATTTTACATCTTTTATATAATATACTGTAGTAGACAGACTAGTGAAATCCTTTGCAGACTAATGAACATTTTGTATGAACTAGTGCATGAAAAAGTTAATTTTGAATCCTGTTAACAGTACTTATGTGACAACGTTTTAGATTGTTTGACTTATCAGAAGGTATTAGTGGTTCATGTATTGTTGCAATGGCACTATGTAACATGTAGTAGATTTTTATTTCTTTCCGAATTAGACATAATCAAAACTGACAGTTTTACAATTCCACTGAAGTATGTGTCGATTAAAAAAATATCTATAGGCTTCTTAAAATAAAACACGATTATTGCATGTAATGATATAATGTAATGTGTACTGCTAAGGGATTGCAATGCAGGCCAAGTGATAAGGTAAACTGATATGTAAAAGATTGTATCACAAATGAAATAAAAAAAATCATTGATTTCAACAGAAAGAATACACTAGAGATAATTGGATATGATTGATACATTCAAATTAATTGGCACATGACATACCTCAAAGCTGTATAATCCCCCACCCCACCCCCTCAAAAAAAGAAAAAAAAGGTACAAAAAAATGAATGTGGTTGACTATTTTTGATGCTTAGATAGCAAAATGTTTTTTAATGGAATAACATACTAAAATTTTGCCACTCAGAATCTCAGAGAAACATTAGCACTAAGAAAAACTGGCTGTTTTTACAGTAATGCACCAGTATCTGATGCCGTTTGTGGAGGCTGATGGTCCCGAGATAGCCAGCAGTGTGGCTCCTGATGTAATGGAGGAGCAGGAGATGGACGAGTTTCCAGAATACTCTGCTATACCCTCTATGTATCTAGCAATTAGAAATATTTGTTTAACCCTATGGAACTTAAATTTTAAGGTAGGAACTTAGAACACTACTATATCAGTATGACTGCATGTGTATCTAGATATGCCAGTGTATCTTGATCAGTTTACACTCTTTCACAAGTAATTGTAGCTTGTCTGAGTGAGCTTTTTGATAAGAATTTGTCTTGGTCACTATCATTAATTGTTCTAATATTTTTTTCTTACCCTTGACTACTTTGCCATATGTCAATCATACTTTGGAACAAAGTATCATTAGGTTGAGGGATTTATGTCTGTTCAGATGAAGGACCAGTCTCCTTTTACAGGGAGATCATACAGAAATTTTCTCAAGAACTACTGAACCAGGAAAGCTAAATTTTACATGAAAGCTTCTCCACACAGAATACATGCATGTACATAGTTAATGTAGATTTGTTCAAATCATAATCCCAGAGGCCAGGATATGGCCACTGGTATAATGATTTTTTTTTCTCAAAATCACAAGGGTAAAATTAATATACAAACATTCTTACATATTCCGTATTATGTTTTGTTGAAGTCATGACTCCAAGGGATCAGGATGGAGCTACAAAAGGGATGAAAGTTTTGAATAGAACTGTATACGAAAGACTTTAAAATTGTGTTCTCAAGAACTGCAATACTTTATATTATAGATCCAAGTTTGTTCAAACTATGACCACAATAGGAGTTTTAACTTTTACATTAAAATAGAGGGGGGATTTTTTCAAGAACAAAGGTACAATTCTTGAACTTAAAAATGAGGATATGGTTTATCAGCTTAATACTCAAGCATCTTCATAGATTCTGGGCCTTAGTCAGACCACAATTTGGGTTAATATTTACATGAGAATGGATAGGATTAAGTTTTAAGAGTCTTCATTTCAAGAACAACAAATTTGCAGTTAGTTTGATTTTATGGAAGTGTTCTTGCAAATGTGTCACTTAACAATTTCAGTTTATAACCACTTAGGTCCTTCAATTAGCCCAGATTAATCATAAAGGGGCCCGGCCCTTCTTTTGAACAGAAATATCAGGAAACCTATAAGTGGTAGTTAAAGTCATGAGGTATGCAATTCATTAGACATTTAAAATGAAATGAATCAGAGTAAGACACGTAGCATTATTTTTGTTTTGATTAATAAAAAAAGTGTTGAATATAATTCAAGATGTCAAGGTTTATCCTGACAGGAAAACACGTAGTTTTTTTTTGTCATACAGTATTTGCACAATAGAAAAGATTTGTTTGAATGTTGTGGTCCTTTTTCAGAAAGGTGGACTGTTAAGAAATGGGTAGGGCTAGTAGCCTACATTGCTTGCCACCAGGGTGAAAAGCTTTTAGGGGTACAGGTGAAATTTAATTCACCAGTGTTAACATCCCTGTCTCATGTAATGTAGATTCAATTTTCTTCATTCCATGACCAGAATGAGTCTACCGTAGGAATAAATGATTCACATGTACCCTATCAGTGTCAAACATGCAAATTTTTATCCCTTTATGAGCTACATGAATCAGGTGAGGATTGTAATCCGTGGGTCTCTTGTTATTAAATATTAGGTGAGCATGGAAATGTCTCAAAAGTGTTTTTTGTTAAGTATGTTTTGCTATTTTGTTTAAACAGCAATGGCTAACAAAGGAGTGGTGTGCTACCCAAATCATTTGTCGAGGTTTGGGTAGGGTCATGTATATTGAGAGTTTGGACAAAATCTTGTGGTACCTTACACGACGAGGATTGATCAACGTGGGATTACTAAGTATACCCAAGGCTCCACAATCTACATATATATCCAACAAATTTGTAAAACCGGTATGGCATTTTTATTTATATTGCTACAGAATTTTAGTTCTTTGATATTATACGCTATTGATTTTACCTCTGACAGTCACTCAAAAAGTTTTTAGCTCACCTGAGCTGAAGTTAGGAACTTTTCTGATAAAGCTTGTAAACCTTTCATAATCTCACTTCTCATAATAACTTTGACAAGTATCAATCTAGGTACAGAACTGTAGTTCTTTGAGTAAAGAATGGGATCTACAGCTTGGCTTCTAATTGACAGCCTCTGATTTACAGTGCAGCTTTTTCTGCATGTGATTGAGATTTTACTGTTGTATTCCTTCATTGCTGCCTCAAAATTTTAATATAAAAAATCCCGAACGTATTTGCTCACTATATTTGTTTCAAGAAATACCTTTAAACATTCATGTGAGAAGACCTTTCCAACATTACCAGTGTTGTTGACCTTGTGACTCTTACATTGACCTAGGTTTTCGAAATTTAAAAAAAAAATAAAAAAAATAAAAAATAAAAAACGAAACAAAACAAAAACATTTAACTTGGTCATATCCTTTTCATCGTAAGATATAGAGCTTTCATATTTGGCATGTGTATTTCTTGTGGATAGATCTTTCCATTGGTACCCAAATCTTTTACCTAGTGACCTTTGCATTGACCTTTGTCCTACTTTCAGAAATATGTCTTATAATGGAAGATTCACCAATTATTTCCACCTGTTATATCAACTTCAGAGCTAATTGATAAGGATAATACATTATATCATGTAGACTAAATGTATTTTCAGTGCATATGAGTGGAAATAAATCTATGAAACTGTACAAATGTACATTGTACATGTATAATGGAAAGTAAGGCATCTTATTCAAATAAAATAAGTTCCAAATATCATTATTATTGATACTCAGATACGTACAGATTGATTAAATTTCAATTTATCAATTTACAGATTAGAATTTTGATCTATATAATAACCAATCGTCTCCAATACACATATTTTTAGTTACATTAAAGTTTTTCTTCCCTCGTGGTGGGGGTTGGTGTGGATGGTGGACTTACACTATGCAGTTTTATCACATAGATGTTTAATAGTATTTTAGTAAATGTTAATATATTCTTGACTGGCAACAACGTTCTAAAAGTAAATATGGCTAAGTAAATCAAACAGGGAAGAAAATACGGGCAGAAAGCTTAAAGTAACACAAGAATTATGAAGAATAGTCCAGGAGCAAGACTTTAATAATTAGAAGAAAATGTACAAACCAATTCACAAAACTGTTGACCTTTTCAGTCAGTGTTTAATTTTAATATGGAATTCATAATATATGACTTCAAGTTTGAAATTTATTTATTTTTCAGGGCTACCAAAAAATTCTTTGGGCTAGTAAAAATGTGAAGTGCACTAGCTGTGTCCGTGTGTGTGTACACATAGAGATAGATAGATAGATATGGCCCGACCCAATTTTTTTTTTTATGATCGGCAGAGAGAAAAAAAATTAAAATGCAGAATTTGTGGGGTTTTTTGGTTTTTTTTTTAATCAGTTTTTAATGTCTTTGCTATTATATTGTAACATGTGCGAGGGAGATTCAGAGCGGATCCCATACTGAAAAGTGACCAAGACATAAAAAATAAAAATTTAATGCTAGAATGATTATGCTCCAAGTTTAAGGAGAAGAACTTGTAAGTTGTACAAACTTCCTTCTGATCCTTTTGTATATATTATGTACAATAAAATATGTTAAAATCAAATCAAGATGATCATCACTAATATGATATTATCGTCATTTAAACGATGAAATGAAGCATCACTTCACTATATAAGTTCTTTGCACATGTTATCAATACACAAAATTTCAATCAGTGTCAAAGAAATCATCTGACTTTTTTTTTAAAGAGGAATTTCCAATTAAAATTGATCAGTAATGCAATCATAATTGCAAAACATAATTACCATATTTTGCTGAATATACCACACACTTTTGAAGGTTATTTTTTTGGTTGTGCAAGAAAGGGGTGCATATTATCTGCTACAATGGGGTTTTGATCATTTTTTTTCAGGTGAAACTCATATCCAGAAGCTCTATGTTCATGGACCTGAATATACTGCATGTTCTATGCCAACATTTAGGCATGTGTACATGTACACGATGCCTTGTCACATGCTGAAATTTACAACCAAAAATTTCTTATGCAAAAGAATTCATAAGATGGCGAACAGCACATGTTTTACAAA
This sequence comes from Ostrea denselamellosa, assembly GCA_024699665.1. Lineage (NCBI taxonomy): Eukaryota > Metazoa > Mollusca > Bivalvia > Ostreida > Ostreidae > Ostrea > Ostrea denselamellosa. Next base: position 9,001,191 of record JAMZEH010000064.1, read on the forward strand.
ACCACCGTTTGTCAGATATCCCCTCAGGGTAAAGAAATATCCAAAAGTTTGTTTTCTTTTTTTTTTTTCCCCCACACATTTTATAGTGCAAAAAAATGTGCAAAATGTCAAAAAACGTAAATTGACATACTGTTCGATTTCCACAGGTCGGTATACACATTTGATTTTTCTTTTGCTGTAAATGCCATGTGCAACTTTTTGTATTTCTCTACTGTATCCAAAGCATTGCTTTTACAGGCAGAAAACTCAGTACGGATTTTATTATTAATGAGGGAGTGGATGAATCGATTTGCACTTTTGAACATTACATGTGGTGTGTTAATTACAACAAATTAAGTGCTAGTTTAATATTACGATTTTATTTTAGTAACATCAACATTTAATTGATTTTAATTCATTTTCAACAAAGCAAGTACTGAGTCAGTTTACCAAGGTATTTCTCTGAAGATATTCATTGAAGATTATCATAGATGACCGTCATCTCGAAAATATAGCTGTGTGGTTGCAAATTCTTTGTTTAGAATATTCATTATTTAAACAAAAATATTCTGTGAAAACTACCGCAACGTATAAAGAAAAGATTTTCACACAGTCAAAACTTTTACTGTGTATTATGCACATGAAGTGCATCCCCCGCTCCCCCCCCCCCCCCCCCCCCCCCCCAATTTTCAGTCCCAAAATGGGGTGGGAGAGGGTGTTATTAAACTGTGTATTTCAGCAAATAATGGTAAGCAGGGAAGCCTAAAAGCAACATCAGATTTTGACAAGACACTAATTAGAAATAATGGGAACTATTTGCAAGGTGAAGTGAAATATTTCAGAACGTTCAGATATATTTTTCAAAAAAAAAAAAGAAAAAAAAAAAAAAAAAGGACAACTCTGACCTACTGACTCTATTATTCACAAAGATGTTACTGGAAGCACAGAATTTTTTTTTTAGGCCTAAATAGATTGATTACTCATAAAAATGTATACTATATATATATATATATATATATATATATATATATATATAATGAGAGAGAGAGAGATCTTGCATCCTATAACATCTCAATATAATTTTAATTCTATAGTTTTGTATTTTGTAGAATTTATCTGTGATAGTGATAGGAGCTGGCACTGCTGGATTAACTGCAGCGAAACAGCTTCAGGGATTAGGGATCAAGGTAGGTTTTAGCTTTAGGGATTAGGGGCCGAGATAGGTTATAACTTAAGGGAAGTTTTATCTTAGAGGGTTAAGTTTTAATTGTGTAGAATGTTAAAAATAAATCTTGCATTGATATGTTGCCACCTGTTACATTACCAGCCTGGCCTTATTGCCAATAAAACAGAAAATGGATTTCTACTCACAATAAAGTATAAGCCTTGTATATTGGTACCCCCATTTGCTATGCACCATAGAAAGTCAAATTATTTACATGTATCTCTTGATAACAATGCCAAGTCAAAGCCAGTACACATGTAGTTAGTTGGTACAGGTGGTGCATGGTGATACAGTCTGAAGTTGCACGAAGAAAACAAGGAGGCATAAGGTAATTTTGTGAATTATAAGAAGATGGCCATGCTTAAATGAAAACGAATGAATTTAGATTTAAAGGGGCATGAACATGATTGTTGATTAATGGAAATATTTGTTATAGAAATAAAGATCTTTAATATAAAGTGAATTAAAAACATTTTTACCAGAGAGCCCTGGGTAAAAAGGAAGAGGAATGTACATTTCAGCTGTGGCTTGCTATGATGCTGTGTTTAACATGAATCAAATACTATTGTATTATGAATTATTAAATATATAAAAAAAAAATTGGGGTACCAAATCATGTCCATCCCCCTTTAATCGAGTAAATTGGGAAGTTTTATGAGTAGAACCCAAAATAGAATCAGCAAAAAAAATTGCTAAATATTTCACAGCATTATAGGATTGTATAGCCAAATCCTTAGACAATGAAAATCATAAATGGTATGCTGCCAAGAAAGCAACATGACAGTACTTTTCACTAAAATAATGAATCTGAATTATGTAGTTCACAAACATTGTGGCTTAAAATATTCTTATATCAGACTGCATCTCAAGAATGAAATCCGGACAGTCGGGAAATGATATGGATATTTCATACTTAGCATATTTAAACAGACGGTTAGTTTGTTTCAATTCTAGGCATGTGATTTCATGTTAAGTGATTTCTGATGAAAGTGCATTGTTGGGTCATCATTTGATCATATATGGGCAACAAAGTTGTCATTGTTATTAAAGAGTATGAAACAGGGAAGTGTTTTATATGAATAAGGTGGGTTATTTTATCAGCTGTTACCAGATAGATCTTTAACTACATGTACAATAAATGCAAAAAGGGGGTGAAAAAAAATTAACTTAGGTCAGTCATAATGGTTTTATATGTTATGATGCTGTTGGAGCAGAAAAAAATGCATCTGTTTGTTATTGGGAAATCAACACCATAATAATCTACAGTATGTGTGTGATTAGCCTTATGTTTGTGTGTTGATATGTAAATACATTTTCTATGTGATTAAATCTGCATAATTATTTATTTGAATATTTGTCTACAATACAAAAGATGCCATTACTAAACTCATATAATGACAATCTCATTATAATGCTAAAATGGTCTTGAACCAAAGGTGGTGGTGTGTAGAGAGGGAGCACTGTATTGCAAGATACATGATGCTAAAGCATATCTTTTATATTCTGTGATTTTAAAGTGTATTCAATTGTCAATTTCCTTGGACTTTCATTGTATGGAAGCCCATTTAGGACCTCTAAAAATATTTCTTGAATTTGAAATATTCGTTATTTCAAATTTGATTGGTTATTTCAAACTTTAAAATTCGTTATAATGGATTAAATTTGTTATAACGAATTTGTAAACTTCGTAATAACGGATTTCATAATTTGATATAATGAATTAAATTTGAAAGAACTCATTCTGAAATTTGTTATATCAAATTGCCGATTCATTATAACAAATTTTCATAATGTGTACTACTCGTGCGATATTTTCGTCAAGCTACAAGTATCACGAAATTCTTTTGATGAGAACTACTCTTTTTAACAGATTTTATTCATTTGTTTTTTGGGTTTTTTTCCCCTGCAATTCCTTAATTATCACGAATTATATACTAATTTAATATCAACGATTATATAACCATTATATCAAATTTTATAATTTGATATTACCTTTTTTAAAATTTGTGTTTTAAAATTTAATTCGTTAAAATAAATTTTGAAATTTGTTATTGCAGATTTAATTTGTTAAAACGAATTCAAAAATATCAAATTAAAAATTGTAATAACAAATTCTGGAATTTATAATTTTCAAATTCAAAAATATTTTTGATAGGTCCTAAATGGGCTTTTATAGTCATTGCAAGCAATCCCCAAAAATAATGATAAAACTTTATCTAAAGAATGTAGCTTGATTAGAGCAGTAACTCTTGTCTATCTCAATGACTTCTATAATGATATACACAGCATTCAAAAGAAAATAAAAAATAAACTGTACAGACATGTCAGTCAAGCTTTGCATAAATTGCACAAAGTGAAGATAAAATACCATAATCATTACATGGAAAAAGTCTCGTTAAATAACAAAATGTTTAAAACTAATTAATCGTGAACTGCATATATAACATGCTACAGTAGTTTATTCCAGAGTTTAGTTTGTAGGGAATTTGTTAACAACTTGTTAGGTAAACAAAAGATTTTGATCATGATTATAAATGAGTGATAAACAAATAAATAATTAAGATACATGCATATAGCAAGACGTTAGTGAATATTTCATATCATTTTGTATTATAACTCATGTTTATAAAAGCTATTCAACTTTCTCAGTTAGTGGTCATAATGGTGCATTATAGGTGGCAAAAGGTATAATTTTTGCTGTTTGCTTCTGGTATAAGTATAAACTAGTAGAAGGTTGCTCCCCCAGGACATTACTTAATAAACTAACTTCTGGTAGGAAGAGGAAGGAATTGTTTAATTCCTTATAAAAGATATAATCTTGAAGCAACAGATTTATTAACTGAGTCAGTGATGAGTGGTAAATGGAAATCGTACTTTGGAGGAATTTTTTTCAATACAAATAAGATATTTGTAAAACATTACACACCTGTGAATTTAGTTAAATTTCCTTGATATATATACTCATGAGTTTACATTTGTATGTCTGTACCTAGGACTGTTAATTTAGTGACCCATACCCTGAAAAATCCTGTTTACATTTAAACAAAAAAACTTCAGAAATAATAAGAATATTGAATGTATAGAAATGTATCATCTTCCTTGATCAATGGTATTTGCAATCTGTGTTTCCAGATCATTGCAACTTTATATGCATACTGTATATTATTGGTAATTCAATAATATTAACAAAAATAGGTTTATTAATCAGTAAAACATACAATTAGTGTAAGAATATATATTGAGTTTACTTCTCTACTTGTTTGTAAAACTGAAGGGGACTATAGGTGTCTTCTCTCTCTCTGTCTGTCAGTCTGCCCCATTGGTTTTCCAGACTTTTTTCTGTTTTGCTTGCGAGGATATATTTGAAACTAACAGTGACAAACTACAGATCGATTTCGAATTTTGTTATGTTTGATTGTTAGATGTGAAAGAAATTAATTTCTGTATAATTACGTTTTCATATTCATTGGGATTGTGTTCTGATGGAAATGCTGTAAAAATAAGAAAAGAGACTGTCGAATTCAGTCGCTTATTGTGTAAATAGCCACTTATTGATTTTGCATTTCAAGCTCATTGATCACGAAAGGAACAATATCAATGAAAATATATACCAAATCTGTTAATTATGCGAGCATATTTCTGTAGTCAGTGAGCAAAGTCTGATCAGTCAGCAGTACTCAATTTACCGCATTCCAGCAATCCGACTGAAATTACAAGTATTCAAAATTGGCATTCAAACAGTTGATAGTAAGTAGTATGAGGTTACAAAAATCCTTTATTTAGAATTAATTTGCAGATATGGATGTTATATCAGTATGTTGTTTTGTGTTGCATATGCACACTTATTTTCCCCATGCATTTTTTGCAAAAAATGGTGACCTATTTGATGATCTTTGACCTGCATTGAAACTAGGCAAACCACATGGGCTCATGACATCACAAATTTTTTGGGTTATTAAAATATGATACCATCTAATCTAATAAAGAATGGAGAGGGTCAATTTATGACAATCCCCTGTGGGCAAATGGTGCATTGCACAATGACAGCTTCAAATATTTTTTGTTGTTTTTTTAATTATAGTTGTATATATCAAACCCAAGTTTAGGATATATACTACATGTTTATGAATTGAATGCAAGAGTTCTGAATAGACTATTTGATCCGTTCCCAGCCAAAAATACTCTTATCTTTTCGAATGTCATAATGAAAGCATGACGTCATTTTACACATATCTGTAAAGAAAAATATCATAATCACCAATCATCTGTTAGTTGTCATCTTTGATTGGCTTTGATATCTTGATGACAATCAATTTCAAATTACATCTGTCAGTAATTGGGGGTGCCGGTAGGAGACATGTATTGCTTTTGTAATACTATCAGAATGCTTGTTGCTATTTGAAATGTTTAATTGGTCATGCTTAAAATTTGATGAATATTGCATGACTATTGTTGGAAACAGCAACAACATTTTGTTAGGGAGATGAACCAAACAACCTCCCATTTATGGATGCGTGGGTACATGTGGTAGTACCTGTAATCCTGTATGTTGGGAAAATGCTTCAATTTTTTCAGTGAACATAATACAACTGCAAAGGGTAGACATGTAAGTACATGTACCAGGAAATTCACACACACTCACACTCACACACATACACACACACATGCACGCACACACTCACACACAGTTCAGGCATCACAGAGGGAAGATCAGGAAAGTAAACAACACCACTAAACTGGACACCAGTTTATACACCATATTCATAATTTTCTGACATGTATTATGATCTCAAAAATTCTTGAATCAGTATCTCAGCATAAAGGGATTATTGACAAAGTTGATTAGGTAAACTGGGATAAGGACACATAATATACATGTAAGTGCAGAAATTAAAAGAATGAACACATTTTAGGGTAGTTCTTATCATTGTAAGTCATGAAGTGTGATTAGTTAAAAATCTTTATTATTATGAGTAAAATACTTAATAAAATGATACAAATTTAGTGAAAATGCTGTATAAAATGTTACTAATTTAGTAAAAATACTTTATAAAATGCTACCAATTTAGTACAAGACCTACACTATAACATGATATGTACCTTTTGTATATTTTCAGGTGACAATTTTAGAGGCTAGGTCAGAAATAGGTGGACGTGTCTGTGATGACGAGTCATTGGGGGTGTGTGTTGCAAAGGGAGCTCAAATACTTAATGGTGCAGTCAATAACCCAATAACCATTATTTGTGAGCAGGTATTTATATATGTGTATCTTTATATGTACCTTATTACTCCTCAGCATAAAGAAGAGTTTGCAATGCTCTTATTTCAGATTTAAGATTTATTAGTCCCCAACTGGTTTGTAAAATTTGAGGGGACTATAGGTTTCTTCTTTCTCTGTCCGTCCCTCTGTCAGTCAGTCTGTCCCAGTAGTTTTCCAGACTTCTTTCCATTATGTCTGCGAGGATTCATTTGAAACTTACAGTGTGGTTTCAGAGTGGCACATTACAGATTAAGTTCAAATTTTGTAAAGTTTGATGGACAGGTGTGACAGAAATTATTTTCATATTATTACACTTTTATATTCATTGGGATTGGGATTGTGTTCCAGTGGAAAGGCTGTAAAAGTAGGACATTTAATCAAGGCAGTCAATATAACTCAGTCTCCTGCAATTGGACTGAAATCGTGGGTATTCAAAATTGGCTTTCAAACAGGGTTCAAAAGTCCTTTATGAGTAATTAGAATGCAGATATGAATCAGTGTGTTGTTTTGTGTTCCATTCAGACTATGTGAATGATTTTTAATTTTATAGGACATTTAGTCTGGTAAACAATCTAGTTATCAGACCAAAAGTAATTTCACCAGACCAAAAATTTCTTTATTAACGGAAATTCTTATATCTATCCTCGTTTTTAGATAATGCCTGGAATCACTCCTTGCATATATTACAATCCAAACTCCAAACATGTTTATTTTGAAAGACAGAAGTAGTGTAATATTGGAAATACTATAACACCCCCCCCTAAAAAAAATAATGGATATATGGTCAGAAAATTTTACTGGACCAAGCCATTTTTTACCAGAAATTTCAGACAAATTTCATGTAGTCTGTCCATTGCATGATTATTCCCTCCATATATTTTTTGCAAAAACAGTGATCCAAATTTAATGCTTTTTGAACTGCATTTAAACTAAGCAAACAGTACATCGCAGGATGATGGAGATCTGAATATTCTTGGTTGTTTTACAATTACATTAATCAATCCTAAATTTACTCTGTGAAGTTTAGGATATATGCTACATGTTTATGAATTTAAAACTTTAGAGTTCTGAATAAGACTTACAAAAACTACATCAGTACAGGTATCAACTGTATGAACAAAGAAACATCAAACTAATTTGATACTGGTAAACAAGGTGAATTGGTTCCAGTGTTTTAGGTCACAGTTCAAGGTCAAACAACTTTAAATGTACATTCTCTTAAATGTTACATTTGTCAGTTAATGGGGGCACCAGTAGGGGACATGTATTGCTCATGCAATACTCTCAGAATGCTTGTTATCACATGAACCATACTCAAGGCTAATCTTTTCAAGTTTGAGACTAAAAACTTAGCTCACATAAATTTTGGACATTTCTGATCAAGGTTTGCCTGAAGTCTATCTTAATTGTTGTCAGGGTTAATTTTTTTTAAAGAAAAAAGACAAATAATTTTGACATCGCCAGGTTTTTGTCCATTTCAATTTCATTGTCTCAAGCAGTTTTGTAAAAGGGAAGCAAGTTTATTAGCTGAAGGTTATGATCCCCTCTGAGAGGTGGTAATAAAATGCAATGCCATGGGTCATTTAAAAATCTTCCTTCCAAGATTTTCAAAGCTAAAGTTTGTCAAAACAGTACACAAGCATATGCATGTATATTGAAGTTAAGACCCCATATATAGTAGTCTGCTGGTTGGGGGGACATTAGGTGATGATATAGTAGAAAATCTTATCAAGAACAACAAGCAAACAAAATCCAGTATTATGTATTTTAGATTTACCTTTTTTTACAAAGACTGTTGGAATTAGGATGCAAAATTTTACATAGGGATGTATTTGTTCCTATCAAGTATGTGTCTCTAACTGTTGATTAAAGTATCTGAGGTTGGAGTGGAATAAAGGTCAAAGGACTTCCTGTAGGAATCTTTTGGAGTCTTTCCAATAGTAAATGTTATTATAATATGCAAGCATTCAGGGGTTTACAGGGTACAATAACAACAGGCTTTTGCTTTGAGCTTGAGAATGTCAGAGTTACAGCTCTGTAGGTGCAAGGTGACTCAGATGAGCATTGTGGCCAACACGTCTGTATTTATGATAGGAATTTACAAATATTTTAATTGTTTACCATGTATAAAATCAATAATAAAAACAAATATTCTCAATTGAATCATTGTAAGATGAAGATTTATGGGGAAAGTTACCATTTAGTGTTGATATGCATTTAACCAAATTTTTGAAAGGCTGGTATACCAGTGACTAAGCTGTCAGACAGGTGCAAGTTAATCAGAGAAAAGGGAGAGGTAGTGGACCAGCAGATTGACAGCAGAATGGACTTTCATTTTAATGCTATACTAGATATCATAGCAGAGTGGAGGAAGGGCAGGGAACTAGAACAAGATGCCAGTTTATTAAGTATGTTTACAAAACATTTTGTGTATTTAATTTGTGTAATTTGTCAAAATCATAACCCAGCTATAGTTTTAAGAATTCTAAACCATTTACATGAAAACACATAGGAATTGTAATATGCCACCTTATAATTAAAAAAGGAAACAGTAGAAACAATTTGAAAGGAATTATTCAACCTAAATAAGAAAAAGTCTGACTCTTTTTTAAATTCCCCATTTTCTAACACAATTTCAAATAGATTGTTTGCTTTTGAGGATGATAATACATTATACAAAATTTGTCAAGTTCTGTAAGAACAGCAGTCACTAATGACTATTTCAAAGGCCAATCCCAAAAAGTTTGCACAATTTATTCACCACTGTCTTCATCAATCGAGGGTATCCATACAAGACACAGTGACAACACAGAATCCTAACCTTAAAGCCGTCTAATTATGCTTATGCTTTAAAGCACAGACCCATGTCTAAAAGTTACAAGGAATGCTGGATGTTCTAGACATGTAGTAGGCAAAAGGTTTTGATCTAATTATACAAATTAGCTGGACGGCTTCCTAAAACTTGTGGAAAAAGCTGTGGGCCTTGGTCAAAAAGAGAGGCACAGTGAACAGAAAACTGAGAGCAAATTTTCATAATGGTACATGCATTTTAAAACTTATATTAAAACATGTGAGCAAATTTCAGTTTTGGATATATCAATTTAAAATCCCATGAGGAAAAACTGAGACCTTTCTGTATGTGGATTCATAGGCATTAGACTATACTACATTAAAACCTGAGCATACTAAAACACTGTCATATGAAGTGTTAATATTTATGTAATATACTGTAAATGGAATATCAGAGTAAGTATTTTTGAAAGTTTTTTAAACAATTGAACAGATCAATTATGCTGTGAAAAAAGATAAATCCTAATTCCACACACGAAGACTTCACATTCACAACTACAGTACATGCAAGTTCTTTGAATCTTTCACTGGCTGAATATTTGGTGTGTGTGTTGACAAGGCAATGCTCTCAATTTCCATGCCTGTGGCTATTGAAAATTATTTTAGAAAGTTCAAATATGACAGATGAATTCTGTTTCACACTGAAATAATAAATCTATAGTCATATATCATAGTGATTCACTATCCATGGACTTAAAATATTAGACTAATATATACACTACTTCACATGAATACTAGCATGATGTCACAATAGATGAAAAATTAAGCTGAGGATTATTATGGTCATCAGATTAATGTCATAAATCTTGTTGGAACAAACACAAAGTTATGTAGATAGGAATGATTTTTACATTTGTTAATGCACAGTCAGAGTATGGTAACTTGCGCTTGTGCTACAAATTTTGGGAAATTTGAATATTTTAAATCACTCACATTCTGCATTCCTCATTCTTTTGGTAATTTTTAACACCTAGTAGTTTAAAACAATGATGATACAACCGTGTGATGTAAGAGTTAACGACATGTAGTACTGCTTACATGCGAGCCATTTTAAGTACATAGGCCTTGTGTTGAAATTGGTTAAATAATGTTTAGAGCATCAGTGAAGGTCATATTTGACCCGGATTTTTTTTTTTTTAAGATAAAAGAAAATTACAAGTAACACCCATTCTACAAGAACACAAATGACACTTCATGCAGATAAATGATGCATTACATATATCAGCACATGGTTTCGTGGAATGATTTGGAATCATTAGACATGTTCTTTAGACATTAGAGATAAGCACATTCATTCACAGATATATACACATTTATTAGGGGGTTTGGAGGGCCTCGGAAGCAATTTTATTCATGTAAATATAAACATCAAAAATACTATTTCATGGCAAAAATTAATGGGAAGGGGGAGGGTTACATATAGCTTTAAATTGTGTGTATATTTTAAAGTTTTTCGACATCGTATTTGCATATCAGTGCTTCACAAACACATCTTGTGTTGTTGTTTTGTTTTTTTCAGCAAAGTTAAAAGAAATGCACCAACAATTTTTAGATGAATCTCAACTTTCATTCACATCTGTAAGTATTGTAAGTTTTGTGAAATAAATAATCTGTGTGCTTTTCATACTGTTGTCTTGCCACCCTCTTGTAATTAGCTGCAAAACTTCACCATGATAGATATTCTCAAAATACTAGTATGGAATTAGAATAACACAATGTTATAACTCACTTCAACAAAGGTAGGGGTAACTATATTGTATACTGCAGTCATGCATTTTGGTGTTCCAGACTGAAACATCTGTACCCAGATCACTAGATTACTAGACTCGCTGGATAATGCTCCTAGGAATGTATAAGTATATCCACAAAATAATGAATTCACATTATCTACAGTATCTGACTCTTCTCTGAAATATATGGCAGGTATGATTACCTTGATCTCTGCCTTCATTTATTTGTGCCTGATGGGGTATGTATCTGGCTAAATCTATCTGGGACAGTTCTAGTTTCAGAATAGATTTCTAGTTTCTGAAATTTGAAATAAGGTATTTATAATTCATCTTGAAAATCATATGCACAGTACAATACATTGGAAAAAATACACCAAAAAAAAAAAAACAATAAAAAAAACAAAACAAGTCTATTAGTGCTGGCAAAATTAATCTTCTGATTCTCAGGTTCATCCACATGTAAAAAAAAAAAAAAAAAAAAAAAAAAAAAAAAAATAGGTGCTGGATAAATTTTTCTTTGCCTATTTTGGATTTTCTGTTTAATTAAATGTAAAAAAAAAAAAAAAATAAAAAAAAAATAAAACAATTTCAAACTGTCAGTGAAAGGTATAAAGAGTTGATGCAAATCTGCGTGAGTGTTGATGCTGTCATGCCATGGTCTTTTAAAATTTCATATTTTAGCAAATGATTCATTACATGTATGTGTCTATTGTGATTATAGTGAAAAAAAGCAGAATGTGTTGCCCAGTTTGTAATTGAAGCAATGTCACTAAATAAAATCCACAGAAAAGAAGGCATGACATAAAGTTGAACTAAAATTTTGCCAGAAACAAAAAGAAGTAGAAGTTTAAAAGGTTTTTATTGTGTTTGTGGTTTTCTTAAGAAAACGGACTTGATAAAAAGTTACAATGGAGGAAAATTGTTTTTAAAAAAACCCTGGTATATCTAATTAGAAAATTTTGGCTAGAGAATCATTATTAATTTTGCTTGGCTTCATCATTCATTGTTATTATATTCCTGTAGAAAATGGGGGTGCAAATGTCCTGTTAAGCCTTCACACATGTTAGGAACAAATTCTAATTTTTTAATTTTGATTGTTTTTCCAGGAAGAACACAAGAAGATGATTTCTTTGTTTATTGTATAGGAACTAAGTCTCCATTTTCCCCAATATTGAAATACACATCATTTTGGGAATATTAATCAAGATTCTGAAGTAAATCTCTTTAGTGCTTATAATAATTTGTATAGAAGGTGATATCAAGTTATTATTTAAACATTATTATTATTTGTACATGAAATCTGAAAGATTTTTAACAAAGAAAATAGGGCACAGTTTTTGCAACACTGCATGTGGACAAAATAATAATAATGATGATAACAAATGGTCTTGGTGCACTGTAAAATACAGTCCCTTAAACATTCTATTACCCTTAGTAAGCTATATGTAAATGAACGTGGAGTGAATGATTAACAAACACTGAAGATATACAGAGTGAGCAGTGAATGTTGAACGTGAATGAAAGTAATGGCGAATGAGACAAGAAAAGAAAGTGAAACCCAGGCAAATAGTGAAAAATCTTACATCCTAATGAAGACATGTTTTAAAAAAAAAAAATTGCCAAACTTTCAATCATATTGCGATTGTTTTCATTCACTTTGCATAATAAGTGTTGATAGATATAACATGAATGTGATAGGTTAAATGTTGATAGATATAACATGAATGTGATAGGTTAAATGTTGATAGATATAACATGAATGTGATAGATTAATTTGAATGCAATCACAGTATCCTCTAAAGTGATAATTGTAATTAAAAGTATTGGTTACGCTTACAATTCATGCTGAGTCCTGACAAGACCTTGAGCTCTAATCCACAGAATAACAATGCAACATACAAAAGTATTTTTACTGCATTTCATTCCAGAACTGGTCAGTGGTAGAGTTTTGCTGTTTTATATTACTCTTTATATTCTATATACTGTCTGTGTATGATGAGTAATTCTTTAACTGAATTATGATGCCCTGAAATGAGCTGGCATACATAGGGATCGAATGGTTACTCTAGTTGTGTGGATTTTTTTTTTCATAATGAAGTTTGTGAAAATAATCTGCAAACACTCGGGGGTATTTTAAATAGTTAAGTCACATTTTGTAAGGGAATGTGGTTCTGTAGATTGCAGGCCAGGGAGAGGGGAGTACTATCCATATTATCTGTGCTTTAGATATATTACTTTTGTAAATATGAATATTTTTACTTCTTATTGACTTTCCTCATGACACCATGACCAGATGTATTTAATTTTTAGATTAACAAGAAGACGAATTTAATATGAAATTAACATGAAGTTGAATTTAAGCTTTTAAATTGTGTTCTTGATATGCAACTGTGCACAGTATCAGCACAACATACATGAGAAAATTAACATTAAATACTTGTATATTTATATAAAAATTTCGATCCTAGAACTCTCTGTGCTTCTCAATCAATGTTCTGCTTTCTTCAAAGTAATTGGTTGGATTGGCATTGTGACGTCATGTTGTTTAGTATGGCATTGTGATGTCATTGAGAGTTGTTTTCAATTGAAGCTCAACATATTTTGGAAGTTTTTCTTTTAGAAAATCATGTCAGAATGTGAAAATATCAATATATTAATTGATTTGTAAATGAAAATTTATTGATTTACTCATTGCTATGGATTTTGTGTGGATACAGAGATTTGGATATTTTTTTCAGATAAAATACATGGTATTTGTGTATGATTTCCTTCTATTTAAAAAAAATGATAAAAAAAAAAATTGTACATGTTATATATATTTGTAAGATGTGTATAGCCTGAACAGAGTGTTCAAGTATAACTTATATTCAAATTATCATATCCTCACTATCAATGTTCCAAATGGATATGAAGTTCAGACCAAGCATGGAATTGTAGCGATAAGTTATCAAATTGAATAGTGAACAATCATTGAATGAATAAAAAAGTGAATGCTGAGTGAATGGTGAATGAGTGATAAATGTTTGTTGAACAAATTATAAATGAACTCAATTAAAGCAAAATAATAAAATGGGTAGTAGAATGTTTCTGGGACTTTGTTTTCCATTGTTACATAATTTCTTATTCAGTATTTCACCATTTCTTCTTGAAGACACTTGTTCATTGCTATAACATGCAGATTATCTACTTTTGCACTTTCAAATTATGAGTTAAACTTTCAGTCATAAACTGGGGATAAAAGCAAATGCTGTGCATCGTAACATGACCAAAATGATGAACATGTATTTCTTAATATTCCTTTCTGTTGCTAATATAAGTATATACACTGACATCCATAAATTGAACATAAGGGCAGTTGTTTATTTAGAAAATGGTACAGTATTGTAACAAAGGATAGTTAACATTACTTTTGTTGAATAAAAACAGCCCAAATTGTTGACTCTTCATTTTCACTCAAAAAATGTTGGTCCATCTGTTTTTTAAAGGTTACACATTGAAATTTTCCCAAAAGATTGTTTATGACCTAATACACTTCACTGATCAGGAGTTGGAAATTTTGGAACCACGTGGACACCTTACTGATGTCCACATTGAGATCTACATGTATGGTCCCACATTATATTGCTTAAGAATTGACGAAGTATACAATTTTTATTCTGTACTCTCTAGGATTCAATTCTCTCTCTCTCTCTCTCTCTCTCTCTCTCTCTCTCTCTCTCTCTCTCTGTCTCTCTCTCTCATTCAGTTTCCTCTCTCCCTTCGATAAACCACATTTTCTTTTAAATTCACTTTTGATCTTGGTCAGTAAACTGTTTTATGAAAAATGAAAGTAAAATAATGAAATCTGACCTAAACATGGAAATGTTCTGGGAAGGTCAACAAGGTTTTCTGTTTTTGATTGCCCACATGATAGTTTATTACACTGGCAAGTGGGTGAGTGGTGAACCCCATAAATACATGATGCTTATCTAAAAAATAAGCAATTTTCAACCAAATTCAGAAATTCCATTAAAATTTGAAAATTGATTTTTTTTAATTGTTTCTGAAACATTAAAAATATTTATTTGTGATGCAAAAGAATATATATGATACAAATTCTGTTTGCCCACCAAAATCAAAGTTGTGATTTTGTTTCAAAATTTAATCATTATACATGAATCTTATTTTCATTTTGATCAAAATGGTGTAGAAATGGAATTACGGTGTGATAAAAATGAAATGCTGTCACTGTTTTCAGTATTTTATATTATAGCTTAGCCTCACCTGTGATTGAACAAGCTATGTTATTGCCTTTTTAAGGGCCCAAGAGTTTCCCTTTATATTCTGTGGATAAATAAACAACTGTCCATGTGTATAGTAATTTATGGATTTTAGTGTAAAATGACTACATGTATATGTAATGCATGTGTTACTTTATTCATTATACCCTCCACACAGGGGGAGTATACTGGAATCACCTTGTCTGTCCGTCAATCAGCAGTGGACATGATTTGTCTCTAACACCAATGAACAGATTTGATTAAAATTTTGTGTGTATATTATGTGAATAATGAAATTGTGCATCTGCTAATTTGATTTAGATTTTTTAAACATTCAAGGAAGTTGTGGATATTTTTTTTCCATTCTGAGGAGGGTGGGGGATGTTATGATTTCATTGTCTAGAGCATGTCTTGAAAACCATCTATTGTTCTATTTCCCACCATTCACTGTGTCCTGCAGGGAGTATTAGTCCAAATAGGACAGTTCTGGTTTGAGTAAATTTCTGTTTGACATGTGCATGTTTGTTTCAGTTTTGTGATTGTGTAATGTGTTCGTTCACACATGATTTACTAAATCACTCAAGTGACCTATTGCTATCTGTGTCTGCCTGTCTTGCATTATTAGCTTCTGAATATTTTGTCTTCTTTTAAGAAACTTAGCCAATTTTTACCAAAATTTCTGTGATCAGTTTTTTAGATAGAGAAACAAAATTGTGAATTTCATGGTCCCTGTTCTTTTGGGTCCTGAAGAGGTTGGGTTAAACCTCTAGAGATAGTACTGTAGACTATATCTGCTTTACCCCAGGCCATCCAACATAAAAACTAGGTGCACAGTTTTATTGAGTATGAATGCTTCTTCTAAAATTGTGCAATTCATGGGTCAGGAGTTCAGGCCCAAGGGAGAGGTTTATGGATCATAAGGTGAAAGGTCATTAAATTTTTAGTATCATTTTCTTCACTCAATACTATCTAGGAAACATGGTGTGCATAGTTGTATTGAGCATGGAGGCCTGTATCAAAAATGTGAAACTCATGGGGTTCAGAATCTAGGATGGAGCTATATAAATCATACAGTTAATATACATCAGGTGTTTAAAAATCTTCTCCATTTCTGTACATCTGCAAAACAAACAAGTTGCAAATTTACATTGAGCATCAGACTTAAGAAATTCATAGCCTATGGATCAGAGGTTCAGCCTTCATGTAGTAATGATAATAATGATTGGTTTTTATATGGCTCTTTTCCAGCATATGCTGCTCAGAGTGGTTCACAATACATTATTACCACAGCAGACCTTATAACATTCCAGAGCTTTCTCAGTGCAAGCTGCCATTAAGGTGCTAGATCAACAACTTTCTAACAATATCTTTCACTGTCTATGTAGGGTTATTAGAATCATATAGTGAGAAAGGAGTTTTTTCTTTCCTTTTCTTAAATCTGTTAGAACACTCCTGAGTATCAGCATTAGTGTTTAATAATAATGGGAATTAAGGCCTTTTTCAAATTGGAAACCCTGGGATTTAGTGGTTACAGTCCCAGAATGGAGCTTTAGGGGATAATGCATTACATCTTTGAAAATACACATTACTCTTCAATATCTACCGCATGCTATGAACAAATGTTAGACCAGTCAATGTGCCATGACCTAACCAAGGTCATTTGAGTAAAGTCAAAAAGTCACTTACTCATTTTTTGAAAGAGATTTTTTACTTGTTTTCAAATTGTTTTCTGAGTAAAATTCTTTTTGAAACTATTTAAAAGAAGGTTTGTGTCTGGAACCACAGCTTATTTGGTCAGTTACACCTTACCAGATAGCATAAATGGAATTCCAACCTATGAACAAATCTGTGATAGAACACACTCCATTGGATATCTGCTTCTAAGGCTTTCACTATGATCAGTGTTTTAAAAGCATAAAACAGATGATAACCATATAATTAACAGACTAGGTTCACTGAAAACAAAACTTCAAGGCATGAGAAACTGATGAAGCAGTTTTTGATTAGTAGATCTAATTTGTACTTTTTATTTACTTCTGTCATTTCTGGCAGTGATTTGAGTCTAACAAACATCAATAGAGGCAAACCAGACAAACACAGGAAAAGAAGTACATGATTATGAGCAAAACACATGCCAACACGTAGCTACCATGCACTAAGCAGCTACCATGCACTAAGCAGACACCATGCACTAAGCAGCTACCATGCACTAAGCAGACACCATGCACTAAGCAGCTATCATGCACTAAGCAGCTATCATGCACTATGCAGACACCGTGCACTAAGCAGCTATCATGCACTAAGCAGACACCATGCACTAAGCAGCTATCATGCACTAAGCAGACACCGTGCACTAAGCAGCTATCATGCACTATGCAGACACCGTGCACTAAGCAGCTATCATGCACTAAGCAGACACCATGCACTAAGCAGCTATCATGCACTAAGCAGACACCATGCACTAAGCAGCTATCATGCACTATGCAGACACCGTGCACTAAGCAGCTATCATGCACTATGCAGACACCATGCACTAAGCAGCTATCATGCACTAAGCAGACACCATGCACTAAGCAGACACCGTGCACTAAGCAGACACCATGCACTATGCAGACACCATGCACTAAGCAGCTATCATGCACTAAGCAGACACCGTGCACTAAGCAGACACCGTGCACTAAGCAGACACCATGCACTAAGCAGCTATCATGCACTATGCAGACACCATGCACTAAGCAGCTATCATGCACTAAGCAGACACCATGCACTAAGCAGCTATCATGCACTAAGCAGCTATCATGCACTAAGCAGCTATCATGCACTATGCAGACACCGTGCACTAAGCAGCTATCATGCACTAAGCAGACACCATGCACTAAGCAGACACCATGCACTAAGCAGACACCATGCATGATCTTATGGTGTCCATTTCAAGCTTTCAACATGCTCTAAACTTTCTATGGGATAAAATGTACTACACAGATCAAGAAACATATTTATCAAATGCAAAACAAACAAGAAATTGCCTGTGAACAGTAAGGCTGTCACGTGTACACATGTAACCGGTAACGTTTCGTGTTTGGGCTGTAAACGTTTACAAAATCCCTAAATGTTTAAACGATGTCTTGTATATGTGGCACAAATCTTGCAGTGTTCAAATTACAATCTAAATTATTTGAATAATTATTTCAAGTGAATAAACTTATTAAACAATTTGCGAGGGGAAGTAATGAATTTATAAAAGTTTGACTATAGTCTATAGGAACGGTGAACAATTTGCTATGCACACCGGCAACATCCGTTGCCTCTGAGCGCGTCTTTTCCACAGCGGGTGGAACTGTTACAAACTGCACTCCTCCCTTGACGCTGAGAACGTGGACAAACTGATCTTTTTGAACAAAAGATTAAAACATAAAGTGAATTGCGCTGCTCCGCCTGCACCGGCTGCACGTGAAGTCCATGTTAAAACCGAACTGACGGAAGAAGCTGCGGCACCAGCTCTGCCCTCTCTGGACAATCTAATGTGAAATCACTGAAATGAAAATTTGAAAAATGAAGTTTATTGTGAATTTGTGATCTGTATTGTGCAAATGTTGTACAGTGTGAATAAAATTGAATTCAATTTAAATGCTATCCGGATATTTATGTTCGTGTATTTTTTTCTGTCTTATATTTATACTCCGGAACGTCCGGTGACAATCTCTGCATCGTCCATAGAACGATGAAAACTGAAACACAAACATAATGGTCATTAATGGGTCTTAAAATTCTGTGCGTATTTTATTTTATTAAATTATACAACACTTCGTTTAAACGGTAACGTTTCGTTTACAATGCTTCGTTTAAACGTTTACAAAATTTTGTAAACGTGACAGCCTTAGTGAACAGAGACTAACAGACTGATGACTTTGATATCCATTGTACTTTTGTCAGTGGATGTTATGCATGCTATTGATGTCAATTTTGGTAACGTCAACATGACATTAAACACACTACGTCAGAACATCGATATAATAACTTGTGATGAAATAAAAATATAACATTGATATGACATAAATATGACAATTTCGCTAGCGCAGTATAAAACTACTTAGATATTTTCATAAGAAAATTAAATTTAGGTAATGACTAGACTAAACATGTGACTAATCAAAATATTATTTAGTCTATATGTCCTCTGTGATCTTAAGTAAACTTTTCTGTTTTAATATTATCACAACATTTTAAAAGAAAAGCCTATAATGAATACTTTAAAATGGTTTGCTCACTTTGTGATTTTCAATTTGTCATGCATCAATGTAAATGATTACAATAAAAAAGATATTTAAAATTATATAATTTGGTACACTGTGCAATTAACAACTAGCACATCACCCACCATTACACAGAGATATTATTTTCAAATGCAATATCTTAATACAGGAAAATGAAATAATCAAATACAAGCATGTTATGAGGATTTAGGTGTGAATTAATTCTTATATGCATGCATGCGGACAAACTGAAGTTGACTGTCCATAATTCAGTGTTTGTGTCCAATGCTATATAATGTTTTAAAAACAACGTAGCATTTGTTATGTTATATATGTAAATGCTTCATCACTGAAGTGAACATGAAATGCTTACACTGTAAAATTGTGAGATGAATATTCTCCAGAATTACAATTTTGTTCTGCATTTCTTTTTTTTTTTTGAATGCATGTGTAACAATGATTGAAAAGCAACAATTGCATATATTTTTCTGGTTAAGCTTGGATTTTAAGGGATTATCATGGCAATACAGGCATGTCGAATTGGGGGCGGGGGACTTTTTGACAATGATCAGTATCTGTTATTTTCATATTCAAGTGAAAATATTTTGGGTGACCGTCTCCCCCACACCACTATTTTTCATTGTAGTAGAGAATGAGAAGAATGTAAGCTATGAATTTAAGCCATGTAGTGAAGGATGACACCCACCTACCTTTTTTTTTTTTTTAGTAGTTAAAGCCTGGGGGGAAATTGAGGTGGTTTTAGCTTATGAGGACCCTAAATCCCATTCCCCCTCCCAGAAATATTAATTCAAATTTTGAATAAACAATTCAGAAATCTCTCAAATATCCAAATCTATTAGTGATGTTACTGGGCTATTTAGCTCACATTAAGGTTGATCTACACCTCCATTCTAGCATTCTGAGACAAGTGTCTACAGTCTACGGAGTAGATGACATCATAATTTTTATGACATATATTGTTAAAATCATAATCTTAATTATGTTGCAAAATTGTTAGTTTTCAGAGAGTTACTAACATTTGGTAGTGTCTCTGTAACACTCTTGTTACCTGTCTACCTGCAAAATTTACCTAA
Source organism: Ostrea denselamellosa (assembly GCA_024699665.1). Classification (NCBI taxonomy): domain Eukaryota; kingdom Metazoa; phylum Mollusca; class Bivalvia; order Ostreida; family Ostreidae; genus Ostrea; species Ostrea denselamellosa. The sequence continues at coordinate 9,021,842 of JAMZEH010000064.1, forward strand.
AGCTAAAGCATTTAATAATTCACATTTTAAAAAGAAGTATTGATATAAAAATGATAGATTGAAAAATTGTCAAATTGATATGTAACTTTTGTATAGTAAAGTGTTTTTATTCATATATAACAGCATAAATGCATACCATACTAATATGTAATACTTTTTGACACCATTAGTGTGCACGACATTGGTGTTATCTAGTGTGGTGTGACAGGGGATTTAGTAATTGAGAGATATTCTCATCTTGATACTGGGCACAAGGGTGCTGCTGTGACTAGCTTTAGAAGAATTGAAAGTTGTTTTACACCATTAGGACATCTACGTATCAGAATTTTAATATGCTGATTTTACCATGAACACAATTTTGTTTTATGTTGCATGATACTCAGGTGACTATTAAGACCAATGAACCTTGTCTGAAAAAGAAGCTACATATTTTAATATTTGATTTATTTGAAGTTTTAATTTTTTAGACAACTTGATTAAATTGCTTCATTTTAATGACTCAAGAATGTTTTCTTATTTTGCATCATCTTTTGTAAGTCAAAGGCAGATACAAGATCAACATTGAATACTGGTGTAATAGACTGAATGACTTTTGAATTATGTTTTTATCTTAAAGGAGGAAGAGTCCTTGATGAATTTCCACATAAGTAGTTTGGAATATGCATGTGGAGATAATCTGAAGAATGTATCGGCTATCCACTGGGATCAAAATGAGGATTACCCACAATTTAGTGGGGACAACCTCATTATTTGTGATGGTTATTCCAGAGTATTATCCAAGCTGGCAGAGGGGCTGGATATCGAATTGGAAACACGGGTATAACATACAAACACTTAATGGCAGAGATTGACTTTACAGTCAATCATAGGGAAATACATGTAATGCTAATATTATCTTCATGCAGTAAGTTGGAGGAGGGATTAAGTTGACCATTAGTATGTATGTTAAAAGTTCATATTATTTTTAGATCACCTGAACTGAAAGTTCAAGTGAGCTATTCTGATGACTGTTTTTGTTGTCAGTAAATTTTTGATGTTTTCATCCTCTTCTCTTCTCCAGAATCCCATGACCAATTTCAATCAGACTTAGTACAAATCATCCATGGGTGAGGGGGATTCAATTTTGTTAAAATCAAGGGCCATGCCTCCTTCAAAGAGGAGACAATCACAAAAATGGGACGGGATAATTTAAAATCTTCTCAAGAACCATTAGGCCAGAAAAGCTCAAATTTACGTGACAGCTTCCTGACTTAGTGCCGATACAAGTTTGTTGAAATCATGACCCCCGGGGGTAAGGTAGTTTCACATACAAGCATATAGGGAAAGTCTTTAAAAATCTTCTCAAAAACCACTGGGCCAGAAAAGTAGAAATTTACTTGAAAGCTTCCTGAGATAGTTTTTGCAAATCATGTTCCCTAAGGGTAGTGTGGGGTGCAATATGAGATCAGAGTTTTATATGCTGATATATAGGGAAAATCTTTTAAAATATCTCTTGAACTAATTAAGTTAGGGCTTTAATATTTTGTATATACATTCTTTATGGAAAGACCTTTCATGTAAAGCAATAGTGTGTGATCTTGTGACCTTGACCTTAAAATTTGATCTACTTTTAATAAAAATCTTACATATTCAATATGCCCTAAACTATTTCAGGTAGATCTTTCATATCTTGTATGTATATTTTGTAGCAGTCATTATTGAAACTGAGTGACAAAGCAACATGTTTGTTCAATAGACAACCATCAATAATAAAGAAAGGAATCTTAAAAAACAAGATACACTTAGCAGTGTAGCAATCTCTCTCATTCTCTCAATTCACCAGAGCAGATGTTTACTGCATGATTTCAGTGTAGGTAATGGTCACATCCATAATTATCACAACACAGTGACAATTTATGCATTCCAAATAACTTTGCTTTATAAAGGATGAAGATTTAGCATTAGAGAGTATCTTGATACATTTTTGTATGTGGATTCAAAACAATGTAGTGTATACATTATATTAAAGAGCACTATTCCTGATTTTAGGCTAATTGTCATTTGTAAAGCTTCCGAAATATTGCATATTTAAGAAAGTGAAGTTTAATTTTCAGGTTATGAAAGTAGATTATAGTGAAGAGACAATAACTGTGTTCTCTGAAAATGGAAAACAGTGGAAAGCAGACAAGGTAAATGACACCGTTAAATTGCTCAAATGATTTAAACTGCATTATAGTGAAATGAACAGTCTTTGAATTCCTTTTAGTCCCCTACCGGCTTTGCCAAAGGGGACTATTAGTTTACCCTTGGTCTGTCTGTGATTTCGAATCAGTTTTCTGAAGTTTTCTCCACTTTTGATGAAGATATTCAACTGAAATTGTATGTATTACTTTGTCTTGAATAGTTACAGATCAAGTTTGAATTTCATTACGCTTGACCTACTTTTGCCAGAATTATGTGGCTTGATAAATACTTGAGGTTTTCCGGACCTTTCTCTGCATTGGATGAAGATGTTGAACTGATATTTTATAGTTGGCTTTGTATTGAATAGTTACAGATCAAGTTTGAGTTTCATTATACTTGACTTACTTTTGACTGAATTATTCACTGATAGGTGACTTGTATTGCCTGAAATACACTCAGAATGCTTGACTATAAGTAGTGTATTTTTGTTCTGTTTTATTTCCTGATAGGTTCTGGTAACACTACCTCTGGCTGTTTTACAAGAAGGTGACTTGGAGTTTGTCCCCACTCTGCCAGAGTGGAAGTCAAAGGCAATGATGTCCTTAGGCGTTGGAAAGGTAGAAAAGGTAAATAAAATATGATCATATTGAACATGAAAGAAGTTGGACCCCAAAACCAAAATGGAGGACTATTACTCTAATGTGATGTTTAAAATACCACAATCAGAAGACATACATCATGATTGTTTTACTTGTAGTGTGTGTGTGTGTGTGTGTCCTAAATTGCAATTAACTTGTAAAACTCATGATTACAGTCAGTGCTTGTTACACTGTACAAACACCAAGTTTGTTTCCAAGCCTTTTGTAGTTATAATGAATCTGCCATTGTAACAATATACCAATATTACGGTACAAGTTATTCTCCTTTGTTTATTCATCATTACAATAACAATGGCAATCTCCATGCACATTCATGCCCCCCCACCCCCTTTGTTTTCCTATATCTATTTGAAATAAAAAAAACTCTGTGATAAAATTAAATTAAATCTCTGTTTGATGACTTGGCAATCCAACATTTGTATAATATTTGAACAAACACACTTATTGTGTTCATTTCCATGTGTTGTTCCCAGCCTGCTACAGAATAGATAACCATCTCCTTAGTTGTTTCCATCAATGACATAAATAAACCATGTGTAAGTAAATAAAACAGCTTTGTTTTCAATGCATGAATTTAATAACAAATCATGAATGAATACATAATCAAAGAGAAAAAAATAAATGAAATGAAATCATTTTTTTCACGGCATATCAATTAAGCAAATAATGCAACTATAATATAAAAACAGTTCATCAATAGAAATTTAACGGCACTCATCATTTCTGAAAGCAAATTTCACACTGAATTCTGGTCACATTTCAATCAAGTTTACTTTTTAACAATAAAATTCCTTATTGATTTTATAGAAAGTTATCAAACATACCCATGCAATTATTTTTTTAATGCCATCCTATCAAACACTAGTTAGTATATCAATAAACCCCGCCTGTGCTTTTGATAAACAAACATTTCCAGGAGAGATGTCTCGTGCATAGGTGATGAGGAATTTAATCCGTTACATAATCTTGGTCAAGTGTGAAATATTACTGATAGCTAATTATCAAACAGTATATGTATTGACTCAGCTATCTCAGGTAACCTGCCATTATACTGGATTTTATATGGTGTCAAAATGCAGTCATTACTGATAATTAATGCTAGTACTGGAATATGAATATGCCGTTATATTAAGCTATATTAGTATTGTGCAAATTTGTTACCAGAAATCTTTCGCCAATAGACAAATTTGCTGTTGAATTGCATGCCACTGTAACATGTGCCGACTGTATTTTACTTGTTGTGGAGTGTAAGTAAAGCACTTAGATTATGATGAACCTGTAAATAAACATAACTGCTCTGAGTGAAGAAATATTAAAGATATAAAGCACACAAATATTCACAACATTTGGATACCTACTACCACAGCTACCTGGAGTTGTCTTGAATTCACGACCTGCATAACCAAATCTTCATAGAAAAAGTTTGAAGACACTCATTGTGAGGAAATTTGCCCTGCCATGCGGAGCTCTTGTTCAGTTTATTAAGCCCTGCATGCCTGAGACTAAAAGACCTATCAAACATTTATTGACTTGTGCCATATTTGTTCCTCAAAATGCCAACAAAATTGTAACAACTTTTTTCTGCTGAAATTTAAAGAAATTTTTTAATGATTTTCGAGAAGACGGAAATCTTTCGATTGTGACATCATTATAGAATGATGTAAAAGCATAGTGTCAAATGTAAACATTACGTAATGTATTTCATAAAACAGAAAAGTAACCATCAAGCGAAATGCAAATTGCATTAAGATGGGAATATCTTTCTTCTCAGTTGTAATCTGTGACCGTTAATGTTGACACTGATGTCACTATTAGAATTTATTGATTAAACATCCCACATATTTTTTTTTTAGAATTATTTCACTTGTGCCATTGAAATTTACCATCTAAAGGGAAACAACACAGTTATCACCCTGCACGTGAGGGAGACATTATACATTTATTGCCCTGCTTGGAGGGAGACATGAAGCTTTGTCCAACCCAGAAACATCATGTCCCCCTCGGGCTTCGCCCTCGGGGGACATGATGTTTCTGGGTTGGACAAAGCTTCATGTCTCCCTCCAAGCAGGGCAATAAATTGTTTATTATACCGATAAAGAAAAAAAAACCGCAGCAATATAAATTCCGCCTCTGTTCCGAGCTGGAATCTTCCACCCGCCGCCATTTATTTTTCTTCTGAAGACGAGAGTAAACAAAGAGCCGTAACTCTTGCAAGAAAAAAAGCGAGGCCTCCCGAGGGATGCAGTACACGACGTTCCGAGGCACATCGAGGGAGGGGTACATGAAGTTTTGCCCCCCCCATCACGTGATCTGTTCGACCAATAGTATTTCAATAATCGTCGTGTCAATCCCTAGAGGTATAATAATACAAATTGTCTCCCTTCACATGACCAGCCCTTGACCAATGATATTGACTGAAATGTTCTGAAGGATAATAATATACAATTATGGACTGTTTGGCAGGAAGGCATCACAAATTATCAGGTCTCAGTAAGGTTAATACCTAAGGGTGCTAACCTAAGGGTTATGCATTTATCAAATGTATATATGTGTAATAATGCAAAAGACTGAAGCAGTTAAACAGGCATTAATGACAAGGAAAGCTTTTGATAGTGATATCATAATGGAATGATGCAAGCATAAATATTTCGTAAAGCATTTCATGAAACAAAAAAGTAACCATGAAGCCAACTGCAAAATTGCTTTAGAATGGGAATATCTGTCTTCTCAATTGTTATTTGTGACTGTTAATGTTGACACTGACATCACTGTTAGAATTTATGGATTAAAAATCTCTCATATTTTTAAGTAACTTTTAATACAGTTAATTGGCTTGTGCCATTGAAATTTATCATCTAATTGGAGACAACACAGTTGTCACCCTGCACATCAGAGAGACATCACAAATTGTCTCCCTTCATGTGACTAGCTCTTGGCTTTCAAATTTGCAATATACAACTTGTTTAAGTTTAAAGGCTATGTCACATAAAGTGATATATTGTAGTATTGTAGATAGGGGGGGGGGGGGGGGGGGGGGGGGGGGGAACCACAGTATTGTGAATTTCAATCCTGATCATAGCCTTGGCTCAGTAATGCACTTTTATGTAAATGTGAATTGAACTTCATTATTGTTCACTTGATTTTATTTACTATTTTTCACTTGATTTTATTTTTTTTTTTACAGTGTATTTGAAAATGATAAATCTGCAAATTACTAAATTGGTTGTCAAGGTTTATATCAATTTATTGTTGATTGATTGTTTGTTTGTTTGTTTTATGGCCCGTTGAGAATTTTTTACTCATATTGAGACATCACCAGTCATAGGTGAAGTACTACAAATTTAGACTATGCTTAGGGCCATAGCAGTGAGGGTTCTTTAACATGCCAACGCCTGTCATTACAAGGGACCTCCACTTTAAGGTCATATCTAAATGACCCATGATTCTCACTTCTTATTGCAAAGTGTTTGGCAAAGGAGCAATCACTACTTAGGTTTGATGTGGCCTTGGCATGAGTGGGGCTCAAACTCATGACTTCCCAGTTACAAAGGGAACACCTAAACTGTTAAGCTATCGTGACCGGTATATTTCAGTTTTTTAGATTGGGGTTGAAATCAAAAAGTTATATTTTCCAAAATGAAAAAGATACACTTTTTTTTCAAATTATTTGAAATTCAAAGTAAACAATCAGCTAGTAGGTTGTAGCTTTTGAATTCCTGAATTTGCTGCTTAATTCTGAGTTAGTAATTTAGTAGAAGGGTGGCACCCCAGGATAAAAATACTATGTATCAGCTGTTTATACATGTGATTTTGATGGAGATAATGTAATATTTTGGTTTTCACAAAATCTGTTTTCAGATTATATTAAGGTTTCCAAGACCATTTTGGAGAAACAAGGTTAAAGACTGCAAAGCATTTGGTCACATTCCAGAAGAGTTGGACAATAGGGGATACTTTAATGTCTTCTATGACTTCTCTACAGAAAAGGTGGGTTACCATACCATTTTGAAACAAGTGTCAGATCCTATGTTTATGAATAATAGATGCCTACAATGGTAGAGTATTTCAAAATTCATATAAAGAAACTTAGTTACTCCCCATTTACACACAGACACTTCTACTATGATCAAAATGTGGCATATCATGAGAAAAATATAAGTGTAGTATAATTGCAAAGCTCTATGCTTTTTCCACACATATTTTGAACATGTTCACATGTGTAATGGGATTGTGGAAAACAAGAAGCGGGGTAAAGTTGTATCAAGAAAAGGGTAGAAATGCTGTAATCGTACTAGCAGCGTCAAATTATTGTGTTGAGGTCTTTATAGTCGTAGTGAAAGTACAGCTGGTTTCAATTTAGTTACACTTCTGCCACACTCCCACTAAGATTCGCCTACTATCCCTCTATATGTTCATAATATACGAGAAGCATACTACAAGCCTGATATTATCGCAACAGCATACCGAAGGTCTGTGTAACATTGTAATATGATCTTGTATGTCATAACAGCAACACAGTATAAATGCATTAAAATCAATTGCTGGTTAGCATTAGTCTGCATTTAATCATATGAAAAATGTGTCAGAAACTGTTTGGCATACAAGCTTAGTAGTATGGTCATAATGAAGACCTTAATTTGACAGATTGCTTGGTTTTGATGCTGATCCGGTCCTTATCCAATATTTTTTTTTTCAGATTGCAGTCTGATCGAGGTAATCAGCATGATCTCTGTAAGGTCATAGCACTGTGTGAATGGGTGGGTAAGGGGGTAGTGTAGGTGAAGTTTGTATATAAGGTGATCCCTGAGGTCAGGGTCTATCAATTATTGGGATTTAAATGTTTTACATAAGAAAATGTTACAGCTCAGATGAGCAATGTGGCCCATGGGCCCCTTAGTTTCTTGCTTTCCATATGATTATAATAAGAAATAGTGAAAGTATTGTTTGTCAGGTTTGATGTTTGAGAATTCTCAACAAGCTTCCATGTATAATGAAGATTCAGGTTTGTTTAAACCATGATCCTTTTGGTCAGGGCAATAGAATGGAGAGTCTTAATTGTTATGTTTGATTTTGAGGTCAATGTTCAAGATCTTCTAAGCCACATATGAAAATAATTGGTTTCTGAATGACATCAACTGTCACAATGAAATTTTTCTTGAAATCTCGATGCGTGAAGGAGGATCTCTCTTGTTTTTAAATTAGTAGATCAAAAGTGATACCACATACTGTACTGTTAGAACTAGTTTCTGGGTGAGGTCTGTAGTATCATTTGAACTCTAACAATGAAACTTCACTTTCTCCATATGGTCAAAGTTACCATACTTGCAGATAGTAAATGATTTCTAACTGTGTACTGTGATTAAGGTATGAGACTTTGCAAAAAGAGATTTCTCAATGTATGACATAATGTCAATTAGATTCACCATTTTACTTATTGTGTATGTACCCACTGGCCATAAATACCTTGTTAACAGTCAATAGAAAAAAAGTTTTAATATATTATAACTGAGATTGATATTTATTCTTATTTAATATATATTATGGTATCTTGTGTTTTCATTTTTTAGCTACAGACTGTTTACATGTAATAATGCCTTTCATATCATATTGCTTTTTAATATTTTATTTTCTATGTATTATGTGTATAACATTCTGTAGTAAGGTATATATGCATTGTAAAGCACCTTTGAGCATACATAATGTATGAAAAGGGTGCTGTATAGACATGGTATTATTATTAATAGGAAATGTTGGGTAAAAAGCAAAATGAAATAGAAAGCTCTACTTCTATTCCTTTTGCAAATTTTTTCCATGCAGTATAACTGAGCTTCATAACATTTTCTGCAGGTAGAGAAAATGTTCTTGCTTGTGACTCACTTAACAGGGAATGCCCTGAAACTTCGGGACAGGTTGGACAGGGATATTGTGGCAGCCTGCATGGAAGTTCTAAAAATGCTATTTCCGGAAGAGGTCAGTTTGCAGAATATGACTTGCTATGGATATGAATATTGCTATGATTGTTTTAAATAATAAGATCTCTGCAGGTGGTTAAATAAAAGTCAAGTATGATAAGGAAGGTGAATTTAAATACCAATGAATCATTTTTTGCAAAATGCTATCACTTTAATAAAACTGCTGATTGCAGACAGTTCCAAAGCCGCTGGATTATTTTATAACAAAATGGACAAAAGATCCCCTGTCTAAGATGTCATATAGCTACATACCTATAGGAGTGGATGGGGATGCCTACGACATCATGTCCCAAGATGTGGCATCAAAAGTTTTCTTTGCAGGAGAGGTAAAGTCTCTACATCATATGATTGTTGACATTGTACATAGGTTTCTAGACATTTATATGCTTACATCTCTAGTATTGGGAAAATTACTCTTTGTGCTTATGCTTCTTTTTACTACTGCAGACATGAAGTGTCATTGTCACATATTAGTTATGTTTACAGCTATTTTCTTAGTGGTAACTGTTTAAAACTCCAATGTGGTAGTCTCCTCATGTGTACTCCATCAGCAATTAAAGTCTCACTTGCATGCAAATCAACAACTTGTCAGTTGTTGGGGACAATGACTACAAATGAACATAGAATGCCATGTATATTTCAATTTCTATTTGGCAGTACTTTTGTTATGTTCATTCTATATTTTCATTTTTATTTCAAATATAAATTTCAAAAATAAGTGGGTATATGAGGTGATTAACTGTAATGGAAAACATGATAATTTGTGTAACAGCGAAGCCTAGGTCGTGATTTCTGAAATGCCATTTAATTTCTCAATGATGTGTATATCTGGAAATATTGTATTAAAACAAACAGACAAATAGAAACAAAACAAAATGTTAAGGTTCTCTACAGGATTTGTAAAGATGAGTCCTGGGCATGTGTTTTGTTTTGGGGTTTTGTTTTTGTTTTTTTTTTGCTTTTTTTTTAAAGAAGTTAATTCCCAGTAATTTTTATGGGTCTAGAAATTAAGATGCCCATGTTTAAATTACATGTGTTTGTACTTGCTGGTTAATCAAGCAAGTGTTCATTAATTGATAATAAATTACACAATAAACTTTTCCTATTTCAAATAAAATTCCTTTAATTTTCTTTTTGTGTGTGTGTGTGCATACACTACAACAAGTAAGAACCTTGGTTAACATCCCTATACCTAATTAGCTGGAGTAGTGTATATACTGGTACTTAAGAAATAAATTTCATTTTTAGCTCACCTGAGCTGAAAGCTCAAGTGAGCCATTCTGATTGCCTTTTATCTGTCTGTCCATTTGTTGGTAAACTTTTCACATTTAAATCTTCTCCAGAAACACTGGGCCAGTATCAATCAAACTTGGTACAAATCCTTGGATGAAGGAGATTCAAATTTGTTCAAATGAAGGGGGCAGGAAAGATGATTACAATTACACAAAAATTCTAGATCTAAGTTTGTGCAATTCATGGTCCCTGAGGGCAGGATGGGGCCACAATAGGGGATCAAAGTGTTATATGCTGATTTAGAGGAGAAATCTTTAAAAATATCTCTTGAACTATTTAAGCTAGGGCTTTCATATTTTGTACATACATTCTTTTTGGAAAGACCTTTAATATGATGCAGTGGTGTTTGATTTTGTGATCTTGACATGGAAGTTTGACCTACTTTTAATAAAAATCTGATTTATATAATATGATCTAAACAATTTAATGTAGATTTATTATTTCTTGTATTTGTATTTCTTATGGCAAATTCCATTCATTTCATATTATAACCTCTGACCTTGAACTGATGAGTTTGACCTACTTTTATCAAAACATTCCCTATTAAATATATCCATAACTATTTTAGGTGGACTTTCATATTTTGAATATATATTTTTATGTACAATACTTTGTACACAATAGTGTTTGATCTTTTGACCTTGAAGTTTGACCTACATCTAAAAAATTCCATGACCTATTCAATATCTGCACAATTTAAGGTAGGTCTTTCATATTTTGTATATAGGTTCTTTGTGGTAAGACTTTATTATTTCGTTAACTTTGATGTTGTGACCTTGACCTTGGGAGTTGGACTAACTTTTTAAGTCTCTGATCTAACCAATATCCTGAAATATTTAAGGTAGATCTTTCAGATTTTTTTTTTTTATGGCAAGACCTTTTATTTCATACTTTGACTTTGTGACCTTGAAATTTTAATTAAATCTGTTAACTATTCAAAGTAGGGCTTTCATATTTTGTATATTTCATCTTGAGACCTTGACATACTTTCTTTAAAAACCTGGCTTAATCATTATCTCCTGAACTATTTAAGGTAAAATCTTTACAATTTGTATATAGATTCTGTATGACAAGACCTTTTGATACAGTTGTATTAATCTTGTGACCTTGGCCTGGAAGTTGACTTACTTTAAGTAAAAATCTGACCTATTCAATATCTCCTGAACTATTTAAGATAGAGTCTTCAAATGTTGTATATAGATTTTTTATGGCAAGGTCTTTCATATCATACCATGATCTATGACCTTGTGACCTTGGTCTTGCTCAGAACACAACAGCAAGATCATGTTAGTCATAGGCCTATTTTTTATGGCAAGGTCTTTCATATCATACCATGATCTATGACCTTGTGACCTTGGTCTTGCTCAGAACACAACAGCAAGATCATGTTAGTCATAGGCCTATTGGTGTTGATACATCTCTGTGTTATGTGAATTCATTTTCAGTTTCATTGCGATTCTTTGGGGCTACATGTAGGTAGGGGCCACAAAATGGGGTCAAAATTTTGCAAGGAAATAAAGGTAATGAAATAAAATTGTAAAAAAAATCATAACAGCTGAACAATGGCAGGGTCAAGTTGACTCAGATGAGGCCTTTTCTTTTGGGGGGGGGTGGGGGGGGATTTGATTTTACAAAATTAAGTTGGTGGGGCTGAAATAGAAATATTAAATTAAAGCAGTCAGTTGATAAAATAAAAATAAAAGCAATCAATAGAGGGGGATTTTTTTTTTTCTTCCTTCTAATTTTTAGTCAGTTGTTTATATAAGATGTCATCATTTAATTGATATATAGAATGATTTTATTGTGGAGCAGTTTCATCAGAATTTCCTCAGTCATAGGCCAAGTTCAATTCTCAATCTCTCTATTAATTGTACTTTTATAAATAAAAACCAAGTATTGAAAGATTTATAAAGTGTGCCAATGAATATTATTTCAATTGAATTCAGTCAGCTGGATATTTAGACTGACGCCTTTACTAGTCCAAATAACCATCCGAGATGAATCTCAGCTGGGATTATGGAATACTGCTGTCAACTTCAATGTGACCCTCACCATAACATTTCATAATGACCACAGAATCATCAATCTCATTAATGACATCATTGACAGAGAAAGCGAGATTCACTTTTTAAATTTTACAATTATGGGCAACAGTAACGACCTTGAATAACCAAATGTCTCAGTGATTGGGAAGGCCATGTGCCCTGCACTATAGTCCCATGCAGATGAAAATTGGCAGGTTAGATCATCTATTCCATGCACCAAAGTGGGCATTCATTATCGATTGCAAGTTGTAACTTCTGTTTTCTCTCGAGAAGTGAATGGAGAACAACTTACTTTTTTTGTACTTTTGTTTTTAATTCTGATATATTTTGATGCGCCAATTCTCATTGGTTGAAGCAAAACAAATCAAAATAGATAACCAATAAACTGTTTCCTATTTACACCATGCGCTCTTCTTCAGTAGCACATGTTTACTGTACAGTATCAGGGAAATGCCCTCTAAGAAATGGATAATAATAGACTGAAAACAAACACTTTTGATGTAGAAACACCAAAAAGTTGAAAACAAATGGTGAAAATAATATCAATGAGAGACCAAATGAGAAACTTAATGAGCGAGGGAACGGGAACCTCACTCTGAGAAGAAAGTGTTCTGCCGATTGGCAGATTTCTGCCTTTTATTGCTCCAAAAGAGTAATTCTTGAGATCGGGATAAATTTTGTTAGAAAATATTGGGGGTGGTAGTTTCTTCTATCTGGGTAAAACTCATTCCTGATAAAACTGTTCAAAGAACTTAATTTCATTTTCTTTTTTCTTTTTTTTTTCTCCTGTTCATATGATGTATGATGATTATGGTACTTTTAAAAAAATAACATGTTTGTGACATTGTCAATATAAATAACAAGCACAAAGGGATACAACTCGCAGATCAGTTAAATGTTAGCATTACAGGGAAGAGCATGGCAGGGTATCGAAATTTGAAGTGCCACAGAGTTAGACCTATGGGTCATAGAAGTGAACTCCCTTTCACAAGCCAATGCCTGTTGCAACACGGGAGTATTTTTTTAAGGTCACATCCAGAACATCTGTGATTCTAACTTTAATGCCAAGCATTTGGCGAGGAAGCAATCACTACCTATGTTTACTTCTTAGATTTTAAGCAGCCATGGCACGAGCGGGGCTTGAATTCATGGCCTCCCGGTTGCAAAGTGAATGATCTACCACTGAGCTATCTCAACTGGTGTATTGAAAATTTAGAAAACAAGGATGTCCATCATATAAAAGAAATTATGACAACAATAGAATTTCAACTAAATATCCATGCAGTTAAAATTTGGTAGTAAGGAAGTAAGTGTGAGATGATTTTCTGGATGCTTTATCCCTTAGATTCCCAGTGGGGCTTCAACCCTGCAACTTGACTGGGGGCCTACAGCCCCCAGCCCCCCAGCTAAATTTTCAGCATTTTTGAATAATGTGCACTTTCATCTCTGCTCACTCTACATGGAACATTCGGCAGATAAAATAAAAAACAAAAATAATAGTGAATGGGTATTTTTATTTTATTTTAATTTTGCCTAAATTTGGGTCAGCACTACTATAAAACAGATAATTAAAAAAAATGGCCTGAGCAATGTGGCCTGTGGGCCTCTTGTTGAAAATACATGAGGGTATGAACTTTGATGCTTCAAGCCGACTTGCTTCATGAAGCATGTTAGCACTTCATGAAAAGTATGCTGTCATGATTGCAGTTCATATCCTCTGTATTTTCAAAATTGAAATTTATTTCTTACATCTACTATCTACTTTTACGACGGACACTTTTTAAGTTTGTAGAGTAGGGCGGTCTTTTTAAAACCGCTTGAAATATCAAAATTTTATTTCTCTAAGACCTTTGAAATATGCCCCGTCCGCCTCAACACACATTTTACACCGATCTACCTATTTCTGGAACGCCTCCTGTTTAGGTATATGTTGCAGACACTGATAGACCGCACTGCCTATACGACAACGGGATTCAAAACAATGCCCTGCCAGCATTTCCGTTAAACTTGGGAACAGCCAAAAGTCACAGGGGGACAGGTTAGGGCTGTATAGGGGATAATCTAAGACATCGAGCCCAGATTCTTTCAGATATTCCTGTACCGTAGCAGATTTATGGGCTGGTGCGTTATCATGGAGTAATTTGATTTCATAGACACCGTTGCACGGTCTGCGTTTCTGATAGAAATCAACAAGTTGAGTAAGAACACTTTCTTTGTAAAACTTTCCAGTGACAGAACTACCTTTCGGGACTGGAATTTGAAGGACTGGACCTTTCGAATCAAAGAAAATCGCATACAACATGCGATTTGATGTTTTGCAATGGTGCACAATGACAGGTCTGTCACCCTCAGATGAAACCCAAACCTTATTTTTAGCCTTAGAATCGGGTTGAAAATGATAGATCCAGGTTTCATCACCTGTAACTATCTCTTCCAAATGACATGGGCCAAATTTATTATATTATTTTATAACTTGCAATGCAAGTCTAACCTGACTTTGTTTCTGCTCGTCAGTGAGCAAATGGGGCACCCAGCGCACGCAGATCTTACGTAGCCCAAGTCATTCACGTAAGATCTTCAAAACACTTGACGAATGAATACCACTTAATTCTTCTATCTCTTGCACGGTATAATGTGCGTCTTCCTCAATTCACGTTTTCACAGTAGCAACGTTCTTTTCCGTCAAAACGGAAACCGCCCTACCCACTCATTTTCAATTGACTCCCGACCATCATTAAAACAACGTACCCACTTGCAAACTGTAGCATATTTTAAAGCGCCATTCCCATAAACCTTTTGCAAATCAGCATGAATTTCCATTGACAGAAACCCGAGGTGTGCTCGAATCTTACAACATACCCTCTGTTAAGAGATTTTTCCATCCATATTGAACGCTATATTTTACTATAGTGTATAAAACCACGTGTTGAAAATATCCAGCGCAGCGCTCACGTGGACCTCGTGCACCGCATACCGTGATACCGTTCGAGAGAGAAATGATTACGCAAGTTCTGTGTAAAAAAATCGTGCAACTTCATAATCACATTAAAAAGTTATGGGCTTACTCTACGAACTTAAAAAGTGTTCCTCATATTTATTTTTCGAGTTTCCAACTATTAAAATAAAAGTACTATGTTTATCAAGTAGTTCTGTATTCATACACACTTGTTCACAAACTGCAGCACATTCATGAAGAAATGTCTATTATTATAAGGTATCAACAGCAAAAACATTGTAAATGTATGCTTGTGTAAGTCTCACCCTTGTTAATGTGATCTTAATTACAATTACAAATTACACATCCAAAATAGTTACCATCTTTTATAATCATTTACCTCAAAGTGTACATCAAAATATCACTTTATTAGAAATTGAAAATGATCTGAAACTTTAATATAGATTGATAAGTAAAAAAAAAAATATATATATATATATATATATATAGTGAAAAGAATTTTGATGTCATCAGTAGCAAGTGATATCACAAAAACCCATGCCTCAGACATCAAAAGTTGGGAGAAATAAAATTTACCATAAACTGATTTTATTTTTTGTTTCCTTCCTCTTGTGCTTTTGTATGTGTGTGTGTGTGTATATATATTTATATATATATATATAATTCTTCATGAATTCTGTTGAAATGATGAAAGATTGAAAAATGCAATAAAAAATTTTTTGCAAGCTGTGTGCTCCACAAAACTTTCTAGTTGTGTTGGTCATATACTTTTAGGCTACAAACCGCCAGTTCCCACAGTCTGTAACTGGAGCCTACATGAGTGGTGTAAGGGAGGCCCACAAAATCTTCTCGGCGTTAGTGGAGGATGACACATGAAGCAGACAAATCCACACTTCTCCAAGTGGAGAGAATTTGAATGCTGTTTATAGGAAATTTTTACCATAAAGTCAAAGTTTGACAGTGCATCTGAACTTTATATTACCTCAAAAATGCCAAACAATTCTTATTGGAGTTGTGTTTGTAGCATCCTGTAGATCTCAGATTTCTTTGTTTGAGCAAAATACTGAACATACAAACAAAACTCTGCAATAAAGAAATCTATATACATGTATATGGCATGTGTGTGTGTAACAAATCAGCTTTGTGCTGCATCATAGCCAATTTCAATCAAATTTAATACAAGTATCCTCAGTTAATTATAGAAATAATTTGTTCAAATGACTGTTCAGAGGAAATTCTCAAGTGAAAAAAATAGAAATCACACATGTAGTGATGAAATTATGTTATATTTGATAGCAACTTTAATTTGATTGGTTTGAGGAATTTCAGACATTGCAGACTCCTGATTCACAACTAGGAGTAGCTAACATTAATGCAGTGATTTGTTTCCACAAAAATAATGTGGCATATTTCCTTTCTGACTATTGGTTTCCTCTTCTTCCATCCCTCTGTCTGCTGGTCAGTCTGTCCTACTTGTTTTTCTGCACTTTTTTCAATCATGTTATGATTTAGGACGTTTAGTATGTGGTGTATGACTGTGTGTTTACAGATCAAAACAAGGTTTCTGGAACTTTGTGCCAAATTTAGTTCTCCAGAGTTTTTTCACCACTGTTTAATATGAGAAGTTGAAATTCAGTAACTTTAAATTTCATCACATTTGAATGATTTTTAAGAGATGAGATTTTGTGCAGAATATATTTCCACTTGGTTTTCAACACTTTTTTAAATCATGCTTTGTGTAAGGAAGCTGAAGTTTGATATGATGTTTACAACTACATGTATATGTTTATAGATCAGGTTTAAGGAGGAATGCTATACCAGAGAAATTTGATGTGGATGAAAAGTGGAGGATATGTACAAAAATATTTTAAAATTGATAACTTTCAAATTTACTCTATTTAGTCAAAAATACAGTTTCAGATGAAAGTAATCTGAAAAACATTTAAAAACCCTGGCTGCATTTGAACCCACAATCTATAGTTCAGCAAGTCAATGTGCTGAGCTATTCAGCTTCACAATTAAATCAGAAATCAATACACAAATATTGCTGATATCTTTTTTGAAAAGGAAGTCGGCTGTTATGATGATGTAGTATACCTCTAGTTTTGTCACTGTTGAGTGATTTTTAGCTCGCCTGAGCTTAAGTTCAAGTGAGCTCTTCTGATTACCTGTCGTCCTTCTTCTGTAAACTCTCACATTTTCAGCTTCTTCTCCAGAACCACGGAGGCA
This sequence comes from Ostrea denselamellosa, assembly GCA_024699665.1. NCBI lineage: Eukaryota > Metazoa > Mollusca > Bivalvia > Ostreida > Ostreidae > Ostrea > Ostrea denselamellosa. The sequence goes on from JAMZEH010000064.1 coordinate 9,039,159, forward strand.
ATTTCAACCCAATTAGCTTTGCAAAAAGCATCCTTTTGGGTAGGGGATGAAGGACAATGCCATGCTCCAAGGAGAGATAATAACGAAATAGCAGAAATACACTGACAACTTTTAATAATCATCAGAACCACTGAACCAATTTCAATCAAACTAGGTGAATTATCCTTAGGTGAAGGGGATTCAGGTATCTTCAAATGAAGGACCATGCTCCTCTCAAAGGGTAGATAATCACAAAAATAGGGTAGGGTCATTTAAAAATCTTCTCAACAACCACTGAGCCAGAAAAGTTCAAATTTACAGGACAGGTTTCTGACATAGTGCAGATTCAAATTTGTTAAAATCATAGCCCCTGGGGTAGGGTGGGGCCAAAATAGGGGATCAATGTTTTGCATTCAAATGTATAGGGAAAATCTTTAATTTGGGCCAAAGTGACTCAGATGAGCAATGTGGTTGATGGGCCTCTTGCTCCACTATGCTTTAACTTGGGAATCAGAAATTTTGATATGTAGTTACCTAATGAGTAGGTACATTTGTTATGGTTCACTTATTCTAAAATTTGTAAGACTCAGTTTCATGGTTGAATGAACTTCATTTGATAAGTTGGTCATTCCCGTATAATTCAAGCATTTAAGAAGCACATATTAATAAAAAAAAAAAAAAAAAAATGAACTTAAGAATTAGGATAAAACAATATGAAAATTGCCGTCTCTAATTATTAGTGAAACAGAAAATAAAATTATTAATGAAACAGAAAGTAAAATATCACATTTAAATATTCCCCAATTTTTTATTATGGAAATTTAAAATTGCCTAGGGTAACATATCGGTAACGGAGGTTACAACATCGAAGAAACAGCCATGAACAAATATAACTGTTTGTATTATTTAATAATAATCTCAAAAGAAACTTCAGGAACATATAACTGAACAATATTGTTAAAAACTCCAAACTTCAAGTAGAAATAATATTGATGCAATATCAAGTAAAAGAAATCTGCGTATTTTTCTTGCACAAAGTAATGACCATTTTTACAAATGAATATTTAGATATAACATTATTCATTTCCTAAATCTTTCAGACTAAATAAGTAAATACACATATCATAAATCAAAATCCAGAACAACTGTAGGTGTCATGTTTGCAATATTTTGTCAATTTTGATCTTCTAAGTGTTGTTAATTCGTAACAGAGGTTACTAAAAGTATCGGAAATTGAAACTCAAAATATTGGTATAAAAATTTTTCAAGTTAAATATAATAGTTTCTAAATATAAAACTGATTACAACAGAAAGAGTTTTATATATATATATTTATATTTTTTTTTTGTTACGGAGGTTATTCCAAATTTCAGAAAGTATTTACCATCTTAGTAGTTTTTATGAAATCATAAAAACAATTCGAATATTTACACTGCTTTAAAACACCCAATAAAACAAGTGCCAGATTGCTTGACATAGCCTATAAACTTGTATGCAGTTCTTCAGTTTCCTTTTCTTCATTATCGAGTCGAAAGATTCTCTCTGGTTTGCCTGAAGCTTGTGGTGCTTTCATAAGAACGTGCAAAATATCAAATGGTGTTTATTAAATTCTTTCGGCCATTTGTAACTATTTCCATATTAGCCACATGCAGTCATGAAGCGAACAAATATTTCGTCGTCTTCCTTGTCTACATCTTGTACTCGCCCAATATACCACTCACTCGTGTAATTCACTGCTACGCAAGAATCTTTTGTCGCAATCTGTTCTCTGTCATTCCGATCTCTGATCTATTTCATTCATGATTTCTGCAGCCTCTGTATTTTTTTTTTATTTATTATTATTATTGTTTGGACAGCAGATGTAACCTGTATCCTCCACACCGAGTTTCAGATGTCATTTTTACAATTATCACAATAACACATTACATAATGTAGTTTAAAAGTTTCTTTTACAGACATTGGTACATTTCACTCTGAGAGTAATTTCTCCAAATCATCATAATCAGACTGACTGATCAAAATAAAGGTAACCTTACTCCCTGATTCCATGGCATTTTCAGCTCATTTCACAAAATCTCCGGCACATTGAATAGACGTTTTTCCTTGTTTGACTGCATTGTCTGCTGCTCCCTTTACACTAGCTCCAATCTGTCACAAGCACCCTTCCCATGCCCGCTTTCTGCTCTCTTTACACTAGCTCCAATCTGTCACAAGCACCCTTCCCATGCCCGCTTTCTGCTCTCTTTACACTAGCTCCAATCTGTCACAAGCACACTTCCCATGCCCGCTTTCTGCTCTCTTTACACTAGCTCCAATCTGTCACAAGCACACTTCCCATGCCCGCTTTCTAAATAACTCCCAACGCGCTAACACTCTGAATTCAACTTCATGCATAGCAATGAACTAATGTGTGGCTGTCTCAGCAGGTTTTTGAAATCTTAATGTCAGGTCCTTCAAGCTTAAAATGTCCATACGAGTTCACCATATAGTCAGTTAGAATGTGCTTCTGCTCTACATCTTGTGGTCTAGGTGTCTTTTTTTCCAGGAAGTGTTGTACTATTATCAGGTCTTTCTAAATAATCTGTAACTTCTTGTTTGTACTGTAATGACATTGTACTTTTCTCTACTTAATTGCGTCTTCCTACTCCAAATTCTTTACTCAGCATTGATGTGAATCTATACTATTTGATGGTCTTGGATATCGGTAGTGAATCTCCTGATTGCTTTTTCGTTTTCATATTTGATTTCATGCACTACAAAAGAGTATTCGACAACAGTAATCATTTTCTAACAGCTTTTGCTTTCAACCCTGAGTTCTTTGGCCTGAATTCTTGTTTTGGAACGAGGAGTCATTTCAATAATGCTTTCCTCAGTGTCCATACTCGATATATCAGCATCTGTGTTTGAAGATTTCCTCATCTGTTGTTTTTTTATTCACCCTTTCTAATCGTTTGAGCAAAGTTTTATTTTTTCTAGTAAGCCCATTACATTTCTCACTTTTCGTTTTCTCCAGTGTGCTCCTCATTCCTTCTGTAGGCTTTTCGTAACGGAGCCTTGATGTAGATTGGCTTACTGCTTCTTCAATTTGGTCATCTTTCCGGTTTTCCTCTATTTGTCTGTGTTTCCAATAGAAACACTTCGATTTCTGACGTAATTGTTTTCGTCTAGCTAGGGGGCCTCCGTGGCCGAGTGGTTAGAGCATCGGGCTCAAAATCACAAAGCCTCTCACCTCTGTCGGCGCGTGTTCGAATCTCGGCCGCAGCGTTATGTGAGCAAGTTTGCCAGTTTACTTACGGAAGGTCGGTGGTCTCTTCCCAGGTACATTGTATCTGGGTTCTCTCCTCCACCAACAAAAACTGGACGCCACCAGATAACTGAAAAATTGTTGAGTGTGGCGGAAAGCAATAAATAATCAATCTCGTCTAGCTTCCCAGCTCGTAAAAGCTGGGAAGATGGAATGTGCGAATCTCGCTTCTTTTTTTTTTTGCTTCTTTTTGTAGATAGGCCTCTTTGTCTTTATTTTTATTTTATTTTATTTTTTTTATCTAGCCTATAACCTCCGTTACACAATATATAACTCCGTCACCCAGAATTTAAGCATTTATGGTAACTATAAAATGCTTTTTCAATCAGATAAAATCAGTTATCTAATTTCAACTACTGAAATATTAATATAAAGATTGGGTGGGTCTGGTTTTGAAAATTCAAATTTTATATAATTTGGATCACTCGTTACGAAAGCTTGTAAAAGTCTTGTGTCTAATTACAAATATCTGATATTTTTTTAATGGGAAGGATTTCTATGGATAGTGCCTTATCTAAATATACTCTTAAGCGCTTTACACTATACTACAATGCAAATAAAAATTATACAGAATACATCAAATCACTTATTAATGCCAGATATCAATATCGCACAATAAACAATTGAAACTATGAAAGGAATAAGCTAGAGAAAATCAGAAATTAATTCATCAATCAAAATATAATGTATGTGCTAAAAAATATTTTGGGGGTTTTTTTGTTGTTTTTTTTTTGTTGTTGTTGTTGTTGTTTTGGGGGGTGTTTGTTGTTGTTGTTTTCTTTTGTTATCGCGAATCACATTGTTTACTTGCGGGAGTGGGACAAATAAGTGAATGTGCTCAATAAATTTCTCGTACGCAGTTTCATCACCCGAGTTTGACTGATACACAGACGAGATAAATGATAAGTATTCAAGAAGTAATTAAATACATGAAATTCTTATTATATCACGTTATTTTGTTACTTGTACGTATAATATACAGGATATTACTTGCAAATATGACGTTGTTTAAGTATTTCCACTATAATAAAATATTTAATTTGATAGTATTTTGTATTTTCTACACTTTACATATTGAAAGAGAAGCCGCTTTAATACATTTTATCTTCCTCACTGGCTGCAAGTCCACTATGTCCCACTAGTCTGGTCCGATTTCAGCTAGAAAGAACTTCTAACGGCAAATTATTATTATTTGGTTCAACATAACTTTTTAACCTAATTTGAGTATGCTGAATCTGAAAAAATATGTTGAACTTCATGAAAATGGCGTTAAATAGTTCAAAATGGCGGACAGTAATTTTTTTCAAATCGTTTTGAAACGCGCATGTAGAAAAAAAAATGTAAAAACTATGATTACAAAATACAATAGCATCGAGAAAAAGATAGAAATAAGCATGCGACCCTAAAAAAGCCATTGCACGAAAGAAAACCCGAATTTTCTCTGTTTTTCCTCAAAATTCAACGTATACTGTTCCTACATTGTTCTTTGCTTGTGACTTTGCACTTACAAAGGTCCATGCACAGCAAATTGTTACGCTTGCACCCACACCTCAATGTTTTACAACCTGTTGTGCAACTACATGCAATCAAGTCTAAACAAGATTCTGGAATTGGGTCTAAAGTCATCAGAATAGGCACTAGAATACCTTCATTCAACTTCCATCCCATCTCAGTTGGAGATGGTAATGTGGGGTTACTTATATTTGCTTGTCTCCATACCAGCGCTTGATAATGTGCACGTTTAATGTGCAGATGCAAGGCATCGCTAGTGGGGGGCATGTTTTCGGGGCTCTTGGATTTTCCGAATAAAATGTTCCTAACCGAGTCAGTTGACGACACTGTGCCCTGGTTATACAGCTTGCATACGAACTTTTCACAGTCGACTATTTTCTGTTCAGTTAAATTGCCCTCTCCAAAACCCCCAAGAAGCCCAACATTGTCTTTGTAAACCTTAAATCCAGTTTTTTTGGATATCCCAAAGAAAAAAGAAGTTGTGTCACATCCAGTCAGAGCATGGAATGCTAACAGATTCGTGCACATTTCTGGAGAGGTAAAGGTTTTCTCTACAACAGCATGAATAGGAATGTTCTTGGGCTTTGCAGATGTTCCAGCAACCATCCACAACTGTATATTTATTTCTGAAAAGAAAGATACAAGTAGCAGTAAAACATCAGTATCAGATGCTAGTACAACAACTGAACTGCAAGTGGATTCTTTCGCACAATGTATGGCATGAAGAACTATTCTAGTATCTGCCTCTTCATGTGACGCATGTAGGGCAGATATATCGAGGAATTCGTTATTGCATTTAACGCTATTCTCATCGAGAAACCCACCAGCAGTAACAACAGTTTTCTCTGTGGGTGCATGAAGAATTATCTGCTCAGATAAAAAGGCAGCTAGGTCTTTCTTGTTGTCATTCAAAGACAAAAAAGCTGAAAAGTTATTCGGGAGTGGCACATCCTTATTTTCAATAACCCTTCTAACTGGCTGCTGCCCTTTTGCCCTACGAGAACGAGTGCCCGATTTTATAGATTGTTCCCTGTAACGGTCGAACAGAACATCAACTCTTGAATACATGGCCCCTTTTCTCACCACAGTGGAAACAAACTCATCTGCAAAGTCTCCAAATGTTTTCATGCCATGTGTTTTCATGCTCTGAACTAAAGCCTGGCCATCTATGATCAAAGCTGGTGATTCGCCTACATTTTCGACTCGCGCCCTTACATCAACATCTTGAAGTATGTCTTCTAAAACAACAGATTTGTTTCCAGACTTTAGTGCACCGCTGGTATCCGCTATAGATATCGGCACAGGAAGGAGCTCGTGTTTCAAAATCTGCTCTAAATCAACCTCTCGTCCGGCCTTATATGCAATGACAAGTCTCTGCAGTATGTAAATCAAAGACCTCTTGTCCGCCATAAAGAAGATTCAGAAACATGAGGATACTATCTGGGACACAACTTACGGCATCAGCCTCACAAACATTCAAACCCATGTGACCAGGTCTATCTTGCAGGTCTGATCTTAATCTTAGTGCAACATGTACCAGTTCATGAAATGAGTTGTGTGGAGGTTTATAACATGGCATAGTGAGTAATTCGTCATCCATGGTATCTTGGTCATCATGAAACATATCTCCAAAATGAGATTTAGAAAGAATATGGGGCACTAAAAGAGTTTCGCGTTCAGATACTGCTCTATCGAGGGGACGAAGAAACTGGAAGATATTCTGCACCTTGGCTTGCAGATTTTCTTTAAACGTTGATCTACGAGTGATAAAAGACTGTGGCATTTCAGATCCTACCTCTTCTACCAACTTGGAGTACCTGTTCCATGTATCAGAGAGCTGTAAGATTTGGCACTTGCTGGCTGCGTACTCCAGTTCTCGAACAAGAAATATCATGGCCAGATCTTCACATTTTGACTCCTTTTCTGTTTTTTGTGTATCATACTTAAAAGCATTCATGCATTTTAGATGGTACTTACCCTCTGCAGCTATCAAATCGCTAACGTTTCCTAACTTAACACGAAGTATGTTGTCATACTTTGCATTTTTAAGAACCATGTCGCTAACAGAAAATGTTGTAATGTTGAATAGCTTCTGTTTAATTTGTTGTTGACAAAATATGCATAACTCCCAATCTATTGGTGTAGATGCATTTCGCAAAGTTCGGGATGCTGCTGCAGAAGGGTGTGAGCAAGATGACGTAGACGGTACATCATCCTCTGTATCGACGTTGATTGTATCAGATGTGTTTGTAAGCAAACATGCTTTTCTTTCCATTAACTGAATTGGTCTGGGGTGAGTAAATGCACTATAGCATTTCCTATGACATAGAACTCTATCATTCGGACTTAATTTTTCTATTCTGTCAATGGCATCATAGTTCCTGGCATCTTTAACTTTCTTACGACGAGATGCCCTCTCGGTCAACGTTTCGATAGACTTTTTGCTTTTTAATTCTAACGTGTCTGTCTTTTTTTTCCTGACATATAACACACAAATCTGTATCTATTTCATAACTTCGCTTAAGTGATCGTTCAGTCATGATTTCTAATCAATGAGTGGTGAGATATGACAAGCCTATAACCTCGGCCATCAGTTTTATACCTTATGTCAGAATCATTTGTTAATTCGATCCTCGATTGTGTCGGTCGCGCTATTGTGAAAACCATTGAACACTGTGTTGAATTTCAAGTGCATTTATATCATAAAGTATGCAATACGTTAACTGAATAATTTGCACAATTAGAAGGAAATAAGCATTAAATATCATATCAAAATGCATATATATACTGTGCGTCAATATGCGGTTGCGAAAAAATGAGTTAATTGGGATCTAATCGTTTTTTTCACAATTTTAATTGTTTAACGAACATTGAACAATTTATTCTATTTTTCAGACACATATAAGTTTAGTACAAGCCTTTAAATTGCTTTAATTTGCAATAAACTTTTTTAAAATAAAGCCATATAGATAATTTTGCAAATTTCAACACCGCCATTTTGAATCGCCATTTTGACCTATTTAACGCCATTTTCATGAAGTTCAACATATTTTTTCGGATTCAGCATACGCAAATTAGGTTAAAAAGTTATGTTGGACCAAATAATAATAATTTGCCGTTAGAACCCATTTCTAGCCTCTTTTTTCAAAATCTGGACCAGACTACACTAAAGACATTCAAAATTCCACTAAATACACCTCTAACACAGAAGAGTTCTTATCGCGAAACCTGCGTATTGCCAATGACATTTGTAGGGAGGTATTATGCATGCTATTGAACTTTTTAAGTTGCATTACATTATTTTTATCTAAAAAATGTCAATAAAGTTACAAAATAGTAACATATTAAGATTATTTTTAGTCATGCCTTATAAAATATGATTTTGTCCATAAACGTAATATCTTACCAAATTGATTCCGGCGGTGTACAGGCAGTTCAGATCCCGTCCCAGGTAGATTTTAAAATATTGCGTTATGTAGGTTAGGTGCAACAGAGATTGGTGCCACGCGGAATTTCGATTTTTTTTCTATTCTAACAAATATTGATATCTTTTTCTTTCTTGCCAATAGGCGTACTTCTAAATTATGGCCCCGTGGGGATCAGGGTTAGAATAGGTCCTCAGTACCCCTTGCTTTTTGTACTAGCCGACTAAATTGGGGCGGTCCTTGGGATGAGACCGTAAAAACTGAGGCCCCGTGTCACAGCAGGTGTGGCACTATAAAGATCACTCCCTGCTCAAAGGCCCTAAGCGCCGAGCATAAGCCTAAATTTTTTCAGCCCTTCACCGACAATGGTGAAAATGAGTAAAAAATTCTCAAGCGGGACGTAAAACAATATACAATCAATCAATCTAAATTATGTCACCTACCTTAAAGAAGTCATACATGTATCACCCGTTTCTTCACAAATTCTGTAACGTAGGTTAAGTTCTTCTATGCGACATGATGAAAATGTACTAGTTTGTGAAATTACAAAAATGTTAAACAATGGTATGCTTGAATTGTCTTCCCTTTCGTGAGAGTAAACTTATATTCCGAATGAATATATTATTTGAACTTTATAATTAACATTTTTTAATATTATATGGAAATATAAAAATTGTTACGGTAGGTTAGATGGATTTTGGCGACATCACAAGGTTGAATTTAGTTAGGAAACGATAGTGTTTATCGCTCTTATGTTTATCTATCATTAATTATGGTTATTTTCCGAGAATTTAACAAATTTCGCTCTACACAAGAACATAATCTGAAAAGATATTAGTTTTCATTGTTTGACTTGTGAATGGCGACATCCGTTTTTTCATATTTTAGGGGTCTTATTTCCGTCAGTAATTGAAATATCTGTTAAAATATTAACTGAAAACAAGGCGATTTTACGTATTTTTAAACGTTCTTCCAATTTTTTTCAAAGATGGTTCTTAAATGAACTGAAAAGACGCTAAAAATTCCTGGCGACAACGTATTGCCCAAATTGTATGAATTATATGGGAATGACTGTCTCTCAGATAATCCATATTTAACATATGTAAATAAAAGTTTTATTCATTTGGTATGCTTCAGGTTTGTCAAACATGGATAAAAGCGTAAACTGAGTTTTAAAACCCGGAAGCTAACTGTAGTTTATGCGTTGTGAATTATAGTAAACAAACTTGTTTATAAAATGTAAAATTGTTCTTTTTCTCATTCATGTGAAATCGACATGCCATTTGTTACGTCATCACAATATCAATTTTTTTTTAGAATCCCCCCCCCCCCGGAAATTCAGAGCTACGTCTTGGTTGTGGTCCATTGTACTGGCAAGGGGAAACGGTGCATTCGCGTATGGTTCTGTTACATGGTATGATATCGAGAGAATACCCATTAATGAATAGAACAAAACCTATTATCATCCAATTGATGTGCACAGACCCCTGTGGTATTATTTCACAACTGATGAACCGCTTTCATTTGGAGTTGTTTTGAATTATAATATTCTTTATGCATGTATTAAAATTCTTGAAGCGAAAGAAATAAGAGGTAAACATAGAGTCGCTTGATATCGCCGAAGAGGATACTGCAAGTTACTGTATTTCGAACTGCATGTAGCTCCAGCAGATGGATATTAGCTTTGGAATACTGTTTCAGCTAGAACATAATTCATGTCACAATTAATGGATTTAGACTGACTGAAGAAACCTGTGTGATGTTAAAACGGGATGCTGTTTTCGAATAATTTTTCACCGTCAAAATTACCCTTTTAATGGTATTCCAAGCACTTGCATAATAGGAAAGTGTCAATCAAGAGATTATTTACTGCGCCGATTTCTGTTTAATTGACCAAACAAAATCGATCTTTAAAATTATATCTGAAATTAATAGCAGTTAATACAAGCCCATTTCCTTCCATGGGGATCAATTTGTGTTTGTACACACTTCTTTTTAGACTTGTTAATAACATTGGTTATTTATTAAATATCGAACCGGACTCCGGGGCAACAGATTCCGGTAAAAGTTGGTCAAACTATGCAGATTTTCATAACTTAAGTAATTTCTACAAAAGTCAGTTAAACATTTTATTTTTAAACACTTTTCGAAGAGATTACTGCGCTTTTGTATCGTAGATTTTCACTTTGATTTACTTTTTATTTTGAAACATGCTAAGGAATTTTAGAACAATGTGTCTCGAGTTGATTTCACAAACTGTAACTATTATGCTCTTTTTCATCGTGATTAAAATGTTATGCTGTGGCAATAGTGCCGTGGAAATCCGATCTGAGTTAAGTTCTCGGAGAGAAAATCTGACAAATCTTTTGGTAACGGACCGCTTGCTGCAAATACACCACGGAGTGGAGTCTTTGATTCGTTGTAGCGTTCTGTGTCTGGACAAGAGTCCGTGTGTTAGTTTTTTCTACTCACCGCTGTCGTTGGCCTGTCGACTACACTCCATCACCCTGGGAAAAGTTTCAGAAAGCGCAGCTGATAATGGATCACAATATTTCGTTACGCAAAGAGGTATGTCACCTTATGTAAATGTAGTATGTTTTCTTTGCAATTATAGTTTATGTTCATCTTACATAACCGTTTCAAATTATGCTAAAATTATTCATCTTGCATAACCGTTACAAATTATGCTAAAGGTGTGTGCATATATATTTATAAATCAACAGTGTGTTGTCGTTATTCAGAAACTTTTGAATGTCTGTAAAATGGTTCACCCAGAGTTACTTCGAACACCATTTGACACATATCATTGTTTGGTGAAAATTAGAACTTTTGGAATTCATAAATTCCTGGATATCTATTTCGGTCTTTTTATTTATTTTTTTTTAAAAAGAATGAAATTAATATGAAAGTATATATAAAAGAGAACTATAATTTATTTTCACCAGCACTACATTTATTCGGAAAAATCAATTGAAGTACAAGCAAGCTGATAAAGGTTTTTTCCGCCTTCAAATGCTTTTAGAACTTCATACTGTAACTCGACGTTTGCAGGCGCAGGTTATATAGGAGACTCTTGTTTCAACGACTCCGGCTGTATCACTGAGAACTCCGAATGTCGGGACGGACAATGTTGGTGTGGCGCCGGATACAGCTTCACCCCCCGACTGAAAATCTGTGACGCTAGTATGAAAATTTTATACTTCACTTTGCTTTTTCGGGAATTTGTAAGCAACCTTCTTTTTAAAAAATGATGAAAATGAAAAGTATGATATTTATGTTTTTATAATTAAATTAAATACAATGTAATGGAGTGTAATTTGTTGCAACGATTTTTCATTAAAGTCCATAACAGCGAGGGGAATTTATTTAGAGTTATAGAGGAAGGATAATATATTTCAACTTTTGAACACCATAGAAAATTTACGGTCCCTAATTTTTTTACAAGAATTTTCTGTTGTACTTAATATAAGTTAACTAAGCACACACACAGATATATATATATATATATATATATATATATATATATATATATATATAAATGCATCAATATATATTGTATATGGTATTGAGTGTCTTCCCATAAACTTTACAGAGGAATAACACACACTGTCATAATGGCTGACTTCCTTTTCAAAAAACAAATAGAAAAGAAAAGAAATAATTATATTCCTCGTCTTTTTAATGCAATCATTGTCTAGCTCAGTGGGTCGCGATTCAAAGGTAAAAAAAAAAAAAAAAAAAAAAAAAAAGAAAAGCGTGAGACCGCCAATTAAAAGCTGCACAGGAATTGCTGGATCGAATCGAATGAGGGTTTTATCATTTTTAATTTTAAGCTACACTCTACAATGTATTAAGATTTAATTTGAAAATTCATAAAGTGTTTTATATATATATATATATATATATATATATATATATATATATATAGTCGCGGTAGGTCATTGGTAGAGGGTTCGCTTATGGGGAGGTCTTGAGTTCGATTTCCGCTAGCAACCTAAGACGTAAACATAGGTAGTGATTGCCCCTTCGCCAAATCTCGACATTTAGAAGTGAAAATGACTGGCCTTTCGGATATGACCTTAAAAACAGAGATCCCATGACGTGGCAGGTGTTAGTATATTAAAGAACTCTCACTGCTACGGCCCTGAGAGCTAAGCATAGGTACTTCACCTACAACTGGTGACGTCTCTAGCTCAATATGAGTGAAAAAAAAACAACAGTATCATCAAAATGTTACCGACATTGTACATACCACCCCACCCCCACCCCACCCCACGCCCCATTCCATCCATAACATTTTATTATCTACTATGTTACTTCTCCTTAAATTACAATTTTATTTAAATAAAAAACAAAAAAAACACACAAACTTGAAATTCTGAGTAAACGGTATTGGAAATTGGTAATCGAAACATCTGAAGATTTCCTTCAAAGGTCCCTGATTAAATTCAATTTTCAGATCTGCGTAAGTTTATGTGATTTTCTTTCTCATTGGCTAGATTGCACAGATGGATACAGTGATCAGTATATGTTATATAGTCGTCATTTTCTACACAAAAACAACAGGGAGGAGCATTTGAATGTGACCTTGAACCAGTGTCGTGACCTCTGTACCACTACAATGATATTCACATGCAAGACTTTTGAGTATGGCTACATTTCAAGGAAGTGTAGTTTACAGGAAGTGACATATTTAGATGTGCCCGGAGACTGGTATAAAGATATCTACTACTTTGAATTTGATTACTACCAGAGAGATTGTCTGTAATTATGAATTAATAACCTCACATTCAGTCTGACGTTGTGCTACAAATAGTTACATTTACATTCCAAAGTGGTTTTTCCTTTATACATGTATATTAAAAGAAAGAACAGGAAAAAGAACATTAATTTTGTAATTCGAAGTTTGATAATGAGTAAAGAAGATACCAGTACTTGGCATAGTGCCAATCCACGATCCGTGCTGATCTCGTGTCGGCTGACCAAACAGTCTCAAATTTGTTTTATCAGAGTTTTATATATATATATATATATATATATATATATATATTTGTGTATGTGTGCATTAGAAAAGCAACGACGATATCTGTTCCTCATAGGAACGGTGAATATAACGACGATCTGTGGTTAATGGTGCGGCAAAGTGTGAAGGCTATTGTTTATACAGATGCAAAATGGGACGAATCTAAATGTTATAATTTATATCTGTACTGACATTTATAAACAATAAACAGGTTAAAACAAGGTATATGATTAAATGAGAGAATTTAGTTTGCTTAATTAGCAGAATTTCCTTAATAGGCCTTATTAAATGTTTTTATGAAAGATAAGTATAAGAACTTTTTTTAATCAGGTGGCGTCTTTAACACATTGTAAAAATAGGGGAAAGTCAAGATTCTGGTGGAAATCTGAATTGACGTCAAAACACAGTAACTCCTTGAATTTCCAAGCAGTATACGAAAACAATGTGTCCCACACCAAAACTCAGTAATTGGGTGCAAATAAAAGGGGAATGAAAGAGTGTCAGCACTTGTAGAATATGTTATGGGTTTTTTTTGGAGGATTAATATACGAATTTTTTTTTCCTCAATTTTCTTTAACATCAAAGAAAGCGTATTTCTGTACCCCACTTCAAACATTTATTATTTTTCAGTGACTAAAAGTCTGTGAAATCTCCGAAACAATCTGACTTTTACTTACAACACTCTTTTAATGTCTTTGCCGAATACTGTAATTTATGGAAACTCGAAGTGAACATAGTTAAAATAAAGGTATTAATATTTTCAAAACGTAATTGTTTGTATAATGGTATCGCTATTGAGAATGTGAAACATTTTTGTTTCCTGGGTATATTCATGTCGAGAAATGGAATGTTTGATAAGGCACCCCCCCCAAAAAAAAATAGCGGAGCAAGATCAAAAGCTCTTTATTGTGTATTACGTAAGGTTCGTTATTTCAATTTACCAATTAATTGTCAGTTAGACTTATAAAGTCATCAACCCAAATCTATGTTATTCCTGTGAAATTTGGGGCTACGAAAATGTTGACATTATTGAAAAATACATAATTTTTTAAATTTATCCTGAATTTTAAGTCTAGTACCATAATTTGTATGGTGTATGGAGAAAGAGGTAGGTTTCCATTGTCAATTAGTGATAAAACAAGAATGATAATGTAGTGGGCAAAAATTATTACAGCCGATAGAAATAAACTAAAAAATAAAATTTACTGCTATTTTTACAGTGTTTTATGGAGGGTTCTTATAGACATCCATGGATAAAATGTATACAAGATATTTTTAATACTTGTGGATTGTCATATATATGGATAAATCAAACAATTCATAGCCTTACCTGGCTCAAGTCTTGTGCCAAAGAAGCCCTAAGAAATCAATTTGTACAAGAATGGAATTGTGTTATTATTGACTCGCTTAAATGTATCAATTATAGAATTTTTAAAACAAATTTTGGTCTAGAAAATTATTTATTTAGTTTACCTAGAGACTTAAGAATAATTGTAATCAAATTGCGAACTTATAATCATCGTCTTTCCATAGAAACCGGTAGATGGAATAATATTGAAAGAAGTTTAAGAACATGCACATAGTGTAATCGTAATAGTATTGACGATGAATTTCACTACATTATGGAATGTACTTTTTCTCAAACGACAGGAAAATTTATCTTAAAGAAAAATTGTGTAAAAATTCCAACAGTTTTAAGTTTGATGAATTAATGAACACAAATAATGTGGTAGTTTTAAAATCATTGGCGAAGTTTATTAAGAAAATTTTCAGTGTTTTCTGCTCTTCCAGAATTGATATACTTTCAGCAAACTCTATGTCTATATGATTATTTATTGTTACTACATACGTAATTGACCCTTACCAGCAATCTTATTGTATATATGTATAAATTTTGTTTGTACCTCATATACCAGTGATCTGGTTTTTGAGTGAATAAATGGATTGAAATTGACTTAAAAATGCTATAAAAAGACATATATAGGAACTGCGCTCATACTATATTCTATATTGTAAGCGAATTACATTAACTGGCTGCACCCCCAGAGTAGAACTGTAACCGATACTTAATATAATAATAATAAATTTATTTTGTAAAGCGTAAAGTCCATACTGCTCTAAACGCTATTTAAACAACAATAAAATAAGTGAAATGAGGTATATAAAAACAGATCGTAGTAGGTCCCAGATTAGTTGTAGCATGTGAACAGATGAGTCTTTAATTTAGATTTGAAGGTACAGAGACTGGTGGCAGTTCTGATATCATACGGAAGAGCGTTCCACAGTTTAGGGCCAGCAACACTAAAGGCTCGAGTTTGAATCACCGTTGAGGTGGTAAATGGCACTCGTAGTAGGCTCTGGTCACTGGACCGCAGTATTCTGGAGGGAGCATAAGGTGTTATGAGTTCTTGCAGATAGGATGGGGCTGTGTTGTATACTGTTAACTGTATTATTTAATTTCTACTGACAGTTGAAATATACAGCCGAAGCACCTGTTCACGAGATCAAAATTCAACTGATATGAGCATACTCCTACGAAACATGTTATATTTAATAGACCAAAAATAATGATGAATTTGGCCCAAATTTTATTCATTTACACAACGCCAACAGGATAGCCACCATGTTTACAAACGAAACAAATCCTTCAGCTATATATCTTGAGATTCTGTCCCTGATAATGTAACAAACAATTCAGAATTCAACAAATTTTATTTTAAAACTATAAACATATTTTAAGAATTTCTCATATAAAATTTTGCGTTCCGTTCATCAATACCGTGATTGATACTACTGATATTTTCATTTATCACTGATATTATTAGTATATATATTCAATGTACTTTCAGATAAAACGTCCTATACAAATAACTTTAAAAACCCTTTATTTTATCGAAACCATTTAAACATTTCACACAAATAGCAACTTAACCGGATTAGAAAACTATACAAAGTTGTGCTCTCTTTAGAGTATGCAGTTTCAGGAAATGTTCGTTACCTGGACTACATATTTATCAAAAAATTATCAAGCTTTTCCAATTACTCGTTATCGATGACAAACAGTCCTCCAAACGTTCTTGAAGGCAGTGACTCGAGCTAGGATTCTACTCACAGAGAGTTTCGTGAAATGCGGTAACAAACATTTCGGTAACGAACATTTTGAAACCATACAATCATTCTCCTAGAAACGGGAATATTTATCAACGGTAATTTTTAATGTCAGCAAGTTAGTACAGGATTTCAAACAGTGGATGCATATATTTTCTCATATTTGGCAGTAACGACCACTGCAGTCTTAATTCTACGCTCAAGACTTGGTTTGCATAATGATGCAACTAATTGAAAATAATTACGTTCAATGGTGTGACATTTATCGATACAAAAAAGCCTAATAATGTCTTGATTCAACGTGGGTTTTTTTTAAAAAATAGTTTATAATTGTTGTTTTAAGGCATTTCTATTATAGCGAACATTACTTCGAAACTGGCGTTAAGATACAACTTCATGAAAAAAATTCTCAAACCTGTAAACTAACCTACTGTGTTTGAAATCATTCAGTTTTCAAACTGAAAAATAATATATGGATACATAAAGCGCGCAACATAATCTGTTATTCAAGCAAATATCCCTCTTGTAAATGTTAATATCAAAATGGCGACAGTATCGAACATGTCACTTTGAACTATATGCAATTATATTTACGAGGAAATAAACGAATTTCTTCGATGTTTTTAAGGTGTTTTTTCAAAGGTACATGTAACAACTTTATATAACTATATTAGTTCCAATTCCGCTGATCATCATTGTACCCATTTATTGAGTCTGAGTGCTAAATAAATTGAGTTGTTTATATCACTTTTGTTTTGATGTGAAAAAGTAAATTGTATAAATCATTTGACTAAATTGTGACTTGGGTAATTTGGAGTTGCTCTATGACGATGACGCCCGTGGATGTTTCATTTGTTTCCTCTTCCTCCAGACGACGAACCTTGCAAAGGATCCAACAACAGAAAAATATTTGAAGTTAATAAATGGGATCTGATTTATCTAATCCGATCTGTCATACATGATGAGGATGAATTTGGAAAAGAAAACAACAGCGCAAGATTATCTGTATAAACAAAAACAATACAATAGAATTTAGTTGATCTAACTTGAACGATTGCACTCCAACATGATGACTTGTAGCCTACCGACAAAAATAAAGGCAACAAATTGGTTATCGTCCTGCAGGCATATTCATGAAACACTCCAAAGATATGTCTTAAGATATGCCCTAGGATGTAACTTAGGAAAAAAGTTAGGAACATCCTAAGATAAAGTTAGGACATGTCGTAGGATGTATCTGGATGTTATCTTATAACATCTTGAGTTATGACATCCTAACTGCTTAGGGACGATGATGTCAGAAAAAGGCATCCCAATATCACCGGGAGGCTATGAAAACCGTGAAAGTATTTACTTGCAATAGCATCATTGTTCAAGTAATCTAGAGGGTTGTCAATCTTTTCACAGTTGCTGTGAGCTCTTCGCTTTAATATCATGACTGCTGCCATGATTATTCAAACTTAGAATGACCTTAGGACAAGGGTTATGCTTTCCTAAAGTTAGAACGAACTTATGGCGAGGCCTAAATTTAGGAAAGCTTCGAGAAACTGACAGAAAACTAAAACGTATCCTAAGACATACTTAGGACACGTTTTAGTCCACAGATAGCTTCGTGAACATGCCTGCTGGTTATTATACGACTTTTTAAAGATGATGTTTGTTGTAAGTCGTAAATATATTTCGACAAGATGTCAATTTTATGCTCTAAATGAAAACTTTATTTAATCAATAAAACGACTGAATGAAAGCGATTTTGATTACAATGTCTTGAAAACAAATCGCAACATTAAAAACCAAAGTCATTAAGTCGTTTGGTTGATTAAATGAGAAGATATCGTCAAAAACTATTTATTTTAAGCATAAAATTGACATCTTGTCGATATCTTTTCGGCGACTACAAAATCACCCTTTAAAAGTCGTGTAATGAAGAGGACGACAATCATTTTATTGGCTAAATTTCTGGCCATAAGCTACAAGTCGCATGTTGATTTAACTACAACACGACGAGAAAAATATGTCGTTCAGATTATATATATGGAGACTTGCTGAGTTTTAAAAAATCACTATTTTTAAAATAAGCGACATATCGACTTCTTGATATCGATATGTTGATGTTTAGTGAACAAGGCAAGGCACTTAAACGTTTCCGTACAAAACCACTACTGTGGCACAGTGCTGGTACTGGTGTCTTGACGCTATTGCATGTGGATAGGTACTCTAACGATTTTAATAGGGGAAATTCTATATTTTTATGAATACAAAAATGAGAATAAGAATAATACCGATCACTGGAAACACCAGAGTGGAAGCAGGTGCCTAGGAGGAGTAGGCATCCCCTGTTGACCGGTCACACCTGCCGTGAACCCTATCTCTCTATTAGGTAATCGAAGTAATCCAAAGTCAATATCTATATGGAAAGAACGACCTAACAATTGATCTGAGACCAAAGAATTTGCGAAATGCTGACTTTAAACGAGTGCTGAATCCCCTGTAACATCAACTTATTTTTCTGTAAGATGCCCCGATTTAAAACAATGACATTACGTAGAAAATTGTTTTGCGTATCAAATCAGATGAAAGGCATAATATAAACATCTTCTGCAGGTGATAATAGAAATTGCTACATAGATATGGAAGGTTGACAATGGAGAAACTGAAGTCATCCTATTTGTCATAAAATCGAGT
Organism: Ostrea denselamellosa; assembly: GCA_024699665.1. Taxonomy (NCBI): domain Eukaryota; kingdom Metazoa; phylum Mollusca; class Bivalvia; order Ostreida; family Ostreidae; genus Ostrea; species Ostrea denselamellosa. The sequence goes on from JAMZEH010000064.1 coordinate 9,058,195, forward strand.
TGTTAGTTTGTCGTTAAAATCTATGTTCATTAAAACATCGCGATATGAAACAGATATTGAAGATTCTGTAGTGTTTTTTTTATGTCAGGTTCACGGGGATATAATGAAACGACGTATGAATGAAAACGAGTAGTGTTTATGGAAAAATCGTCGTCGATGTATCTAATGTTAAATTGAATGATACAACAAGATATAATTTCCTCTCATGTAGAAGCTTTTAAATAAATTCTGCCTCCAAAAATCGTAAAACCAGGTCAGCTAGTAAAGGAGCACAATTTGTACCCTTGGGAATTACAACAGACTGTTGAAAGATTTGATCACGATATTACGTAGATGTTGCCAATGAGGAATTCCAGCATCATTTGGATAATAACTTAAAGAGTACATGTATTTTGTGCGCAGAATCAGAGTGGTGTTTAAGTAATTTTTTGGATGATTGATCATAAAATATGAAAGTTCCCAAGTTCCAGTTTTACTGAAAAAGCAGCTGTCTACAATGTCAAAAAGCCTAATCTTTATATAATTGTGAAGAATGGTGGTAGAAAGGTCAAAAGTCGTACGTTTTGATGCTGCTGATTTTGTAAAAGTTTTATTTTCATTTAAAATCTAATAATTACAATTTCTATGTAATTTGTGAGAATCTATATTTGATTTGCACTACTTCCTGCATATGCTTTGACATAGTACGTCTGAAGTTTTTCCTCCACAGCCGTTAATATTTTGTGAGTAGAAAAGGAAGAGTTTGGTAGAACATTTACTGGATCCTGCAATGTATCCGTGTACTTTTGGAAGCCAGTACAGGAATGGTACTCATATTCATTTATCTCATTGACTGCAATATCAAATGTGTTTCATTTAAACATATTTTATGTGTATAACGTAATAAGATTAGGCAGAAGATAGATCGTATATAAGCCTTCTCCCTAGGCATAAGGTCTCTCTCTCTCTCTCTCTCTCTCTCTCTATATATATATATATATATATATATATATATATATATATATATATTATAAATACTAGTACATATATATATATATATATATATATATATATATATATATATAATCGGTAATGACATGATTATTTTTCTAATGGCAAACAGATTAAATATAATTGTATATTGATTTAAAGAAAGTAGGAGGAAAACCAAAACAAAAGAAAAATTATAAATTTAAAACAATAGAGAGAAGAAAGGAGAAAGAGAAGATATTGTGAGGGGGGTTACCGGTTTGTAAATATTTTGTTTTAAACTGAAATGTCATTTTGAAGAATTTTTTTTAATTAAAGGAGAAATATCAAAATTCAAAATGTTGGCGCTAGGGATCACCGTACAATATGAAAGGTTGGGAATTCTGCACATTATTTTCACAGAATTCAGTAGTTTTGTTTTGCATATTTTGAAATAAACTTAAACCCCTATCATTGCCCTGTCCACGTCCCAGGATTTAAAAACAGATTTTACAATGAAAATTAACGAATATTACCTGTATAATCAGTCAACATTTATTTAGCCGATTGACTGACCAGATTCACACAGCAGTAGCACCATAGAAATTCAGTCTCTTGATGACTTAAAAAATAAACTATTTGTTGCACGTTTTTCCGCAAAAAAGTTTTGTTGAAATTGTTGGTGTCTAAGGAAGTAATCCATAAATATAATCTGCCTCATTGTCTTAAAAGGGCTGCCAAAGAGCAAGTGGATACTCACGTAATCATTGAATGTCTAAATATGGAATATTAATACCAAGATCTTAATATTAAAAAAAAAATTACAGATGCATTTTTAAATGCCATTATTTTGGTGTTTTCAAATGTCACGAATCCCCTTTCCGTTGGTCAAATCGTCCCTTATTTAAATTCCAAACCCTGTCTAGTTCTGACAAAAATTAAAGTAAGTAGATCTCATTCAGTGGCGGAACAACTCATGGTTTACTACATTGCTAGGATAATGTTATACGTGGGAAAATGTTGTAGAAAATATATTCATTTAAATATAGATCAACTTGGAGTTACATGCGTGCTAATAATTGAGGTCTATTTGTTTCTAAATTAATATTGCTAATATACCTATAATGACTCTATATAATGACTTTTACAACGCGAGCTTTTTATTTCTTCCCAGAAGAAAAGAATAAGTCGAAATTTTAGGTTCATTCTCCCGGACCTTTTCGGTATTATTTGTATAATTGCACGTGCATTCGAGACGTCGGTAAGTGGAATAAGGACTGAAGAGAAAAAATCATCGACTTTAGATGACTAAAATCAAATCCAGCTAAATTCACAATGCTAGATCACGTGTAAAACAATAAATAGTAGTAAAATATCCACAGATCCAAGACTTACTGGAAAATAACATGTGGTATATGTTACATGTAATCAGGCAGTCACGTGGTCAATACTTGGTTTCGGGAAGTATGTTTAGGTTGTCATTTATATATCTACAACCGCAATTTTTTGTTAGCATATTCAATGGAGTGTTTATTTCGTTTTATTCAAAGTATATCGTAGTATTGACATTTTTATTGAGATCTAATAGACACGTGGAAGATATGTACCTCAAATGCCACGTTTTAATTCAGTTATCCATAAAGTTAAAGCGGGTTCTTTTATTGGCTAGACAAACATTATTTTCTTGAAAGGGAAAAAAAAACCTCGTTGATCGTGCTTTATATATAATATTTTCCTACCTTTGACATGTAATCATGGCTCGTGCCATTTCTTATTTATCATTTTTTCTTTAGAATAGACAATCACATTTTTAAACATGGACTCACTGTCGGAATACGTCATGAATATCGAGGTTGGGATCGTATGATGTCACAATGGTTCGGGTTTATAATGCGACTGCTTTCGGTTTTAGAATTTCTCTCGAGTGTCAGATCTGGGAAATATTGATTAATTGATTATTTATTGCTTTCCGCCACACTCAACAATTTTTCAGTTATCTGGTGGCGTCCAGTTTTTGTTGGTGGAGGAGAGAACCCAGATACAATGTGCCTGGGAAGAGACCACCGACCTTCCGCAAGTAAACTGGCAAACTTGCTTAATAACTCCGCGGCCGAGATTCGAACACGCGCTGACAGATGTGAATGGCTTTGTGATTTTGAACCCGATGCTCTAACCACTCGGCCACGGAGGCCCCCGATCCGGGAAATAAAATGGCGTGCTAAACGAGACATTCACCATGATAAGGAATGAAAAAGGTCTGTTTGTAAAAGTATCGTGTCGCAACGGAGGTCCCCTCCGTTATTAAGGACATATCCGAAAGACCTGTGATTCAAGCTTCTAAATGCCGAGCATTTGGTGAAGGAGAAACTACTACCTGTGTTTACATCTTACGTTTGACGCTGATGTGGCATTAGCGGGACTCGAACTCACGATCTCTCGGTTACAATGCGAATTCTCTACCACTAAGCTAATGCGACAGGTGGAAGATTTGGACTCCAAAGACGTTGTAAATATTGAAATGGAACTCCATTATATTTCAACATTTTTATACAGTACTTGCGCATAAACTCAGCGTTATGGTTACAGTGTGTATTCTGGTGTTGAAAACTACAAGCATTTGCTTGATTAGGTTTCTTAAAACAACCTTTTTAAAATTTCCAAAGTAAAATACACGTAGTAATGCTTGTATGGGTTTCAAATCACAACTACTTCCGGGACAGTGGGGCTTATACTTTATCAATAACTCATACTTATATAAGTAATGAAACTAATTCTACTCATTTGAGGATGTCACATGGTGTAACTTAATGTCAACTCAGTTCATTAAATACAACAAACCGTTTTGAAATTTCATGCTATCGAATAGCATTCCAAGTGTCTCGTGTGTTTATTGTTAGTTCCCTATCGAAATTGCCGGAGGGGACTGTTAGTTTACTCTCAGTCTGTCTGTTTGTTTGTCTGTCCGGCCGTCTGTCTGTCATATCGCTTGAGGTTTCCGGATTTTTTTCCGCTAGGGATGAAGATATTCAACTGACATTTCATACATGGTTTTGTCTTGGATAATTACAGATCAAGTTTGAGTTTCGTTACGCTCGACCTACTTTTGACTGAATTATCCTACTGGTAGGGGTGTTTGTATTGCCTGTAATATACTCATAATGCTTGTTGAACTGTCAAAATGAACAATGAAAAATGGCTCATAATAATTCATTGCAATAAATGTATAGTGACAAAGAAGTTGATGTTACAGGGTTTTGTACAGTCTCGTCTAAACTCGACATTTTGCAAATTTTATGGTCTTTATAACGATCTAGTTTGCCAGTAAAACTTACCATTAAGTCAAATGCTGTCTGATGTGTTTTATACCAATTGTTAGGCCATTCTTGACACACTGATTCTGACTACGGATTGCTCCGTTTACCTGATCGGAATGTAGGGCTCATGGCGAGTGTGACCGGTCAACAGGGGATGCTTACTCCTCCTAAGTACCTGATCCCACCTCTGGTATGACCAGTGGTCCGTGTTTGCCCATCTCTCTGATTTGTATTTTCTATAGGAATTTCGAGATTGAATACTGTTAGTTATTTTGACCTTTCATAGTACTGTAGTAAGGTCAAGCATCAGATTAAATACTCCACAAATCAGTACTGAAACTTTATTTTTATTTCTTCTTCACATTACCGTACGAGATACTATAATACAAGTGGCAGAATCGATTTTTTTCCCGTTCAGAGTGCTCTCAAACTGCCAACCCATGCTTTAGCAAATACTTCGATGAACACAGGTATACGATGAGAATCAAGTTTAATGAATATTAAGGTCAGACAGTACCGATCATGGGAAAAAGAATTTTACGTTTATAATTTATTGGATTTGATTGATATTTTAGAGCAAATTTCATGTTTAATCACAATTTCATTTCATTCTCGATTGGATCATTATAGGATAAATTACCAGGCAACAACATTGACTCGATGTAATTACACTGTACGGTAGAGGCATGAGAGAAAAAAACTTCTAATACAGATTGTACTTTTGAAGAAAATCTATATTTACTGAATGATAAAAAATAGAATCTTTTGTAGTCAAAGTTTTATTTTCGAAATTAAACTCTACTTAAAGCAATATGAGGAATGATCATGAAAAACATATGGGTTTGTGGACATTAATATAAGATGATAGAATTTTCACTTTCATAAAATGAATTGTTCTGCTTAATTGCAACAGTCTACAGTGGTCAAAATCAAATTCGTGTGTCATTTTCGTCATAATAATCTACAATCAGATATGAATCCCAATGGTTCTATGCATTTCTGGTTCAGAAAAATTGTTTCAACAATAATTGGTTATATTCAAGGACACTTTCTATTGAATCAAACGAAACAGATGAACCTATATACCATGTGTTATACATCCCTTGCATATCTAGAACATCCCACAATGCACCTCCAGTTATAGCTTCAGGAGGGAAATTTGGAAAGTAATACCCCCATTTCACCTGCTCAACAATTTGGGGATTGGCTTTGTTGAAATCTCTTAGGTGTTGAAAAAGTTTTCTTTGAATATCAGCATTTACGTCTCTTTTCCAAGGATTTGATTTTCCAAACTGATTATATACACTCGTTTCGTACATACTGCCATCTTCATCGGTATTTTCTCGTAGTCCTAGTTGATAGTCAAGGCCAGTCACATTATTTTCAGTCTGGTGTGGGTTAATCTTTCGATACATAGAATATTCCACTAGTTGTAAGTCATATGGAAAAATTTCGAGTGGAGAAAGAGCTCTTCTGCCGGGACTGATGGAATTAACAATCGTCTTCAAGAAATACAAATGTTTTAAGTGTCTAAATATTTCTAACTCATGTTGATTAAAGTCAACGATGTCAAATAATGAATTCATTGATGGAGAAAGAATGAGAAAATCGAATTTGTCCATATGTAAGGCCGGTGAATGATTGTCTTGGAAAAAGAGTCGAATGTCTTGATCCCTGTGAATGCGTTCTATATTCACATTTAATCGAATTTCGACGTTTATTTGTCTTGCTATTTCACGACAGAGATTTTGCCATCCACCACTTAGACGGAACGCCCCTCTTTCCGGTGTAAAAAAGGATCTCAATACTGTTGGAGTTAGAAATGTTAACCCATATAACGCTGATGTCTCATTCAAGTAGCCGTAACCGTTAAGAGTTAGAGCAATGAAAAATAGTGGTTGTAGTTCTGTCAAATTATATCTCACTAGAAATTCATCAACTGTACCTCGCACCTAGGGAAAGAAAGAAAATTAATAAAAGTACTATGAGCGTTGAACGAACCGTAAGTGTTATATGTAACTGTAGAAAAAGTGAAGATAACGAACAGTAATCAATCTCATAAACCCTATAAAAGACCAGGCAAATACGCGCACCTGGAAATATCAGAGGTGGTGAGATCAGTTGCCTAGGAGAAGTAACATAAAAGAAAAGTAAAACGGTAATGTAGAATGCTGATGATGACGTCTTTCTGAAGAAGGAAGCTCTTTCGAATTTCTTTCAGAACCAATGCAGAATTATTTATAAAGATACAAAATATATCTTTTGAAAATGAAAACGTGTTCTAAATGTATGTAGTATCAGCCTGTTTAATATGATATGCTATTCTTAAACACGTTTTCATATCTTTCGTACTTACTTCGTTGGTATATTCTGAAGTTAATCTTTTTGTCAGTATCTATCAAAGTCAAATACTCCAAACAGAATATCTGGGAATACTTTAAAGTCTTTGTCCAAGCTATTGAGAATATATCAGTCTTTACGTACCCTATACAAGATATCGGGAGATGGTCGAGGCATTAGTTCCCCTTCGTATGTACCGAAAAAACATCTATGTAAAGCACTGTAGCGCTCAGAGGCCTCTGCTAACCTCGGTATAGATACAGGCAGAGCTTCGATGCTGGACTTGAATTCTACAAATCATAAACATGCATGTTACAGAATAAATGAAGAGATAAGAACAAATTTGTGTTGCGTGTAGAACTTTACAAGAACATGGGTAGATTTCTTTTCTCGGTGTATCCGTGAACGTTTTGGTATAATTGACTCGGTGAACACTCCACTACCTATTTTTCGTCTTAGGTTTGACGCGGCCATGGCACGAGCGGGGCTCGAACTCGCGATCTCCCGGTTACAAAGTATATAACGACATAAAATTTGGGAAATGCTAATTTTGAATGAGACAGTTTTATTGTAATGCACTTTCAAAACATATCATTTGCAAAATACGCAAAAATCATAAACTTTGAAAATGTTTTCATCTTACAGGCCCAAAACAAGATCAATGTGAATTTTGTCCTTGGCTTAAATTTGATATTGTTTCAAACGGTGTTTTAGTTATCTTGAAAATCAGGAATAGTCTAGAATTTAACTTTTATTTGATCAGTTTAAAAGGAAAGGGTTTACCTTGTCTATTAAGCCACGTCGAACTTAGGATTTCTGGTCTGATTTCGAATCCTACGTTGAATTTTTGCAGCAAACTCACAGTCTTATCATAGCTGGCTGTCAGTCCCACTGTTCCAAGGTCATGCCACACATTTCTGTAGAGTCTCGAAGTTGTTTTCCCTCCTACTTCATTTCGACTTTCAAATATAACAATGTTTCTAAATCCATGCCTCTGTTGGAAGAAAAAAATAATAATAATTAAACACCAATGAACTACATTTACGACCATACATATGAGGTAACCTCAGTTATTTAAAGATATCAATGTATTACTTTTGCTGTTGAAGGCTTGTTTTATTTTCAATACATATAATACAAGTTATTTGTGAAATACAAAATTTAGATATATAATGTTAAAAATTCCACCACGTTGTTGCTAATCCACACAATTCACCTCTGTTTCAACTACATGATATTTCAAAGACTGTGTACAAATATGCTTAATGTAAGCACATAACCATAGACTTTCGAGTCGTGGGCAATGTTATTAAACACTTACTTATCCAGAACGGTCCATGTCTTTTGTTTTGTGTTTCCTTGTTTCATATATTATTTCTTTTATACCATGTACTGTTATGTTTAAAATTGTTTGTCGAAATACAAGCTCTTCAGAGCTTATGTTTGTATTCAAAAATATTCGACTCAAAATAAAGAATCTGTATCTGATATCATTTCAGATATAATTCAACTTCCGTGATTGATAGCGCGAATTTTGACAACCTGATGGAAAAGTTGTTGGAAAAAATACAAATGTTGCGAATTTTGGTAGTAAATGGATATGGATGATTGTATTGGGTTTTTTGAAATTGTATACGTCTCACTTTTTGACGGATAAGCGGCGAATTAGTGAGTTTTGAGGCCGAATTCTTCTCGTACGGAAGGGGTCAGGGTAGTTGCTAGCCTTGTTTCATGTAGTATACAGTGAGTGGTGTCAATTTTTAAACGCTTATGGACTATATTTTCTGTTCATACTAGTGTATAATGAGCATAATAGATTAGAAAAAACTAAAACTCCACATCATGCAATGGAAAAAAAAAAATGTCGCGATCAGAGTTTGAATTTCCTCGATAAGTAATATAGTGTTTATTAACATTGTCCACGTCCCGAGCGCCTATGCACATAGGATGTCCTCATACCTTAAGCTCGTATGCCATGTGCAGTCCTGCTGGACCAGCTCCAACAATAGCGATACGATCATTTACGGAGCGTGGACCTTTAATTCTAGGATATCCTCGCATGAATTCCTTTAAGAAATAAAAACAGTTATAAAAATCCTTATCTAAAAATATAATACAGTTTGAAGAAATATTTTAAGATATCAAAAACAAAACCATTTGAAAGAAAATGAGAAATTCCAGCCTTCTTGTTTAATAATGAATATGAAAAATCTTGAAAACAAAGGAAGGGGGGGGGGATATCGACGTTTCATGTGTCTATATATGAGTGAAAAATTATCGAGCGGGGCGTGCGTTTTAAACAACAGACAAGAAATAAACCATTTACTGTCATACCTTTTTTTTTCTTGTATAATCTGGATTTACCGGGCAGTGAAAAAATATATAATTTCTATGTTAATTATTTTATCATAAATCATTCTCTGTTTATTGCATATCTCTTTATAATGTTTAAATCGGTGTCACGCACCAATTATATAAAGAAATATACACATTCCATTGCAGCAATGCAAATATTTACCTTATTCACACAAGTTAGAGGGTCGCTGTCACTCATATATGCATTTCTAATATATCCAAAACAAGAGTTGATTACGATCATATGTAGGAATATGGAATAAAAAACAGAAAGCATGGCTGTACAAAGGTAGTATGATCAGAACGTATGCACTAAACTGCCAAGGGTTCTGTTGGTCACTTCGTTATTATACACATAAAACACGTACAACTGTGATGATTGGTCGACTTTTCGACCTAATTCTAATCCAGGACAGAACTTTATGAGAGACCACAGTGTCAATATCTCTCTCTCTCTCTTTCTCTTGGTTGTACCTTCCAGGGGTAATAAATCTACAATTGTTATGCAATACAATAGACTGAACATGGAAAATTGCACATCTTACATCATGCTTAGTCGTCCAAAATATAATTTGTTAAACACCACTCTGATTCTAAGCAAAAGTACGATTATATTCCATGGTATGAGCTGTAAATTTTCAAATTTTATTTTTCCATTAATATTTTTAATGTTTACAATGCTTAACAAAGATAATTCTAATAGTCAGTAAAAAATTTAATGTCATTTATCGAGTTGCAATAGAGATACAATCTGTTTAAACAAGGTTCGTGTTATGTTTTTGTTTACGTAAGTTACATATACTAGGAGTTTCGTTTAAAGCAGATCTTTTTCAATTTACAAGTTAATTCTGAACACAATTAAAAGTTTCTAGTGTTTGTCACATCTCAATTTGTTTTAAACATTGTTTTCTATTAACTGTAAATTCCTAATTAAAAGCGAGGAAATATACACGTAAAATCGCGAGCAGACCCACTCGCGGATTCTAAAATCTCGCTTTCATCAGCTCCGACATTAATGGCTTCAGTGGCCGAAAGCAATAAATAATCAATCAATAATCAATCAATTATTGAGCGCAAAACTTGATTGAAGCATCACAGGTGGACCATCCATGATCGAGTAGACCTAAATGTACAATTTAAAAGTTTGTATTTCTTCTATCTATCTCTTTGATATACATATACATACATACATATATATATATATATATATATATATATATATATATATATATATATATATATCATATGACTATACCTCTTTTTTTGAAAACAAACATCTTATCAAAATATACATAAATGTAACTCCCAGTTTAAATGATACGAAGCAAAGGGTAAAACAGCTTTATTTTAACATCACATTCAATCATTTAAAACAATCGTGTAGTCCATGCATTTATTATAGCAATTGCCTTAAAAGTTTTCAGTTATCAAAGCTGAGATAGTTCACTTGATTGATTGTTGATACCAGCCATTTGCGCAATACTTCTTAAACTGAGATTTCATGTTTTGCTTGAATGGACCGTTAATCGCCAACTGGCCGGAACAAATGCTACATTGACGTTGTATTTTCTGAGTTTGTTCAGTAACGATTCGCCGCGATTGGCAGCGTACACGTCGAAATTGCATAAAGCATGTTTCAGCGGGAGGTCTTCGTCTTCTTTGATCTTGTCTACGTAAGGGATTATTACATTATCAACATACCTACAATTATCAAAATAATAGAAAAAATATTAATAGGGCACATTTATACCAACATCTGTAATTCACTTTTTAATACAAATTTACACAATGCATGGTTTATGTTAAATAGAAAATTATTAGAATATGTTAGAAGCATGCACCTGTCCATGAATTCGGCCGTTGACCAATGCGACACTGTATGCGTGAGTCCTTTTGAAACTTATATACTGGATGGCAGGAGTCTGGCTTTCCCTGATATATTAACTGGGGTGGAAGCATCTATGTATCCGCATATCTAGAAAATTTTCGCTCTAAGTTCATCTGGGTAATCTCCTTTTCTCGATTGACTTTGCGGTGTTGATGGTGGAGGAATTATGACTTTTCTCTCGATATCACTATTCGCAGCCACATGCGATGGAGATAAAGTTTTTCCTTTGCGATAAAAATACGTCTTAATCGATGGGAATGCCATTTTCAAAAGTGAACTATTCTAAGTAAGCAGGGCTGAATTCAATTTCATAAACAGAACTCATGTTTCACATGACTGATTATCTTTGGACAACACATTGTACATAATTTCTTACGGAAATTCAAGGAAGATTACTCATTAATCCGGAATTGAAACGTTTTTATTTTGAAAATTATTGAATTAGATCGCAGTCGCGAAATTTAAGTCTAAAAATATTTAGACTCGCGAAATTTCATTCTCGCGATTTGATGAAAAAGGACCAGATCGCGGAATAAAGTACTCCCGTAAAATAAGGAATTTACAGTAATCTATACGTAATCGTGTCCAAGCCCCTTTAAATATGTCAATATTTACTCTTTGCTATAATATATATACTATTTACATTTAGCAAAATCTTTACGTGCGTCATTCACCTCCGTGGCCGAGTGGTTAGAGCATCGGGCTCAAAATCACAAGGCCTTTCACCTCTGTTGGCGCGTGTTCGAATCTCGGCCGCGGCGTTATGTGAGCAAGTTAGCTCAGTTTACTTGCGGAAGGTCGGTAGTCTCTTCCCAGCCACATTGTATCTGGGTTCTCTCTTCCATCAACAAAAACTGGACGCCACCAGATAACTGAAAAATTGTTAAGTGTGGCGGAAAGCAATAAATAATCAATCAATCAATCAATTTACGTGCGTCATCATCACTTGATGTATGGTTATGACGTCATTGGTTTACTTTCATATTGACCAGACACAAAATTACACGAAATAGTAAAACACTTGCAATTCGTATTTTTTTCTATCTTAGTACCTGCATTGTTTTATTTTATGTAGTTGTATGAATAAAACTTACGAAAAATTAAAATCAGAATTAAATTTATATATTTACATTCGACAATGTTTTGCCTTATATGACACTACTAACGAAATTAACATTCAATTTACCATAACATGAAGTCAGTCACGTGATCAGATTAACAGAATGACGAAATAAATAAAACGCATCTGATAACTAACAGGATTCAATCTCGTAATTTCTATAGAAAATACAAATATAGAGTTTACATAGAGGTTTTTTGTTGTTGTTGTTGTTGTTTTTTTTTTGTTGTTGTTGTTGTTGTTGTTGTTTTTGTGGGTTTTTTTTTTTTTTTGGTTTTTTTTTTTTTTTTTGGTTTTTTTTTTTTTTTTTTTTTGTAAACATACAAGAATTTCATAAAAAATGAAACAGAAACATTAAACATTTCGTTCAGTTGTTTTATTTTTCAAACATACCGTCTGCAACTAAAACGGCAACTTTTGAAGTATGGGGAATTCGTACAGTGTCTTTGATATTTACATTATGACAATTTAATATTTGATTCACTTTATTATGATGGTAACCTGTATTTTCCGAGCAATAGCCATCACCGACACAAGCAAGGCTAGTATCGAGCTCAAAAAATTATGTTCAAGTTAGGGCACCTCTGCGAGTCTTCATTTAAATCCTACAACAGAAATTTCTCGATAGAACAAAATGTCTCTTTCGGTTCGTGTTTATCTTCTCCTACACACCCAGCAAGTAAAAAACACAACGAAACTGCAGCTGCTCTTCGTCAAAAGAGGTAGGCCCATGGAGGGTCAAAATTGGCCTGTGAAAAGTCCAAAATTAAAGGGGAGTTTCGACAAATTGTTTTCTGCGTAAGAGATAGTCTATATATGATAATTTATCAAGGTGGTGAAAATCATGGAGTTTTGCATAGGTATATATCTGCAGCCCCAAACATCATGAAATACAAGAATTTGTTCAAAATCTCCAGAGTTTTGCAATAAAATGCTCAATTTTATATAAAACACAGCCATAGACCAAGTTCATCATGACATTAATTTTAGAATATCATTTGGAAGATTAAAGTTTGCAAATATTTCACTGGTCCTGACCTGTGCTAATATTTAAAAACAAACATTTGTTAATTATCAGAATGCAACCAATTTTCAACATATTTTACTTATTATCAGGGATATGTTTGTAATATCATGCAAAACGAAACAAAATATTCCCAATTTTAATATCTGAGGTATTAAAACTTTATTTTATCAGTGTGTCCGAGATTATTATTATTTTTTTTCAATAAGGAAGCATCGGTTACGCGAAGTACTGTAATTAGTTTAACCCGTCGTAAATGTAAACAGACGACAAAACCGTCACAAAAATTGACGTATAATGCGATCCATTTCAAAGAAGAATGTAAATCTAAAAACAAGAAGCCGTTCACATGACGTAAGTATGTTTTATATCAAACAATAGATATAAAAAAAAAAAAAAAAGATAAAAATGATACGGATCTACTTTGTAAACAAATACTAAATAGGCCAATTCAATGGTTGGATTTGACCGCTTTTAAGCTACGATATGCATATAGAATATTCACTATGATTTGCAGTGGCAATATTAAAATGCATAATTACCATTTAATAAGAATTATCGACATTATAGACTTATAATTCTTATCAACTTATTATTTAAAGCGATCCGAAGACCCGTGTAAATACTTTGCTAATTATCCATAATGATATTTATTGCAAATAATGTATTTTTGAATGCATGGTCGTATGTGATTGATTTACGTAATGTACAGTAAAATGTTAAAACGATGAACATGCCGTTGTTCCCTTCCAAAAACCTGGTCTAGAGCTTAACGTCAACGTAATCCATTTATCATCCATCATTTCTCTTGGATCTTTTGCATTTCTGTCGAAATCTGTGTTCAGCAATTGCGTTTACAAATATAGCAAGGTAAGAGACTGCCACCGTTTTTCATTCATAATCTTTTCTATCACCGATTGACCGGATGTAGTTTACTCCGCTCTTCTTGTTTTAATTGAGTTGACGCAATAAATCATATTTATTTTAAATTTGTGTCATCTTTTTAATTCCTTCAAACATAAATATTTTTATTTTACATTAGCCTAGATATTGTGATATTTATTCAATCTAACTTTAACGAACTATATCTTGTGTTGTACGATCGTCTGCCTACATAAGTATGGAAGGTTGACAAGAACAACACAAATCGAAGCAAATATAAATATAAGAAATAAGATACATGTTTTTAGTGTTATTGGGATATGACATGAAGTTGGTACGTGCTCAAATCTACTCTAACGCCCTTTGGGCGTTATAGGATTTGATCACGTGACCAACTTCATGTCATATCCCAATAACACTCAGTAAATGTATCCTTTTTCTTAAATGACACTATTAACGAAATTGACATTCAATTTTCCATAACATGAAGTCAGTCACATGATCAGACGTTTTTCCTGCTTCAAAAGTACTTGTGCTATTTGCACTGTATTTTCACCTGTTTTGACATCATACTCAGGTTCGGATCCAGCTTTTTCAATCACAGGGGGGGGGGGGGGGTCTAAAAGGCCGGGACTTCGTCCTAGGGTAAGCGTTGTAATTTTCCTACCATATTATGATCTCAAATTTTGAAATCGTCCCTAAAGCGAATAAAGTCCATCGAGAGAGTTGATGAAGCAATATTAAACGCGATGGTAGGGTGAAAGATGACTAAATTTTCTTTCATTTGGAAATTCCCCCATTCTAGATCCACGCTTGGCAATAGGATGACAAAATAAATAAAACGCATCAGAATATATACATAGAGTTTATTTTGTAAAGAGATAAGATTGGCATTAATGAATAATCAGAAACATTAAAAATACCGTTTAGTCGTTTTATCTTTAATTTGACTCAAAAACTAAACCAGGCAAATGGGAGTAGGAATTTATTCAGGCAAGTATGCAACAAACATAATACAAACTGCATACGCCCAACCCTCATACACAAGTTAAACCAAGTAAACGGGAGGGAGGGTGGGAAACAAACGAAACGTGACACACTGTAACTCAGCGTCACATAAAAAACGTGGTCTCACAGCGCCGACCCGCACATTTATACCAAAAGGTCATGACCCAACAATACAGGGCGTTACAATACAGGGTGTGTTCGTAAATTAAATACAGATTAACAAGTCAATCTTTTACTTAATTTGACTCAAAAACTAAACCAGGCAAATGGGAGTAGGAATTTATTCAGGCAAGTATGCAACAAACATAATACAAACTGCATACGCCCAACCCTCCAAACCTCCCAAATGCCTAGGACAAACGGGGTAATTTATCACTCAAAATATTGGCTAATTTCCACTTCATGGACGTGTCAACGTCAATATAACGCAAATAAGCACTTGACTTCCAGTCACCGTGTAATTTGATGTATTCTGAAGGAATACCACAGGAAAATGCAAAAGTTGCGCCGCCCCTGCGAAAGGAATGGCCAGAGTACCTAGTGTAATCGTAGCCACAGGCAGATAAAACTTGCTTCAGCGCTTTAACGAATGAGCTGTATGTAAGACACTCATAACTCTTGTTTTTGGTATAACTAAAAAGGGGAATATTAGGATGTACAGTGATTAATCTATCAAACATATTTTGTAATGCCGTCACAGGGCAAAGCATTGAGTCCTTCACTACAGGGAGAGGTATGCAAAGTTCTCTCTCCATACATTGGATAGTCTTTGTACTTTTTACATTCAGCAAAGCACCTTCAAACACAAATTTCACAGAATTGTAACACAAATGCTTCTTGTAATCAAATTTCTTGAAACTCTGAGGTAACAAAGATGATTTGCGCAAAAAAGTGAAAAAGGCAACTAACATAGCTGCCCAAAAGGCAACAATAAAATTCACAGAAAAATCCAATACAGAGTGAATTGCCAGTAGTACTTCCGGCGTTATAGGTAGTTTCTGTTTTGGAGGAGCTCCAATGGCCCTCTTTACACCTTTCAGTAAAGCTCGTACATGATAATTGTCCAGTGGATTGTCCAGTCCTGCTTCTAGGTGCAAAATGCGAATAATATTCAAGTATCCAGGGATGCTAGAGAATGATAAAGACCTGGCTAGGAAGGCAATATAACGACACACATTCGACACACTCACAGGAATTGGATCGTAACCAAAATACAGGCAAAAACGCAGATACGATTTTAAATGTGAGCGGTAAGTGGCTTTCGTGGACTCGGCAAACACTGACTGTCTATGTCTCTGAACATCAATATCCAAATGTCTCTCCTGATAGGATACAGAATCTGAGAAATAAAATGTGTACATTTAATAGACATATGATTAAACAAGTGATACCATGGAAACAATATATAATGTTCAAAGGGTAGCAGCAATTCAGCTGCTGCGAATCCAAATTTCTCATCATGTAGTCTAGACAACGCGTCGGGGATGACGTTATCCTGTCCCGCAATGTGATAAGCTGAAATATGGATGTTGTATACCGCTAGAATGTAGAAAAGGTCACGGATAAAGTGCATGCCTAAAATGTTCCTGATGCTGCCTTTATTGATAGAATACATAGTCACTTGATTATCCGTATATAGAGAAATATGTTTATTTTTCCAACAATGACCCCATCGCTTAACTGCAAGCAACACAGTAAACAACTCTTTTAAGTTAATGTGAGCGTTCCCATACTCTGGGAAGTCCAATTCCCAGCAAACATAGAACCAGTCACTCTGGAAGAAGGCTGCTCCTCCGGTTTCACAAGCATCGGACGCAAACGAAAATTCGGGCGACGGCGGCTCACTAACAATAGCTACCGTACCATTAAATACACAGGATGCAGTAAGAAGTCATTGGAGATCCTCCCCAACAGATCGTGTCAATCGCACACGATGTGACGGTCGTTTGAGCGTACACATAAGGTCAATGAGTCTACGTACGAAAGGGCGAGAAGCGTGTAACAATTTGGCTGCCCAGTTTAATTTCCCAATAATTTGCTGTAGCTCACGTTTTGAGACTTTTGTCTTGTGTATCCAGTCCTTTAGCTCTGATTGAAGAGCCACGAGTTTATCTGATGGTATTGACAACGAAAAATTAAGTGTGTCAATAGTGACACCCAAAAATACAATACGCTGAGTAGGGGGGGATAACCTTTCCCCAGTTTAACGTAAAACCTAGATTATGTAGTAGTTGAGTAAGACACACAAATGCCTCCATACATTTATCCTTCGAGCTCTCAACAATGAGGAAATCGTCTAAATATACAAAAACCCTCTTAAAACCTCTGCGCTTCATCATTCTAGTGACACTTTCTGTGATACATTGAAAAATACTTGGTGCTTTTGCAGCTCCAAAACATAACCTAGTGTCGTACATGTAAGTAAACTTATTACAGCCTGAAAATTTCCATTTGAGACCTGTAGCACAATAACTGGAAGGCGAGATAGGAACTGTGCGATAGGCTTGCGACAAATCAATTTTCGCACAAAAATCACCAACATTAATATGTTTACATACTTTGTCTAAAGAGTCATAAGACGTTTTGTTAATAACAGCATAAGTATTCATGGATTTACCATAAGGATGTGAAGCATCGTGAATTAGACGAATGTCTAACGAGTTACGATTAGGTATACACCCTATAGCACTGACAATAGACGGTTTTTGACCCGTTACAACATAGTTGCCCTTATTAATTTCTGATGAAATAGTTTTTTCTGTAGCAACAAAATTTGAATATGAAGAATAACAACTTTTATGATTTTCGACCTCCGCAGGTTGGACATTAGTATTGTCAATAATCTTAAAACCATGCTGAATGCCCGATATTATGAAGTCTTTGTTTTTATCTCGCTTCAGTTCTGATTTCCACAATGCCAAGTTGCTCGTCAATGGACTACAAACGGTCGGGGATTGCTATCTTCCACCTGAATCCTTCACAGCTGAGTGGAGATATTTCGGATGGTTTTCTCTGCATCCATCTGTAGCACAAACATGACTGAATTTACACAAACGCCTTTTACATCCACTTTCGGTTTGGTAATCGCGACACAAATTCTGCCCCCTCGAATCCTTGAGAATCGGTTTTTGTTTTCCACCCATAGCTGTGTTTGAATTGGTATTTCGCAAATTCGGACGGAGGTAGAAGTTTACGGAATGAAAATCAGGTGTTCCCCAACGGAAGTTCTCCTTTGCCTGCCGCTCCCTGTAGTGATGATCATAGAGCATAACGGATGGGGTAGTGTATATTTGAAAGTAATCCCCCAGTTCCTCCGTATATTTCATATAATCCATAATGTCTTGTTTCGACACGATGTCCCCCCGCTCGATAAGTTTTGCTAAGATTCTCATGTTAGCCGCTGTCCACTGCGCAATGGAAACATTCTCGGGACGCACTTTTGTACCCTGTGACCTCATAAACACTGTGGACCCACTCCCAGAGAAAATTTCTTTCTCATCAAGATCATTGGGAACGATTCTATTATTTGAGATAAAATCTTTTATGAAAAGTGTCTTGTGTTTACCTTCACTGTCTGAGACTGAGGCTGGCACGTGGGTCTTCGACTCCTTCTCGAACGCGAGTAAATCGTTAAGTCCAAAGGCCGAGGATTCATTGCCGATATCTGCGAGAAGTTGATTGAGCGCCTTGTCCTTCTGTAAATCCTTGGATGTGATCGGCGATTTCAAGTCCTGTATGGGTGTATGTGTCACTGTGGTCGGAACCAGCGATTTCCTTAGAAGAACACGTTGACCAACAGAAATTTTTAAGTCGCTCACATCCGCATCAAAGGTATCGTTCAGTAGCGTTAATGATCCATAGGTATTAAGTTCTTCACTTTCCAAGGCGGCAACTGTGGCTGACGACAGTCCATTTTCTTGAGCGAATTTATCAAAATCAAAATCCTTCGCCGCCGCGCCGGCCGCCATTACTGACGAAACAAACGAAACGTGACACACTGTAACTCAGCGTCACATAAAAAACGTGGTCTCACAGCGCCGACCCGCACATTTATACCAAAAGGTCATGACCCAACAATACAGGGCGTGTTCGTAAATTAAATACAGATTAACAAGTCAATCTTTTACTTCAAAAATACCGTCTGCAACTAAAACGGCAACTTCTGAAGTATGACGAATTCATACGATGTCTTTAATATTTACATTATGACAATTTAATATTATATTCACTTTATGACGATGGTAACTTGTTTCCGGGTAATAGCTATCACCGCCACGAATGAGGCTGGTTTCGAGCTCGAAAAATTGTTCACGTCAGAGCACCGCTGCGAGTCTTCATTTAAATCCTACAACAGAAATTTCTCGATAGAACAAAATGTTTTTTTTCAGTTCATGATTATCTTCTCCAACCCACCCTGGAAGTAAAACATACAACGCACCTGCAGCTGCATTTCGTGTAAATCTGTCGGTATAATGTTACTACCACAAGTTCCAACGATGAACATTCCGTTGTTTCCTTCCAAAAACCTGATCTAGAGCTTAACGTAAATTTAATCCATTTATCCTTAGTCAATTCTCTTGGGTCCTCTGAATTTCTGTCGAAATCTGTGTTCAGCAATTTTGCGTTTACAACTAATTTAGTAATGTCAGCGACTGTCACCGTTTCTCCATCATCGATTGACCGGATGTAGTTTATTCTGCTCTTGTTTTCAATTCAGTTGACTTGCCGGTCTAAATTATCTTTATTTTACACTTGTTTCATCTTTTTTATTCCTTCCAACATAAATATTCATATTGTTCCCAATTATTTATGCAATTAAAATTTAACGAACTATATCTTATGTTGTACGATCGTCTGCTCACACAAGTATGGAAGCTTGATAAGAACAATATAAATCGAAACAAATATAAGAAATATTTTTGAGCGTTATTGGGATATGACATGAAGTTGGTACTTGATCAAATCTACTATAACGTCCTTATTATAGGATTTGATCACGTGACTAACTCCATGTCATATTCCAATAACACTCAAAAATGATAATAATCGCTCGGCATTTAGAAGTGAGAATCACGGGTCTTTCGGATATGACCTTAAAAACGGAGGTCCCGTGTAACGGTAGGCGTTGGCACGTTAAAGAACCCTCACTGCTACGGCCCTGAGCGCTAAGCATAGGTCTAAATTCTTGGTACTTCACCTACAGCTGGTGACGTCTCAATATGAGTGAAAAATTCTCGACGGGACGTAAAACAAACAAACAATCAAAAATGATAATAGCAATATACATATTTCAATCATGACTTCTCATTGCTTCGCGGATTCGATTTCCACGACCTACTTCAACATACTCGTGTTTAGAGCAAATGGAGTTGATGTATTTTTGGTGTAATCCTGATTTACCTTATTTCTGTATTTTATAATGGACAAATAGATATTATTTATCTTTGCGTGACCATGATTTAGCGCTTTTACGAATTCCGCTAAAATAAGTACATGTAAAGTAATGTAAGCCTTTGTTAGCTAATGGGATTAATGTTTTGCATCAGACAGCTTTCTACACGTTTTATCTGTTGAATATGAATTCTCTCTCATTCTACAACAGACATGTCTAATATTATTTATTTACATGTAACATGTAAGTTTAGCTTTATTAATTTACAAGATCAGGATTTTGCTTGGTAAAGTATTACTGCTCATGTTACAAGGCTTTCAATGTGCTAAAAGATTAAAGTGAGTTTACCACAAGTCATATACTAGTGGCTTCGTTGAAATAATCAAAAGAGAAGGGTGGAAATGGTAGAAATATGTAAATGTAAGGCACGCAATGTGACCTGTTCAATGTTCTGGAGTATGAGAAGGTTACATCCTCGTTATTCACCAATTTGGCCCCCAGTGACTATTTCGTGTTTCCAAAACTCAAATATCATCTGTCTGGAAAGACAATCTATTGAATCTGCTATTTATTAGTATCTTAATAACGGGACCATTGAAGACTATGAACTCAACTGTACTTCTAGAGGTGGATTGAGCAGATCAGGAGTTCTATTCAGGCAGGAGAGTAATCTCAAGAGCAGAGCAAGTACAGGTTAAGAAAAGCAATACAAGCATAATTATCTTTGGAACACCTCTTGTACTCCTTTGTCTTGTATTTGTGCGTATTCGACAAGAGAGAGGTCTCGTGTCACAGCAGATGTGGCTCGATAAAGATTCCTCCCTGCTAAAAGACCGTAAGCGGCGAGCATAAGCCTAAATTTTGCAGCCCTTCACCAGCAATAGTGACGTCCTCATATAAATGAAAGATTCTCGAGCAGGACGCTAAATCGACCATTGTCCTTGAACACATGGCAGAGCCAGCACATACGTCTCTAATCAACAGCGTGTACACGCTGAGGCATCAATTCGTCTCATGGCAGTGTTGATTGGAACTTTTTGTTCTGCCAGGTGAAGTTCAGAATGTGTCGGAGGCTACGCACGTGAAAAAACATTATGCTTTCATTCCTGTTGGGTATACAAAGTCATGGACTCGCTGTTATACAGGAGCTTGCTCGTGTTTGCTATTGTTCCATGCTTTCTTTGTAAGTCTGGTAATGGTGGTAACTGTCTTTGCGATGCGCTTGTTAACTTCTGTTGTCAAGTGAGAGTGATAATTCATAAACGAAGTCATGGACAACATCCAGTTCATGGTCATTGATGCTAGTGACTGGGAAGAGTTAACATCCTGTCCCATGACTCTGTATTTTCTTCAAATATCGAATGACAAAGTAAACAATGTGTAAATCGTAATCATAAATCCCCAAGACATATACAAGTTCGAGTGCAGGGCAACACGGACCTCCGACAAAGTGAAGGCAGGATCAGGTGCCATGGAGGAGTAAGCATCCTCTGCTGACCGGTCACACTCGCCGTGTGAAATTAGCTAAACGGGATTACCTGTAGTCAAAGTTAGTATGAAAAATGACAGTCTAACAAAGGGTATGAAACAAATCATTCAACATATGTCCCAGAGACACTTTGTAATCGCAAACAAGGTCATTATAGCGACTGTAAAATTTGCGAAATGATGATTTCAAACGAGATTCGTTATAACCCTGCAACGTCAATTTTTTGTCAGTAGTTGACCTCGATTTAAAAAATTCTCATACGCATGACATGCTCTCGTGTATCGAATCAACTGGGAGATATACACACCATAAGCAGGCGAAAGTGGTATATTACTACATAGATATGGAAAGTTGATGATTGCAAAGTTGAAGTCATCACGCTTGTCATATAAAGTAGTTGTCAGTTTGCCATTAGAGTCAATATTAAGTAAAATATCCAAATATGAAGCAGATACGTCAGATTCTGTAGTGCCCTTTATTTTGAGTTCATCGGGATATATCAAATGGACATAATTATGAAAATTATGATTGTTGATTGATAAGACGTCATCGATATATCTATATGTATGGTTGAAGGACACGGCAAGTTTTTTGTTTTTATCCTGTAATAGTTTCTGAACAAATTCCGCTTCATAAGAATATAAAAATAAGTCTGCCAATAAGGGAGCACAATTAGTGCCCATGGGAATGCCAATGTATTGTTGGAAGATTTGGTTTCCAAACACTACGTAAATGTTATCTACAAGAAAGCCAAGCATACTCTTAATGTGTGCTTCAGAGTACTTGTGCGGGCTATCGGAGTGGTGTCTGACAAAACATGTACCTTGTTTTCCAATCACTAGAAATTTGTATTTTCGAGTGCCCTTTTTGTTCAAAAAGCAATTATCTATTATCTGAAAAAGTCTAGATTTTAATTTATCGTGAGGAATTGTTGTATAAAGTTTGGAGAAATCATACGTTTTCATGCTGTCAATTTTAGAAAAATCCTGAGACTTTAGATTTTTCAAAAGTTCCTTAGAGTTTTTGAGAATCCACATCTGATTGACACCACTTCTGGAATATGTAGTGGAACAGTATCTCTGAAGTGACTCTTTAATAGCTGTTAGCAGTTTAGTTAGTAATAAAGATAAAGGCTTGGTAGAGCACTTACATGAACCAGCAATGTATCTTTGTTTGTAAGGATTTTTGTAATTTCGGAATCCAATAAAGGTATGGTAATTCAAACTGATCCTGATTCTTAGGAATGTCAAAAGTATTTAAAACTGAAAGATGATTATGAAGAATTTGTAAGATTGCTTCGAGTATAAGTAGGATTCCCAGATGTTGAAGTAAATCCCAGTTCAATTAAAAGACATTTATAATAGTAACTTTTACAAACAAAGACAACGTTGTTACTTGCTTTATCCGCTGGTACTAGCACAAAGTTTTCATGTAGTCTACGTAACTCATTCGTCACTTCTGCTTTCTTAAAAGCAGATGGATAAAAAGTGCGCATTTTCCCCATCAAATGATGAATGCGGGGTTTTAACAATTTTCCAATACTTTTGATCCACTCAGACAAAGTGTCAAGTTCCTCTCCTTCAGATTTCGTCCAACGTCTGGCATATTCTTCCACAGAATTCATGATAGCCATGAAATTATGTCGCCATCTAAATGAGCGAGGTTATCGGAATTTGGGACCTTTTAAAATCCGGGACTTAAGATCTTCATTTTGTACAATATTTATGTCTCCTGTAATGATATGACCAGTGGGACTGTAATTAAACGAGGAAGAAGAACATGAACACTTTGGAGGACTTCGTTGTAATTGCTCAATATCAAGGCACTGCAACGTCTGTTTATAATTAAATAACTTGGATGCAATAGTGGAAGTATATCTATATGAAACACAAGGTGTGGATTTCATGTTAAAGTAAGGCGGAATACAGGACTGTACTTTTTATGGTTAAGGATGTTGTTAATGTTGACAGCATCAATTCCTTTGTTGTCAAATTTAAGATAAAGGAATCGGCGAGGTTTCTTGAGTTCACTCTCATCAATAATACGTGGAGGACCAAAGAGTCTGTGATGGGCAACATCCCAAATCATATATTGAAGTCTGTATTCCGGTTTAGAGGAATCCAAGCAGGAATAAGCGTTAGGTTTTTCTTGTAATTCATACAAAATTCTCAAAGAGACAGAGTAGAGTTTGGTACGAATGTGATGATGGCCTAAACTAATGGTAAGCCGAAGGCCTCGACAAGCATTGCTGACGCGAGCCTTGAGCTGCTGTAGGTCCTCGACTGAGTGGGCAATTACTGCTGCGTCGTCTGCAAAGAGGAAGTCAAGCAGTTACCTCATCTGGACTCTTAGTCTGGAGAGGTTGAAGAGCTTTCCGTCCTTCTTCAGAGGTAAATACGGTTAGCTAACAGGACCAAATCACATCAAAAATATTCCCAACATTGTAGGAGCCAGGACGCAACTATTTCACTCCGCTCCACATGTTGAGTGCAGCTGGTGTTGAACCGTCAAAGATGACGTTACCTTGCATGTCGTTGTGGAAGGGTCTGATGATGCAGAAAAGTTTGGGTAGACTGCTGACCAGACCGAAAGACTTGTGCTATTTATGAAGGCAACGATGAGTGACTGTCTTTGCTTTCTACATTTCTCCTGGCGGTGTTTGAGGGAGAAGACCATGTCTGTTATGGATCTGTCAGACGATGTCATTTGTCGATCCGCTTGTCCTTTTCATCCAAACCTTCATGCACCCAGCGAGAATGGACCTTGGTGAGATAGCACTTTATAAGCTGCCCAGCCTTAGAAGGGCGTAGCTTCCCTGTGAGATGCAGTGACCTCTCCCATCGTTGGAAGCATCCCCTAGCGTCTTACTATATGCGAATTGAAGCGAAGCTGGAGTGACCTCTCCAGATGGTAAAGCCTCGATAAGTATGGAGGACAAACTGTTACCTAGAGCCACCGCAATTCTATCAGTTATTGCAGAGCAGAGACCAAAGATTATTCTGCAATATATATATTCTGATTAATCAATAGATTATTAGAACAGCAATACATATTAAACTTTCATAAGGATATATATATATATATATATATATATATATATATATATGTATATGTGTGTGTGTGTGTATTTAAAATGTAATACTTATTGAGACTTTATATCGATCTCATATTCTCGACCTAATAGACGTTGCGTATTGCCTTTAAGCGGCTGTTAATTATAGGACGGTCTTAGGGCTGTGTTTTGTTTTCTCTGTGATCCTACCTAATGTTTTCATACTTCGTGTTTTGCCAATACAATAATAAAGTCAATGATTGAGGTGTCACTATCGCCTCGCCTATCTTAAGTCGGATATCATTTAGACGGCACTGGTTGTGGGTGCTAGCAATCACTATTATCTCGGTTTTGGAATCATTCTGTTTAAGTTTGTTAAGTCATCCAGTTTCGGACATTTGCTATGCACGTCTCCATGGTGTTGACTTGAGAGTTGCGCATGGCTGTGTCTTTGAGCGTCGTCTGCAAAACCATGGCGGCTTATGGCATACTGGTTTATGACTCTTTTGAGTGTGAGAAGGTATACATGAAGAGGAGAGAGTCAAGAACAGACCCTTGTGGCACTCCTGTAGACAATGGCACATCTGAGGATACGCTGGTGTTGATCTTTACCGCTTGGGTGCGACCATTTATGTAAGACTGTATCCAACAAAGTGCTGTGTCTGTCAAACCAGCTTCTTCCTTTAGTCTCTCAAGCAAAAAGGTATGATTGATGGTGTCGAATGCTGCACTTAGATCAAGAAGGACTAAGAGCATGGCATCACCTTCATCCAGTACTGCTTCTATGTCTGTTTTTATTCGTAGGATGGCTGTGTCAGTGCTGGTACCACGCTTGTAAGCTGATTGCAGGTTATCATGCAGATCATTCCTAGTAAGATGGTCGAGTTGCTGAGCAACAATTCGCTCGATGACCTTGCTGAGAAACGGGATATTTGAAACTGGTCTGTAGTTACTGAACGTATTTATGTCGAGTCCAGTCTTTTTCAGACGTGGTGTGACAAGTGCACGTTTCAGTTTTTCCGGAAAGTTCCCAGTTACGAGTGATATATTCACAAGGTCAGTAATGATCGGCAGTACAGAAGGGAGAAGAGTGCTGTTCTTTAAGAGCGCTGTTGGGATGGCATCTAATGAGCAGGTCTTACCAGCAGAGCTTTTGATGATTTTGCCAACTTCTTCCTGCGTCTGGAGTTTGAAGGTGCCAAATTCAGGCACTGTGTTGTCCCTTTCTGGAGAAGCTGTATTTCCAAGGAGACCTGAACTATCAAGACCCTGTCTGATCTTCTGAACTTTGTTGTGAAAGAACTGCACGAACTCGTTGACTAGGGTCTTGTCACTGGTTGCCGATGGTAGGGGAGTTCCTGCATTATATTCATTTAACTGCTGACAAATCTGAAAGTCTCTCTACTATCAGCTGTGGTAATAGCGGGACTTGGCGGTGCTGATCATATGCACCACGACTCGAGTTTGCTCCGCAAGCATCTGTCGATGTACCTCCAGGCCAGAGCTCTTGGTCTTACGCACCAACTGTTATCTACATTGTCTAGCTTTATGGATCGAGTCATAGTACCATGGTTTCAGGGAATCGCCTTTGATGGTGGTTGTTCGAAGGGGTGCTATGTTGTCTAGAACATCTGTAGCTCTGGAGTCGAGATCTAATAGCAAATCGTTGACATTGCTTCTCTCCAAGATTGAAGACAGCTATTCCTCTAGTTGTTCTGCTAATATTTCCACAGAGATACGCTTCAAATGCCTTGCTAGCCGAGTTTTGTTTGCCAGGTGCCGTGGGCAGGTATGGAGCTGGTATGTAACAGCATAATGATCTGATATTCCTAGATCTGTCACGGAAATTGAGTTTACTAGTGGGTACAAAGTGTCATCTCTCGTAAATACTAGGTCGAGAGTATGTCCAGCTTTTTGAGTTGGGACATCAACATGCTGTTTGAGGTCTAAGGCAGCCGCTATATTTTTCATTTGTATGGTGTTTGGTATGTCGAGGTTGTCATAGTAGATGTTCATATCACCAAGAATGCACAGTTGGGATGGAGTAACGGTGCATAAGTGTAACAAGAACTGTTCCCATTCGTTGAGAAATTAAGTGATTGTGAGACAATTTTGTCGCGAGGGAGGAGGACGATACACAAGGACCAGGGTGACTGCCATTTAGCCTGATCATGCAAATTTCAAATGTTTTGAAATATGGTTGAGGAACACATTTGATGTCAATGTTGGCCCTGATTACAAAGCCAACCCCTCCCCCTCTAGTTCCTTTGGATGTTGGTCTTGGAACAGCAATGTATTTATATCTGGCGGGACAGTGGTCGTTTATATGACAATCATCTCCTTCACGCAACCAGGTTTCGGTGATAGCCAAGATGTCAACACAATTTTCAGTGATATGTTCAGAGAGGGATACAGCTTTCTTTACCACAGATCTTGCATTGATCAGTTGCAAACTGTTAAGATTATCTGCGATGTTCTTGTATTTGGTTTTGATAGGTATATGTACTAGATTATGTTCATTTATTCCAAATTGCTGACTACCCTTAGGTCTGTACCACCCCACACACACTGTTTTAATATGTCTAATAAACCTGCATCCAGCTTTTGTTTTTCTTCTAACATGTGCATTTTTAGCATGACCTATCAAGGGTAGGCTGTTCAATCTTTCATAACACATTTTCAGGTCGACTTAATAATACAATATAAGACAGAATGAAATCAAGTCGTACGACATCTAAATACCCAATACGAAATTTCATAGAATGGCTTGATAAAACAGTAAGAAACAAAATGAAATTAATTCGTACAAGGGGCGGTAAAGTCACACATCAGTGAGCATGATGCCAAAAATTATTGACAAAAATCTTTATAAAATGCAGGGTTTTTTTTACATAAAATATACCCATCATTGTATCAAACAACTCGCACCGTAAAAACTAGACAAATCTTAAAACTGAAGTTTTCGTAACTAAAGAGAAATCAAGTTAAACACTCAGAGGTGGAGCAGCCATGTCATAGCGCTCACACATCTCACATATTTCAGCCATAACTGTTTTAAAGTAAAGCAAGACTTGCATAAGTGAAATTGCAATGCTGCTTATGTGTACGTTAATACATGTACATGTATAATGTTCAAAGCATATCCTGTATGTTTAACATGATTATAAAATCATGTTTAAAATGAGAACATATGAAAATCCAATCAAATAACTAATCTACAAAGGCCAATAACTCTTGTCAATTTTATTTCCATATGATGATAAAACTTTCAGAAAAAAATGTGTCTCTCATCAAAATGAACTTTAGAAATAAGGTATTGGCAGTCATGAATTTGGGGAATAAAATGTCTGTTATCCTAGAATGTCTATATCACCATCTCCTACTCCCGGCTCGATCTCTGACACCGACAAAACCTCTTCCCTCGCAAACAGACCGCTACGTTTCTCTTTCAACATCTGACGATACTCTTTCCGTTGTCGTTGTTTGTAAAATTTCTGTCTTGCTTTCTTTTCTTGTGTACTCTGTTTCTAAAAATATGACAAAAAGATATAGATGGGTTAAAAAAAAAACTTTGATAATCAATGTGACAATTTATTTTTAGCCTATTCAAGTCATCCATTGAAATACTCCTGCTACAAATTTCCAATGACAATGAGCAAATTAGGCTAATTAATTTTACAATCTCAACAAGATTGAAACATGAAATAAGCACTTTTCATCTATTTCTTGTATGGTCATACTACTAATGTACTCATTAAATAAAGAATACTTTTGTGATATAAGTAGGAAGGGAAGCTGGTTAGTATATCCATTCTTTCTGTAAACAAAGCATAGGTAAGTTTCTAATAATTGATAAACTATAGAATGACCAAGTAACAATCCTGCTTAATATCATTAAAATAACTTATTAGTATGAAAATAATTATAAATAGGCTTAAAAACAATTCTTCCCATAAATTTACAATAACAACACAGATTTGTACATTAAAACATGCTAAAAGCAAAATATGGGGACAAACAATTTTGATTTATTATAAGAGTAATACGTTATATCCAAAAACCTTTATAATATGTTTTATAACTACAGGGAGTAAAAATCACTTTGTTGTAAGTGTGAATTCATTATAAACTTGTCTGCTGTAACTATGTTTTACTGTAAATGTCATCTAATGACAGGTCCTCTTTTTCAAATATGATAATTCACAAGATAATTTCCAACAACTTTGTAATTTATTTTTAGAGAGTATTTATAGCAGATTTTAACACTTTATAACTGATGAAGTCAGAACCTATGCTTTGTTTTAGGACTGTGTTATGTTTTCTCTGTGATCCTACCTAAGGTTTTACACTTCATGTCTTGCCAATACAACAATAAAGTCAATGATTGATAATTTGATTTTATCACCATAAAATCATTCATTGTACATGTTACAAACAAAGGATCAGTTCTGGGGATCTAAAGGGGAGAACAACTTTCCCGGAAAAAGTCACGTGGTTATATAAACCTTAATCGTTTTGGTGGGGTTGGGGTACAGTTTCTTCCTTTGTTTTCCTTTCAGTCCCAGTTCAATCAAGCTGTGCAAGTATAATCAAAGTTTAGTGTGTGTTCAATCAAGTACAAATGAATTTTGTTGTGTGTGCAATCAAGTTCATCTAGGTTGTGTAAGTATAACAGAATTTTTGGACTTTAGAGAGTGATTGATCAAGCTTAATAACTGTAGTTCTCCAGTCAAAAAAAAAAAAAAAAAAAAAAAAAAAAAAAAAAAAAAAAAGACTACCAATTTTACAAGATCCTACATTCCTTCATCTATCTCTTAAATCTACTAAAATTTGTTAAATGTGGAATGTCACTATTTTAACACTTTGTTCCAACAAAACTGACCTAACTATCCATAGAAAAAAGGGTGGTTGCACCCAAGAAATGAACAACATATCAATTAATTACAGTCCAGCATTATATCAGTCACTGTATTATGTAGTGGGAGTCTTCTTTGTACAGAATTTGACATGCCCATTTCCCAGTCTCTGATGACTTACTTTGTTTGTTTGTTTACTATGTTTCTTTGATAAGACATTTGATTTGTCCTTGGTGGTGATACTAGGGGTTTGAGCATGGATGGCAATATACTCCTGTATTTTCTGTAGCTTCAATTCATCTATGGAGTAAATGTCTGAAAGGAAACCAGAAATACAGTCAAAAGGAGATAGCTATGCTTCAAAAAAGTCAATACTAGTTCGTTTTGTTTTTTTAAATTATCTATACAGTTATTTATTCATATTATATATTTTAATGTTATATTGTTTTGATGTTAAGGAGGAAAATTGGTTGACATCCTTTCAAAACACAGCTGCATGTAAATAAGAATATCATAAGCTTAGTTGAACAACACATCAGACTGCCAATCTGTAACCATGAGTTGAGTACCAGAAGGTTCTCAACATTAACTTTTAACTAAAATTGCATTTTTTCACAACATATCTAAATTTCATCAAATAATATTCATCCATACAATTTTCTTTGGTGTGCTATTCCTCCTTAAATTGGTTTTAAAGAAATGTGTTCACTTGAAACATTGTTTTGCATAAAACCTTACCATTATCATCATAGTGTTTCAATGATTCATTTTGCCCTGCATTTTACGTATTTTATGCATTACATTAATTAAATACCCATTGGTTTCTGACGAGTGCGTCCTGAGTACGCATCAATAAAATCTGTTTCCAGTTTTTATTTTTATCGCAAATTCTGTTTTTCAGAACACATCTCTTTCCTCTCTTGCTTGTTTAAAGGGGTACCGAAGATATCGCCTTGCAACTAAGTTGTAATAAAAATTGATTGACTGAAACAGAAATTGGCAACCAATGAAATTGTCCCTTCCTCGAATCGCAATCAAAATGAAAGTAAGCATTGTATAGATAAAGATGCGTTATGTCTCCCAAAAAAGCCATTAAACTTCTGCATAATCAAGGTAAATTGAATTCGGTTTTTAATTTAAACAATCAAGCGAGTACCACCAACGATGTCAACAACAACAATGATAAAAATACTAATAACACTGATCAAAGTCAGAGTGAAGCTGGCGCTGAAGGCCTCCAGTCACATGTTCAGAATCAGAGACAGAGAAAAGTGATTAGACACTGAATGACAGTTTTGTTTGTTCTGTTTTACATTTTGTAATTTCTTTGTTTAAGAAACATCAATTCACATGACTGAAAAAATAAAACTTCACTTTATTTCACATTCATAGCTGTTGGACTTGGTTACAATTTTGACCCATTACATTTGAGTTGTGACCCATTGATTTCTGGCTGAGGGGTACACTGTACCCATTAAAACAATTTTCAAAATAAATAACTGGTGTTAACATCAAGTACTGAAAAATGAATTCCTGACCTCAATGTGGATACATAAAATTTCATTTTTGTTTGACAGGGAATTAAACTTTGTGAATGACTCAACAGAGATTCATTACATACTGAAGAATCAGAATACATTCTTCTATACGTTCTATTAGCCCAGGAGAAAGCCGGCACACAAAGGTGTCAAGTACAATATCACATACATTATATAGGGTTCTCAATAAATTCAGAGGACAGGTAACTTAGAGAAAGTAAGAGAAGAAATGTTTGAGTGCCAAAGGAGACATTTCCTCATGTTTAAGTATATAAATAAAGCATTAAAATCATTTGTAAAATGTCAGCAAACTGTGTTTATTTACATAAATAGAAATAGAGAAGAGAGCTTGGGCTGAATTTGCTTATCCTTACAAGTTCATACATGTACTCTTGCTAGATAATATCGCCTCAAGACTAGTTACTTTATAAAGGCTATAATAAATAAATTGATATTGCAGACAAAAAATGCTGAAAAGAATATAACTGCTTCAGAGTAAGACTACTTGTTTACAGAAGTTATATCTTCTGTTCATATATGATGTAACATTTATACTGTATTAACTCTCTGTTTCCAACCATCGCTAACAATTCAAAAGTTCAACGTAATATGTAGAAAGGTTATTGGAATTCTGAACAACATTCAATTCCCAATGAATGCTACCTAGCCTGCGTTTCTTTGCAAAATAACCTGTTATTTTCGTTGCAATACATACGCTACTTTTGTTTTGTTTAATTGAGAATCGAGATCAGGATTACCAAAAACAAACCTGGAAATAGTCTTTATGTTTTTGGAGTAGCAACGAACCGTGACATTGCGCAATTTTGCCAATTTAGTATTTATCTGTTTCTACTGATCTGAAATAAGGATTCTTGGTGCAACTACAAGACTACAGATATAAATGAAAACCAAATTTGAGCAGGTTATTTTGTAAGTACTTAATGATATCATGTGACAAAAATTTCGCAGGAAAATCTGTTTCGTAGTAAATCCATCCATGAATAATGAACTTTTTTTGCCAAACAATTGTTATTTAACTATTGAACAAAGATACAATAATAAACAATATCAACAATGGAAATGGTACTGTGCCTTTCAAATATCAATTAAATTCAAAGTTTCAAAGACTTGAATCGTAAGAAATGTTCAATATCAATAGGCACAATTTGATTTCACCCATTGAGATGGGCTGAAAGGAAGTGTAGAGGCAAAATCTGCATGATAGCTTGAAGACTCTCAAGCAAGCACAATGCCTTAAAAAAACTACAATCACAAAGTTAGATTCTTAAGGGATAGAAAAAACAAGAAACCTATATATATATTTCAACACTAAAACTAGACCTTCATCTGAGGAATCTATGTATGCTGACAATTGACAATGTGAAAAATCAACAAGAGATTGGATCCAAAATTGAACACAGCCATGAGAGTAAGAAGAGGCTTTCAATGGAAACAAATTCCAATTTTTTTTACTTCAATTTCAAAGAACAATAAAAAAAAGTATTCAAAATGTTATGTTCTGATGACTTAGATTAGGAAGACTATGTGATGCCTGGGTCCTGGCTCTTCTGGAACATTTCCGTATTCCTTTCCCACAAAAAACAGGAAATTAAAGTTTACATATATCTGTAGATTTTACTTTATAAAAATTTTTTGTGTTTTCCCAATTTCAACCATCGAAGGTTAAATTCCCTTACAGTTTATTTTTGCTCATTTTATCTACAAAAGAAATTGTATTGTAAACATTGAAGCACAAGATTAACACAACTGTACTATGTATATACTTGAAGCACTATAAGTAAATATATAAATAGGGTGTAATGTAAACATAATGCTGAAAAAGGTAAAACTGTACATAACAGACAATTGCAATTTTAGCTGTATGTAAAGCGCATTAGCTTTCATATCACCTTTGAGTTTGAACTGACCTATAACAAACTCCTTGTCTGTTGGTGATACATGTGCTGAGGGGTTTATAATTCGTATAACCTCTAGCTGCTCTCGGAGACCCAATTCATTACTGATCACTCGACTGATTTCTTCTATGACAGATGTTTTTTCATCATCACAGAGTGTATTCCTGGGGGAAAAAAAAAATGCCTTCAGAACATCAGGCAAAGTTCAAATTTATCAAAACATTAATATATCAACATGGCTACAGCTCTGTTATTCAGTGGTTGCTCACCATTTGACAGTTCTGAAGTTGACCGATTTTTTCCTGCTTTGTGGGGGTGTACTTTTGGGATGTGATGCTGTAGATTCACTAAGTGTTGAGGTTGAGAGATCTGATATTGTTGATATTGTTTCTGCAGCTGTTGTCCAAGCTACACTGTCTAAAAGACATGCATCTACAAAACAACACGAAAAATAGTAGAACTGTTGGATGCTCCCTGATCTTCATCTAACCCATGAACTATATGATGAACGACTCACACAACGATCAACAACTGTTGAAATATTGTTGAAATGAAGGGGTTTTTTAACATATACGGTATAAGTTGAGTGACCTTGACCTTTTCAAAAACTGTTGAAATATTGTTGAAATGAAAGATTTCTTTCATATATTTGGTATATGTTCAGAGTAACTTAACTTTTCCACTTGGTCACTGTCCCAAGGAATATTTGGGATCAATTATAATTAATTTCTGATGATAAAATACCTTTTTATTTCAACCTACAATTTCAGTTTCTGTTGGAAACACATGCCTATGGTCCACATATTGCAGGCCCTTTTTTAAAGGACAGCAAATGGTAATATTTTACTTTCATCAAAAGCAAGTCACCAACTGCATTCTATTAAAAATTATTTTGAGATGAAAAATCAATAGGTTCATCAAACTTCTTTGATTTATCATTTACTGGCCCCAAAGTGATTTTACTGGCTGCAGACCTCAGACTAGTGGATTTTAGTGAAGGCAGAAGAGCAGTAAACTGGACGTGCACTTCCTTCATAGGATCAAACTATGTCATAAGTGAACTAGTTTGGACTTTTGTATTATATGCTGGTATAAAACAAAGCATATTTTATTGTATGGATGCATATTTATATAAATAGTGTCTATTTACATTTACAAAGAAAGTAACATTTAGCACTGAATGGTACTGTAGAAACTGTGCAAAGTCTTCATTGTAATTATAACTATGTACATCTTAACTAAACTCTTCATCAGATCATCTAAGTGTACCTTCTGCAGTAACATCCAAGATATTAACTAGAGATGTTGAAATATCTCCAAACAAAGTCTCCTGAAGTTCTGCCACTATATCCAGTGGAATCTCGTCCCCACAATCTGAGCTGTTCTCGCTGAAGAATGTACTGTTCAGATTCTCACTGCACTCAGAACTGACCTCACTAGGACAAGAACTGGAGGTTGGAGATGTTCTTTTTACCCTTAAAAGGACAACATGAGGTAAAAGTCTAATATTAAACGATGCATGTAGAAAAGCATGATATCTATTAGGCCAAACAAGTTAATGGTGTGCTTCTTATTGTATGCTTCATTTTTTTTGTGGATATTAATTTATGATAAATGAAAAACATGCATAATACTATGATACTGATATGTGTGAAGTTGTCACTCAAAATTGTGGTATCATTTGTATGTTTCAATGTCTTAAAATTTCTAACAATGGTGGTAACTATAATTTTCCAAAGACATCCAAAAAAAAACATTGGTTCAAGACATCATACGTTATTTCAGTGTTATTGTTGTGCACTGTATAACATGAAGAGTTAAATGTCGAGAAGATTACACAAACAATAAATCTCAAAGATCCTTTTTATATAATACAGTGCAAGTTTTTTGTGGGACTGAAATATTTGAAAGCAGGACTAGAAATTATTTTTATTCACTAGTCACTTGGACCACCAACTTAAATTTTTAACAGACAGTTGTGAATTTTTACTATTTCTTTGGACCAGTGAATATAAAAATGACTGGCCCAAATTCCATGAATGAATAATATTATAAAACATTTTCATTTGGTATGGAAAAAGATGAGCATGATCTGACAGGGGATCATGCAGTTCAAGACAAATTGTTCTTAGAATGCTCCAACATCTCAGTCTTTGAAACATTCATGAATTTATTAACAGTGTCACTTCACAGAATAACTTTCAAAAAAGTGAATTAAAGAAAACATTTTGCAGTCAATAAAAGCCTGTATACAGGCATGTCTATTTACTAGTTTGAACATTGAAGAATTTAGATATATATTCAGTTTAATTAGCTCAGGGGCACTTGCTTTATACGAAGCACTGGCCCTAATCCATAGTTTGCTAGCCCCGGACCATTGCACCATCAATTATTTTCATCCCTGCAAAGGTCTCAAATGATATTTGTAACACTGATTGCAGGCTGCATATATTCCTATAACATGTTACTGAAAAGGATCAACTACAAATTTAGAATGTCTAATGATAATAAAAGTATGGATTATCTATCTATAAACATGAAATCGAGTCTGCACACTAAATCCACAAAACTTCCTAGAAGCCCCCCTCCCCCCCCCCCCCCCCAAAAAAAAGCAACCAAACAAAAACGCCTTTAGATGATGGTATCCAAAAGCACTATAAATGTATACCTGTCCAGATAATCAATATCCTGTATCTCTGACAAATCTGATTCTAGAAGGCTGCTCCTTATGTTGTGGCCCATCATGACTGCCTCACAAAGCCATGGGCTAAAAGGCAAAACAAAAAATATACATATATATATATATATGTGTGTGTGTGTGTGTGTAAATTAACACAGTAGTTTCTGCTGGATGTAAATGTTATGCAATCTGCATTTTGAATGGCTCAAGCACTGAGATTTGAAATAGTTAAAGAAATGTTGATGAGCTGCAAATCTTTTGATTGCAATATCAAGTAAAACAAGAAAACAACTTAAGCAAGCATCAAAGGTATCAGGACGCAGAATATATGAAGAAATCATTCTAATTTTTCTTTATTATCATTACTTCTTTTTATCAGATCGGACCATACTGAAAATATACATTTTGTACAACCCTACAGTTTGTAAAGTTTATTCTGAAATCATCAGTCAGTAAAATTAGTTAGTAGAGACAATTTCATGCAGAAGGCAAACAACTTTACAGGGCGTTTTACTCTTTAGACTCGACTTCCTTATCACTTCTTGACCACTTAAATATATTACTAGTTGTGGGAATCTGCAAAATTAATCTTGAATCCACAAAATGCTGTACACCATTTTTGTATTTCATGAGCAAATAGTGATAGAAATGAAATAAACTAAAGACAAACGCAGTACAAATTGACAACTATAATGTTTATTAAATTTTATATACACTTGCTTTACCTATCTAGAGATTGTGCAAATCAAATGCTAAAATGAACAGTGACTTCAATCCCCAATTAAATACTTACATTACAGTAATGTTTGGGAGAAATCATTTTAAAAATACATTTAAATTAATCCCGCAGAAACACATGTACATTTTAAAAACCCCTATCAGGACAGATCGCACTCTCGCACGGCTTGTAATGATACTGCACCATGTCAAACATATAAATAAAAGGTAAACACTAAGCAAAACACAGTATTACATTAGAATGATTTAATTACAGTGACCAAAGTTAGGGCACTTCATAATAAGTCTGGGGGTCACTGACTCATGTTACTAAAAAAAGTGACAAAAATCAGCACAAAGTGCACTTGCAAGAGTTGTCATTCCTTGCAAATTCCAGTGAGCAATCGGTAAAATCATTAAAACGGCTGAAAATTGCAATATAAGGCCCAAATTTTAATTCCTTGTGTAAAGTAAAGCTTAAAAAATGTGTATGGAAATGGGACAAACTCATTCGGATTTTTTTTTTTTAGCATAACGGATTTGTTTCCCTTCTCGTAACTTCATACTTCATTACTTTCAAATCTCTTGTGCAAATAATTCTAATTGATGTGCCGATAAGAAATTTTTATAATTTATATTTTAAAGTCTCCTGAATTCAGAAAAATTATAACATCTCACAAGAAAATTTCTGCAAGCATGGTTACTTTCCAATCAAAAGAGGGCCACTGACAACCAATGAAAACATGCTGAATTGTCTCAACTTCATCATTACAAAAGGAACAACAATCATTTGATACTACATTGATTTTCTTATAATAATAATTGACAGGCAGAATATTATGAAGTAATCTGTATTGTAACCTCTGGATTGCAGAGTCTTTGGTAGTCTTAAAACACAGAGTAAAAACATCTTTATCACATATTTCTATACCATAAGGTGACAACTCTAAATTCCATTTATTAACTGAAGTAGGAATAACATGGTTTACATTTAACTGTTTATAAAGAGACTGAGTACATTTAGTTTGCAAAATTAAAGGTTTAGGATATGATGGAATATATGGTGTATAAGATCTATTCACTACACATCTGTTTTCGAATGATTTCAGATAAGCCGATATTGCACTCAATACACTGTTACATTGTAGTGCGTAAACTACAATATTTTTGTTGAAAAATGTTACGTGCCAAAAGATATCCTCTGTTGTCTAGAAAGTCGTCAATGAGTTTCACACCTTTTTCATACCAGCTTTTGAAAAATAGTGATTTCATACCTACTCTAATATTTGTATTATACCATACTAGAATGATAGGATAGCTTTCCTTATAGAAATTTTTGTCAAAAGATTTTATTACATGGAGCATAGAGTTAAAAACATCTTGTGAAAAAATATTGTTTCTTGGAATAACACACTAAGAAATAAATTAATCCCCAAAATCAAGTAGTTTGTGAATAAAATCATTTTAATTAATTGCTTCAAAAATATCTACCCATGATATAGCAATAACAACTATCAGTTGTCTGTATCTGCAAAGCATGCGAAGTATGGCAAAAGAAGAGAATCCAAGGATATCTCAAATTATGGTAAAATATTTGGTCGATGCTATGTTATGATGAGCAAACTGGAATAAATTTATTTAATAAAATACCACAAGATAAACAATTTTAAATAGTTTTATCTATGTATTTCTTAATTTAAGGTGGGGCAAGTAAATTTTGTAGTAGGGCAAGTGAATTTGGCATTTCTACTTGTCTTTGAGCAAGTACTTCAAAAATCTATTTTTCTACCCTTGGGGACAATAAAAAAAAAAAAACATCTGACAAATGCATCATGTCCTCCTTTAATGTTGTTTTGGGGAAACAAAATATATATTCAACACTAACTGAACAAGTCGAAAAACTTAGTGAAAGTTCTTTTTTGTCACTTTTCTGTGGCAATTCTACCCCATTCCATATATGGCAATACTTGCGCAATGCAGCATGCTTGCAAAGAACTAAGTCGCCCATGCAATGCAGTTCTCCAAACTATATATACCTGAAGATTTATTTTAAATATTTGACTACTCTGCACGACTTGCAATCTTTAAGCAGAAAATTATTATCAAGAAAGTGAAAAGATTTCCCTCCCCCTTTGCACATTTGGAGTAGAAAATACTACTATTACCTGTTTGTTGATGTATCAGCGAGCATGTTTAGGTAAAAACGAGATATTTTAATCTTGAAATCAAAGAATCTATCAATGGTATCTTAATTACTTCATCCTCAATACAGTCAGCAGAAACCGAATAAAGAAAGTATTTTACTCCATGTGTAACCAACGTGGACGTGAAACATGTGCGTCATCAATGAACACGTTTGTTAAAACGTTTCTGATTGGACCACATTTATCATTATTATACAAACCCATAAGTCTGTTTTTCCGGAATAAGGATGACCGTCAGTTATTTTGTATTCTTAACTGTGATTTTCGCAATATTTTATCTTCGATCGGTCAACAAGTCAATCTATTTGTGATATTTGAAATAGTGCGATAATACTCGTAAAGGATCTGTACTTAAAAAGAAGGAGATTTTGTTAGAAAGTACAAAGACATGGGAATAATATATATGCCATATATATTTCTGGAGAGTTTGTATGGGAAATAAGAAATTATCTTTTCATTGTTTGAACTTTCGGAATAAAAAAATTCTAATCAGAGAACCTGAGTAAATGATTTTTAAATCTGTTACAATATTAGTCGTTTCAACTTTCATTCTTAAGTACGGAAAAACATATTCCGGTACGACTCTGTATTATGTAATTTTATAGGAAATTTCGAACCCGATGCAATTATTGACCTACATTTTGTTTTCATAAAAGGTGGTTTAATGGTCGATATTTGTCGGTTTTTCCCCTTGTGAAAACATAGGCGGCGCCTCGAACGTTTCGGTTCAGTACTCTCTTCCTCAATACTCTCTTCCGGTAGTAAATAGAAAGTAAGTCTGTAAGATCAACGTTCAACTGCACAGCTGCTGCAGGAACGTTTCAAACTTTGGAAAACAAAATTAAAAGAAAGAAAGAAAAAGGGTGGGCTCACACATTATTGTACAGTCTTATTTTTGCATTCGTAATTTGCCTTTTATTAAGATTTATTTTTCAGTGTTGTTTTTCAACATTTTGATTTTTGTTGATTAAAACTTTATTTCATTTTTATATTTTATCCAAGCAAAAATTTTTGACAACTTTAAAATGTGCAATGAAACTGTCAAACTTGTGAAGTGAAAATCGGGTTTGCTTTTCCGTTGCTATTTTGTTGTGTCATATTGGGCCAGGAGAAGAAAACGATGGAGCAGAATGGTGCAATTTAAAGGACTCATAAAGGCTAAGACTAACAATTATCATCAAATTTCTATTTGAAAAAATGAAAATGTTAAATAATAGATTTAAAAATTGTTACGCATATACATGTATATATTACACATACATTATCTGCTATGAATCTTTAGCTCCTATGAAGTTAAAATTGTAAAATATGTGTATAAAAAAATTAAAATTGCTTACAAGACAAAAATAAATGAAGAAAATAAAAATGCCAAGATATAACAGGGACATATATCATGATATATTGTAAGTGATATCCTTTAGGAACTGATCCATTGAAGAGGCAGAGAAAGCCAGATGCTGTGCCGTCAGTTTTCCTTGGACTGGATGCAGTGACACTGACCGTGCAAGAAGTGAAAGGAGAGCTGCTGGCAATCATCACATAGTAGAGGAAGAAGATGGAACAGAAGTAGTCTGCATGGAATATGATGATGCTGACATTTCCAATGTCTCCCACTTTTGTACTGTAGAGACAACAGATAATAACACAGGAGCTTCAGATCAAATTAAGGAAGTCCATCACAGTGAGGATGTAGGCCTCACAGAGGCATCATGTCAAACACCTATAATGTCTATTGAAAATTTTGTTCATGACAGTGAGGGTATAATGTTTTACACTGGTCTCGCCTCGTACACAGATTTTCTTTTTGTACTGCATTGTTTAGGTAAAGCTGCCTACCATCTCAGATATTTGTATAACCAAGTTCAAAATTGATCAGTTGAAAACCAACTTTTTCTAACTTTGATCAAAATAAGACGGAACAAACCCAACTTTGAACAAAGTCGCTTATTTGGTATTTCACAAACAACTGTAGATAATATTTGGATTACATGGGTTAATTTCATGGCAAGACAATTTCAAGAAATAAATTTTTGGCCATACAGAGACACAGTCACTTTTTTTCCACCCAGTGACTTCTTTCAAAAATTTCCCTCAACTAGAGTTATAATTGATGGAACCGAGATCCCAGTAAAAACAAAACAAAACCTCCTGTCGCACAACAGTCGACATTCTCTACTTACAAAAACAGAAACACTGTAAAAGTGCTTGTTGGTGCCACACCTGGAGGACTTGTATCGTACATTTCTCCAGCATACGGAGGGTCAGCCAGTGATAGGCAGGATGTTGAACGTAGCTCTCTCATTAACATATGTGATCCTGGAGACTCCATTATGTCTGATAAAGGATTTAATGTCCAGGATCTCTTTGCCCCAAAGGATGTAAAGGTCAACATTCCAAATTTTTTAGGAAACAAAATCATCGAATGTCAAATAAGATTGTTTTAAGAGACAGAAAAATTTCTAGCAAACGAGTACATATTGAGAGATTA
Source organism: Ostrea denselamellosa (assembly GCA_024699665.1). Taxonomy (NCBI): domain Eukaryota; kingdom Metazoa; phylum Mollusca; class Bivalvia; order Ostreida; family Ostreidae; genus Ostrea; species Ostrea denselamellosa. The sequence goes on from JAMZEH010000064.1 coordinate 9,099,406, forward strand.
ATTGGACTTGCAAAAACATTCAACATTTTAAAAGGACCTCTGAACTCTACGGAAACAAAATTAGCTGAAATTTCATTTGATGACTCTTTTAAGCACCTCGTATGAAGCATAACTTTGCCGTCGAAGAGTGATGCAAGCTCTCAATTATTATATGTGATTTTTTCGGAAATGATAAAAAAGCAGTTGTGTTCGCAAATAAGAGATTTTTAAAATGCAAACTTCGTTTTGATTTGAGGCATAATACATATACTTATAAAACCCGGGAGAAAGACTCGCGTAAATACTAAATAAAAAAATTATCTATGACAATTGCAATGGATTTTTGTTAATATATTATTAAAATTAATCTACTACTAAAGCTATCAAGAAATATGACGTTTGCAAAAAGATATGTTAGACAAATATATTTAAACAGGAATTGAAATGAAATGATTAAATTTCAGAAATATCGCTTTTTAAAAAAAAAAAATTGAACCACACCAGAGAAAAAAGTACCGATCCGGAACAAAATTAATGGAAATTACTAAAATAATCATTCTGTTGTTGTTAATTTATACTCTTTTCATCAAGAAATTGGTTTCCTTTATAACTTACTTTGTAAACCATTTTACATCAACAGAATGCAGTTTTCTGATCATAATTTCTCTGTGACTACTTTTTTTTAATTCCGATCGGGGCCTGGTTTATTTGAATAATCGCAGTACTTCTGAAATTTGGTCATTTCAATATTTTTTAAAAAATACTTTTCTTCAATATATCTTTTTTCTAACTGCCTTTTATTGCATGTGTGTGTGTGTTATTTATTATTTATTTTTGTTGTTGTTTAATTTGAAGACTTTAGCCGCAGATTTAAAAAAAATAAGTAACAGATAACATTTTCAATAATATTTTTTATTTCAAAAATTTGAACGAATATCTGAGTCTTTTAGGCATTTTATTACCTATTCATATTATGCATCAATTTACAGCAAAATGTTGACTCTAAAATGTCTTACTTGCAAACAAAACACCTTGTATTTTTGCAGAAAAATTCACACATACCATAAAAATCATATAAATAATTGAGAGCTTGTATCACCTTTCAATGTTGATAAACCGTTCAGAATGATACCATGATTACTAAAATCATTCCATTTATTTACTAAATATGAAATATGATCATTATACATAGAATATCTTAAAAGGGGTGTTTAGGGTTCTTTAACACACGATACGGAAGTGCATCGCAATATGCATGCATTGAGATGAATGAATGTGAATGGAAATATAAAATTAGAATAAGCGCAACTAACACATACATAGCCATACAAATACTGAAAGAAGACTGACTTATACTTCAGAGCTCAAATTTCATATTTCCTACATAAGAGATGCATCCAAGTATATAGATGATTGAATCGCAAGTAGATACATTTATTGAGCATATCCACGTGATTTCTGAACGTATTTTGTTTGTTTGAACCTTCCAGACTTTTCTGAAAAAGCTTCAGAAGTTACGTTTTGCAAGTTAATTACAATAATAATGAAGAGAGGGATTTATAACAAGAGAGGGATTTATAACCAGAGAGGGATTTATAACAAGAGAGAGATTTATAATGAGAGGGATTTATAACAAGAGAAAGATTTATAACAGAGAGGGATTTATAACAAGAGAGGGATTTATAACAAGAGAGGGATTTATAACAAGAGAAGGATTTATAACAAGAGAGGGATTTATACCAAGAGAGGGTTTTATAACAGAGAGGGATTTATAACCAGAGAGGGATTTATAACAGAGAGGGATTTATAACCAGAGAGGGATTTATAACAGAGAGGGATTTATAACAAGAGAGGATTTATAACAGAGAGGGATTTATAACAAGAGAATAATTAATATAAGTCTTCTGACTTGTTTCCCAATCTTTGTCAATACAAATTTATTATACATGTATTTGTTACAAAGAATAAAATATTTAAACCAATAATGAATAATTGAATTGATGCGTGCAATAATTCAGCTGATGAAAATAACAATTGATTTGATGCGCGCATTAATCTCTTTGATGAGAGCAATAATTAAATTGATGATATCCTTAAATTATTAAAGATATCTTTAATTACTTGAGTTTGTGTTAATTTGACGCTCCATAAAAACGTCATGCTCGAGAATTTTTCACCCATATGGAGACGTCACCACCACCAGTGAAGGGCTACAAAGTTAGTCCTATAAAACTGTGCAATAGATGCATGTATACGTGGCTGTGGAAGTCAATGCAAATTTAGTGCAAAATACTTTTCTTTTGTAGCACACGTATATCAAATTTTCATCAACTTCCTGCACATGTGCGTGAGTGCAAATTTTTAAAGGAGGCAAATCTTTCAGGCGCGGAAATTGTCACGTTAGATACGAGTTATGTTCTACTCACGAGGACAGGGTTTTTAAATAATTGTATGAAAGAGAATTTTGACCTAACGAAATACATCCGGGCTATAAATTGAGAAGGGGGATGCTATTTCAATTTAACAATCATATATGACCATGCAATATATGTAAGTAAATATATCTAAAATATAACAATTCTCTTAGAACTGGTCTAAAGAATTAAAATGGTAGTCCCTTTTAAAGATCTAATAAACAAAACCGGTTTTTCCGGCAAGCTAGGGAGAGGCCCGTTGAGGTTATTTTTTCCCTTGACCGAAAAGCATGAGAAGACGAGATTAGTTTTCCTTTTCTCATTATTTAAGATTGGAAAGCTTGTAAAATTTTCGATGTGCGTGAATTAGATCATTACTGAATTATCTCCCTTGCAAAGAACACCATTTCAACCAATGTAAATATTGCAAATTCTCACATCATGTATTTCCACAAATCGCTGTTGAAGGGAAATGTAGCGTCTTCAGCTGAAAATTCAAATAGAAAAAAAATGTATTTTTCAATCATATCACTGAATACAAAAATAGAAATAAACATAAACTCATGAACTAGAAATTTTAAAACTCCTACAATTTCTAAATGAAAACAAACCGCAAACAGTAAGTTGTCGAAAGGGATGTAATCAAATCATGTAAAATTCAAGAACAACATTTATATATTCAATTATTCACATCATTATGGGTATGAGAGTCATATTGCAGGCTTTTTATATTTATTGCAAATAAACATCTAATGATTACTCATCAAATGCATTATCAAATCCCATTTATATTGACAACAACCAAATTGTCAAAACACCTGGGGCGAATACATAATTTGCATATCTTTAATCTGCAAGCAGAGTAGTAGGGCTTAAAAATCACAATTTTCGCAAAAATAATAAGAAATGTACCTACATTTTACGTGTCCAATTGAAACATACGTGTATCTATTGTAGATTTTTTTTCTACCATTTTTTAAAACTTTCTCGTTGAAGCCATGTTGGGAATTAAATTCAGTAATAAAAGAATCTAACGAATATCTGATGAAAACAACATGATCACATATTCGTAGGAGTGGTACTTACCGATGCTTCTTCGAATCTGCAATGTCATTCATGCTAACTTTCTTATTTCTGAAATATTTATCGGCTTTCTTGTTACAATGGCTACTCTCTCTCAATTTTCATCCGGGTTAGAAAATGTCCTCAGTACCCCTTACTTGTTGTAAGAAACGACTAAATGGGGCGATTCTTCGGATGACACCGCATAAACCGAGATCCCGTGTCGCAACAGGTGTAGCACGTTAAAGATCCCTCCCTGCTCAAAGGCCGTAAGCGCCGAGCATAGGCCTAAATTTTGCAGCCCTTCACCGGCAATGGTGACATCTCCATACTAATGAACTTTTCTCAAAACACAAAACGTAAAACAATATACAATCAATCAATCGATTCAAGCTATGACAAGTAATCGTTCTTTGAAAATATGCCGCTGGGTAGAAAGGCTAGAAAATGCATGCCAGGTAGTCAAGAGACAGAAATAATAAATTTCAGGTATACTGAACTTCCACGGAAGACGGTAACAATGGCTCTTCTGCAACACAGGAGCATGAACGTAACAACTTTCACCATCCGTAGTCAAGTAATCAACTGATAAAACATCTACGAACCAATGCACCATTATCAGTACGGAATCAACTAGAACAGATATATTCAGTCCACTAAAAACAAGCAGCCCTAAAAACAGGGGGGGGGGGGGACTCTATAAGCAATAAAACACACAGCCAAGTACTAGACCAGCAATAACATCCATAGATAAAAATATATAACATGAACGGTACCAATTTTGATGCACCAAATGCGCATTTCGAGAAATAATGTCTCTTCAGTGATGCTCCGTGGGGATCCGGGTTGTTAGAATAGATCCTCAGTACCACTTTCTTGTCCTAAGAGGCGACTAAATGGGGCGGTCCTTCGGATGAGACATCAAAAACCGAGCCCAGTGTCACAGCAGGTGTAACATGATAAAGATCCCTCCCTGCTCAAAGGCCATAAGCGCCAAGCATAGGTCTAATTTTGCAGCCCTTCACCGGCAAAGGTAACGTCTCCGTATGAGTGAAAAATTCGCAAGCGGGACATTAAACAGTATACAATCAATCAGTCAATCATTAACGCTCAGGTCAAAAATGTTGGAAATCCGAAATAAGAACAAACATGGAAGAGCTGGAAAAAAACAACCAAAATACCAAATACTGGAGCCAAATCCGACTAAGGTCAGAGCTATGCATGAAGGAGATAATCCTTAATTTTGAAATGAATTTCTTAACTTGATCACAGCAAATGTTTATCCGTATTACATGCTAGTACTCATATTCTGTCCCTGGGAATCATAGCTTTCTGGCGTTTCGTGGAATAGCAGGAGAATGTTGTATGATAGAGAAATGTTCGAATATATTGATGTAGTGATACACAGGTTGGTCATAGGACGACCAATGAAATAGGTTTATCCTGCCCAAGTTGTTAACAGTAGTCATTCTAGTCGGCGTTTTCACGGTGCCAGGCGCGCCTTATTTTTCGTGGGTTATTAAAAAGTATTTTTAAGAGTAGACTACAGGGAAATTAAGGATACGCGTCCAATATTGACTTTCTAGACATTATTAACACTTGCATATGGACACAGATTTTCATAGTATTTCATATGAAACTTTTTATCTATGGGTTTTCTGGGTGGTTAGTAATGTTTTTGATAAGTGTACACGCTAAATGTTACTAAGCTGTATTACACTACACACAATTTGCTAAGAATAAAAACTGTACACAAATATGAGAATACAAAACTTTATTTCAGCCGGTCCTAGAATTAACAGAATCATATGACTGCATTTCATTCATGAATCCATCATAACGGCCGAAATTAATCAATCACGGATGAGGCAACACAAGGGTGCAAACTGGTCACCTCTCTAATTTGCACATTTTATCGACATGAAATATTTTTTCAGAGGCCAGCTTCGATGACAGGAGACTGTAATGACTGGCTCAGTAGCGCGTGTGAGATTCCCTAGCAGCGATCACAGCCTGATTATCACCGCCTCATGCTCCTGATCAGCCTCTAGATCTGGATCTGATTCACAACGTTCCACTGGGCCACAGGGCGTTCTCCAGCTCACGGTGACTGGAGGTTTCTGCCCACTGCGTGCTAAGGCCAGCTGAAAAGGTCCCATAAATATTCTGTAAGATTACAGTCAGGTGAACCTGCAGGCCACTCCATGCGGACGATGGATTCCTGCTTCAGGTACTGATGGACGATCCTGACGCGATGTGAACGGGCATTATCATCCATTGGGATGAAGTTATCGCAGATAGTGCCTGCGTAGGGTCGGATGTGGACATCAAGGACCCCATCTGGTTACCGCTGAGCCGTCATGGATCCCTGCTGCAGGACGAGGAGATCGGTTAGTCCAGCCATACTGATCCCGCCCCAGACCATCAGTGACCCTCCGTCATAATGATCATGCTGGACGATGCAGGCATTCTGCTACCTCTCTCCTGGGCCACACTCTAGCACGATCATCAGTGTGGTCCAAACAAAACCAGGACTCATCAGTGAATAGCACGGGGGTTCTGTCTGCAAATGTCCAGTTCACATGATTTTGGACCCAGGCCAACCGTCGTCGTCGGTGTTCCTGAGTGAGTGGAACACGAATGCAGGGTATTTTGGCACGATGATTGACGTCATGGAGTCTGTTCCTGATAGTCTGGATGCAGACACTGGTTCCAGTAGCGTTCAAGAGGTCAGAACGAAGGGTCTGAACAGAGCTGAACCGATTTCGACCTGCCTGAAGAGCAAAAAATCGGTCTTCTCTAGGTGTTGTTGCTCGTTGTTTGCCACCTGCATTTCATCTCACAGCTGTATCAAACGCACGGTACCTGGTTTAAGCCCTAAAAACCACACTCTGCGACACACCAAGGACGTTTGCCACACGAATCTGCATTGATCATCCCTCTAGCATTACAATACAACGAGACAGTTCATCACTCGATAAATGGCGTCTCTGACGTTGCTGCGCCATTGCCAACAACGACCAAACACAAAATGACTACAGTCAGCAAAATCACACCCTCAGACAAAATTTTAAAGTTTCGTGCATGGAGAAAAAAATCTTTGAAAATGTGAGTACTCACTCGCCAAGCCTTAGGGTACATGCAGCTACAGTGAAATCGAACAAACAGAAATATTAACGTGTTTACGATATATTTACCTTACAGGCACGTAAAAATTACATGCATCATTTTCCATGTTTTAAAATATCTTTATGCATAAAGTAGTATCCTTAGCAAACTGTGTGCAGTATATATTCAATGCAGTGTCGCATTTTCATAATTCATAATCATGGTATCGTTTGTATATTTATTAACTGCTTACTGCCCGCTAAGCTCGCCTGGTTTATTTTATGTTGTTGGATTTATGGTAATGATAATAGCCTAGTCGTGGTAATCAAATTGAAAGGGAAGGGGGTAAACCAACAAAAAAGTTTCTACGTCGAGCACACACACACACGCGCGCGCTCGCGCTACTTCCTATTGACTACTGAATTCATATACAAATTGTAACTGAAACTACAGTACTTGAGTGAACTGCAGGTATTGGCTCATAAAAATGTCACAACTTTTCAGTCCTTTCATTAGAATTTTCCAAAAACGGATAGTCTGTGTTCATTTTCACAAACAATTACCACGCCCCGTAGATCCAGATTCTCCGTCTCTTCTTGATATACGTGAAGGATCATCAGGTTATTTAGTCTAACGTAGGTTATAGTTGATCGCAGATACGATTTGATACGCAGTGTGCTGAACATTCTTTCTCTGGTAGCATTTGTTGCTAGTATTACAAGAAGTTCAATCAAAACTGCAATTTTGCTATACAGTAATATGGCTTCTGTTTTGATGAATTAAGTTATTGTTTGAATGGAAGGAGTGGTGTCTTTGGGGATATTGTACCTGAGTGTTTGAAAATAAATTCTCATTTTTTTTGGCATTGATGTCTGTACCGTAACAATTTGTGGTCAACTCAAATTCCTTATTATTTTTTTCCTCTCTGGTCCCCTTCAACAATAGCAATTCCAGCTGCATATATCTGGTATGTCCTGGCTGATCAAAACGAATTTTAATGCCATTCACAAGTAAATCAATTGCCTCAAAATATTTAACTCTGTACAAATCTTAGCAAGTATCATGGTGATACAGAGATCCTTCGTCAATATTTTTCGTAGGACGCCTTCGACGAGGCACTTCAGGACCACCAATATCAAAATCTGTGGCTCCTTTTTTTGCATCCTCTTTGGAATGGGAGAAAACCCTCGTCTGATCTAAGAGACTCCAGAGTTTTCTGCTGAGATCCAAATTCTGCCCTTCTGCAGCAGACAAATGTATTGTCTGAAGGGCTTTGCTAAGAATATCGCTATGACAGAGCAAATGTTCACTCAACAGACAAACAAACCTACAACCCCTCTTATTCTGCATCTCATGTTTGAAACTTTTACATATTCCATCAATTCCTCCCATAAGCCCAATAATACTTTGTAGTTAAGTATTACTTTACACCCTGAAGAGCATCTGCTCGAACTATCCACCTTGTTGGACACAAAACTCTTATTCTAGGGGATGAAGTATCTAAATTCTCAGATTCTTTCAAATTTCTAAACATTGCTTTCTTCTTGGCGGCTCTTTGATCAATTTTATTTTTTCACTCGTTACTTCAAGGGCATCTCTCATAATTGTAGATGATTTAACAACATCAGAGCATGCCAAGGTTAGAGCATGACCATAACAGTGCGAACAAAGAACTCTGCTTTCTTTCTTTAAAATTTGCTCTGCAACTCCACTTTTGACCCTGCCATTGAGGCAGCTATATCATAATACTGACCCGTAATTTATTAAAAAGAATATTGAACCTGGTCAAGGTATCAGTAATTGCAGAAACGATTGTATCGGCTTTAATGTCGTCGACTTCATAAAAGCCAACAAAACTTTCGTGTGGCTCAAACTGGTCATCGATGTACCGGAGGCAAACAACGAGTTGTTCTCTCTTAGAAATGTCAGTAGTCTCATCAGCCATTATGGTAAGAAATTTTACATTCTCTAAATCTTTCATAACATTTCTAAGAACTTGATTGCGTCATTTTGAACTTGTAAAGAAACATATTTGTCAGTTTTTCTCTGAATCCATACCTGCAAAACTCTCTGTCTGCAGTTTAACCAACTCGTGAAAATTAGAAGAACCCTGCTGTTTCTCTCAGATTGAAATATTTTGTTTTGTTAGATATCTTAAACTCCCAAGTATTTTCAGAAAACAATCTCTGTTGTCTTTTTCTGTTTCGAGTGTTGTTTACTGAGAGATTCACCAACATCCTTCAAGACTTTTGGAAGTGTAAACGATCTCTCAATTGCTTTTCTATGACACTTGCTGTTGGTATATTTTTCGAAGCGCATTGTGGCTTTCTTCCAATTATGGGATCCCGTTGGTAAAAATGTCTTAATTATGATTGGACAACATACCACCCTTGTAAGCTGTTACACAGCAGAAACAAAATGCTGCATCTAAGGACACATCATAGTGGAGCCATTTCCATTTCTCACAAAAAGATCCCTGAAAAGACCTTTTCTGACACCCTAAACCTGATAAAGGAAATTTGAAATTGGTGAATTGGAAAGGAGACTCTTTTATATCATATTTATATGTGGGCCATCTGACAGAATGTTCCAAGTTTTCTGTTCCGTCTTTGTCCACTTTTTGCTTTTTGGCTTTGAAGTATTGCTTGGACTATCTTCAAGCTCAGAGTTTTCACTTTTTAGATCTCCATCACCCATTCTGTATGTAGAAGGATTTTCAAACGTATACCGAAGCTCCGCTTCATAAACGCTTTCCAAATCAGAGATGCTTGGGTTTCTTGAACCCTCGGTAAGAACATCCGATGGAACACAGAGAACAAAGTGGTTAGAAGACCAATTCCACATCACACATATTTCATTCGAAGACACATCGTAGTCCTTGAACGGCTTTATTAGCTGATTATGACAGTCTCTGCTGATAGCAGCATTTATTACTCTGGGGAAAATGCTTCGGATGGGCCTACAAATTGCATTGCAAACAGCATAATTTGCAGCAATGAGAAATACTCGCCCGACTTTGCAGTTTTAAGAATTTCATTCTGCAGAGATTTTGTTGCATTACCAGTTACTCTGCATTAATCTGAAAGCAAAGTTCATAAAATATGGCATCAAGAATGCACTTTCCTACATTTTGCCTGAAATTTAAGCATTCAAATACCATTTTTCATTATGAACCAGTTTAAGCAAAGTTCTAACTCGCATTTCAACATGGTGATTTTCACATCCAAATATTGAATAGGAAACTGAGCAGTAAAACAATTACCATCATCTAATACCTTCACTGGAGTTTGACCTTGATGAGCGTCAGAAGAATACAATGATCATTTTCATTCATATATCGATTCGATATTTTCCAGTGAACTTGAATTAAAAGACACGACAGAGTCTTCCACTTCTGCTTCGTACTTAGATATTTTACTGAAAATAGATTCCGGCGGCAAACTAACAACTCAACTTTATGACAAACGAGATGATTTCAATTTCTCCATCGTCAACTTCTCTTATTTATGTGGCAATATCCCATCATCACCTGCATATGGTGTTTATATTTCCCAATTAATTCGATACGCAAGATCTTGTTCTGCTTATGATCAGATTTTAAATCGCGGCGGGCTACTGACAAAGAAGTTGATGTTACAATGGTTTGTACAGTCTCGTCTAAAGTCAGCATTTCGCTAATTTTATGGTCGTTATAAAGGTCTAGTTTGCCAGTACAACTTACCATTAAGTCAAATACTGTCTGATGTGTTTCATACTAATTATTAGGCCGTCCTTGGCATACTGATTCTGACTACGGATTGTTCCGTTTACCGGAATATAGGGCTCACTGCGGGTGTGATCGGTCGACAGGGGATTTTTACTCCTCCTAGGCACCTGATCCCACCTCTGGTTTGACCAGGGGTCATTGTTAGCCCATCTCTCTGCTTCGTATTTATATGAATTACGAGATTGAATATTGTTAGTTATCTTAGCCTTTTCATACAAGGTCAAAGTTTGATCGTCTTTGAAAATTTTGCATTCAAAATCAGAGTTAGGGATGGTAAACATACAGCCTCTAAGCTTTTCTTTTTCAACATAACTAGGAATTTCAGTGCTGTCCACCCTTTCGTTGATACATTCAGAGCTTAACCTATTCTAACCCGGATCCCCACGGGCCATGTTAAATGACTGCTTGATTGATTATATATTGTTTTACGTCCCGCTCGAGAATATTTCACTCATATGGAGACGTCACCATTGCCACTGAAGGGCAATATAATCAGCTTTTATTTCATGCAGTTTAAATGAAATGGGTAATTTAATGAACAATGATCAATGTCATATATACAAAATGAAATCTGTAGCACTAATCCTGGTTATAGGGCATCGGTTCCGGACAAAACCCCACACAGGACGCATCAAAGCTCATCTACCTACATATTTCCGTAATGAGAGAGGGACGCAGATGGCGTATATATTTAAGTAGGGAAAAAGTATTACATCGGAGGGACAACCGGATATTGAAACAAACTGCGAAACAGAACGGGATAAAAATCAAACTAACGCAAACAAAGACATGCTGATATCATCATTCTATATGCCTCAAAGATATAAGAAAGAACTGGAAAAAAATTACTGAATAAAGCAGCAATTTCGTCGAAAAAAAAAACATATCTTTATATGTTGACTTCCTGTCTAGATATAGACGAAAATAGCATGCCAACAAAAATGGGGTGACATAGATGTACACTATCTCATCGATACAAAAACACGACAGACTTTTCACAGATTCACGACCAACTGACAAGAGGTGAAAACTTACGTTGAATGCACTCGTGAATAGCAAGAATCATCAGCCAATGTTCCTGGGATCTTAGATAACTATAATTTTTATCACAGTCTTTGAAACAAAATCATGCAACCAGAAAATATCACCTAGGAGCATATACATCTACCCCAAAACCAACTACGAAATATTTAAAATATCTTTGGTCAACCTCTACAACACCATCTCAAGTATATACTCTGAAGGGAAGAGCATATCTATGAAGTTTGGGACACCTTCAAAGTGAACATCTTTCCAAGTCTTGATGAACATAACAGCATCTAACGAATCATAAAATCTAAGCATTCTATCTCATTCTGTGATAAGAAATGGAAATTACTCAAGAAAAAGTCAAAGCGGTCAAACTAACATAAAATTACAGAAATAATCCAAACTAAGAATGGAATTACATAAAGAACAATCTACTAGAAGCCGTAAACAACTCAAAGCCTTCTGGAAATACATCAAAGTGAAAACGAAGCTCTTCTGGAATAAGTATTAAAAGCTGGGAATAAATCTGTAATGGACAGTAGAGAAAAAAAGGAATCTTAAACAATATCAATAGGTACTCACCACAAATGTCGCCGGACCACTCCAAAGACCTCAAAAACAACCAAACGCAACATTAAAACAATATAAAAAGCAGCCTCAAAAACAAACAAACGCAACATTAAACCAATATAAAACAGTGCCGTAGCTGCCATTGATGCCAAACTACCCGGGCGTACACATCAATTTGACGACAATCAAAATTAATGTTAATTTTTCATTTTATTATGCATGATTTTATAACTAGAACAACCCATAAATGTAACTTAAAAAAGCCTCAAAACCCATGAGCTTCCAGGGATTTCGCCCCCTTGGCCACCATCAGGGCCTTGCCCTGAACCTGCTGGGGGCCTTAAGACGGCATCCCAGACCCCCAGCCTATTTTGGATTTGACACTGTGCATACACGTCAAGACTAGCTACGCCACTGTAAAGAGCAACATAGAAGGGGTTAGGAAGTTCCTATCAAAAGTAAATCCAATGAAGGCATCAGAACCAAGAAACAGTCATAACAAGATCGTCAAAGAATGCTCGGAACAACTTGCACCAAACCTGTTTACTGTCATCTAACTTTTTCTTGATACTAGGGAACTTCCGAAAAAATGGCATGAAGAAGAGGTAGAAGTGGAATCCGGAGTAACGCAGGGCAAAGTTCTCTGCCCACTGCTATTTCTCTTCTATATAAATGACCTTTCAGCCCTAGTAATATTACAAGTAAGATTGTTTGCAAACGGCTGTTGAAGGGTTAAATTGGTATGGGAACTACCTCAAATCCCGTATCTAAAATCTGACAGAGAAGGCAAAAACTCTTATAATTTGAGAATAGTGCAAATAAAAACATCCTCAAAAATCAGACAATTATAACCGCCAACTCGATTTTCCTTCGTTGTGAACAGTTATTTTAAAATGCAACTATCTTGAAGATCACATAGTGTGCTCCAAATCTGTCAAGGATTTCAATATCTAAGGCATAATTGACAGTCAGTTAAGTCCGATAAGCGCTCTTTCATCGTCGTTAGGGGCCTTCGTGGCTGAGTGGTTAGAGCATTGCGCTCAAAATCACAAGGCCTCTCACCTCTAGTCGGCGCGGGTTCGATTCTCGCTCGCGCCGATATATGTGAGAAAGTTTGCCAGTTTACTTTCGGATTGTCGGTGGTCTCTCCCCGGGTACATTGTATCTGGGTTCTCTCCTCCACCTACAAAAACTTGACGCCACCAGATAACTGAAAAGTTGTTGAGTGTGGTGAAAAACAACAAATAATTAATCAAATAATGATCGTCGCTAGAAAGCAGGAACTGTGTCATCGACGTAACTATATAGTTCTCTAATCATCTTTATTTCTTTCAATTATTTTTCGCCTGCAGTGTCATTTTAAATATTTTTCCTTCAAATAATATGTTTATTATAAAATTTCGATCCATACTGCATTAGTATTTACATGTTAAAATGATGGTATTTCATACGTTTATAATTGTTGAAAACGCAAATTGTAAGTGTTCCACCATAAATGAAATATTTATGCTTATTTATAAAGTGAGTATCTAAAATTGTTTCTTACGTTTCCATTTTAAAATAAAAGATGTTATATTACAATTCTTGTATATTTCTTTTACCGGTAAAGACCCGTGGCTTTGTTACAATTTTGGTTGAAAATAGCCCAGCCGTTCTCGAGAAGTTGAAATGTGAATAGTTCACAGGTACTAGACGATGGACGTCGGACAAATTTCGGTCAGAAAAGTTCACTTCATGAATGAGAGTACCAAATTCCCTGATGCGTAACCCGGACGCAGTTTACCCAAAATGGAGAGGAGGTATAAATGTTTAGGTGTGGAGTGATTGGCTAATATCAAGAGTGAAATTATTTGAAATTGAGAAAAATAATATAGAAGTTTAAATTAATTGTCGGGATGAAAAATTATCGGAAAGAATCGAAAAATGAGTGAGGAAATTGCCATGGTAGGGGTGTGTGTTTGAAATAAAAGGTGTAATTTACTGCAGATTGCTATATGTTGTAAAAAAGTACAAATATGATCTATAAAAGCAACGGGACCCTATATAATTTTTGTCGTTTTTTATTAGCACTTGGAATGAACTTTGAAATCTTGGAGGTCATTTATCTAACATTAATTTCGTTAATTAGTGAGAGGACCAAATGTTAGTATTGAGTTCTATGGGAAATGAATTGGTACTCTTTTCCCCTCAGCCTTCTGCTCAGGTGTATGGAATCCTATTGCTACACGTGTTCCATCATATTATCGCCGCGATGGTACTATCGCCATCGTGGCGATGGTACGATGGAACACATGGCAGCAATAGGAATCCATACAGGATAGGTAAAAAAAAAAGACAAGTTATCTTATCGAACACACTGTCTTAAACATTAGTAATAATATGGAAGAATACAAGAACGTTGATGATTGGATGGATATAGGTTTTGATTGAATTTGGAAGTGTTTCTAGAGAAGAGACTGTTTTTACATATGTTAGATTTTATTCCAAACACGAAATGATGATTAAACACACATAATTATGTGTTTGTCTGATTGTCATGCGTGTACAAAACAATGAATTTGTTAATAGCAAATATTTAACCGTGCGCACAAGTCAGCATTATGAATTTATGATATGTATTCTTTTTTCAAATTCTAATATGCATGCTTTGTTTATATAAGAGCATAATATGTCTAGTATTTTCACGGAACAGTCATAATTCAAAATCATTATTTAACAATCCAAAGCATCCTCAGACTTCTAGATACAGCATGATATTTTATTCATTGTATACACTCTATAAAACTCTGATTGAAATGATGCTACATGATTAATCATAACAAATTGTATAGTCTATGTTACAATGATATTGTAAGCCTAATGTTTAAAAAAATACAATCATTGTTCAATGTTTAAACAGATTACTGCAGTTTTATATTAAATACATGTAACAGGTGGTATTAAAGTGTTAAAGATGATTGTTATTATACAGTAAATGTAAGTGAAGAAAAAAATATATTAAAGGCAATATTGACTTCGGTCAATCCATTCATTATTTTATCACACCACTGTACAAACGCAATTAAATCGACGGAAGAGGAAATCAACACCATCCTTACTTGATATTTGTTGCGACAAAACCATGGATTGACTGACATGCTATAATTTCATATTGTAAAGCAATGTCATATTAGTAATTTTGTATGCCATGACATACCACCTGGAGTACGACATATTCGTTTTGAAAAAGCATAAAATAAAAATGAATTTATCTTGCACCGGGCATATTTAAATGAATAATTGAACTATATAAACATTATATATATTATATATATATATATATATATATATATATATATTATCACCGGGTATTAGCAGACTTTACTAGTATGACGTACGACCAAAAATTATCGGGTGAAATAGTTTTCTTCGTTCTTAAACGTAAATAATTTTACTAGTATTCATGATATCTTCAACATATTAAAAGGAATAGATTCGCCAAATTCAAATTTGGAGAACTACTGCAATGGTTTCTTCCACTTCTTGGTATTTACAAAATTGTTCATTAAGGGATGGAAAATATCCCAAGTATCTTGACTTGGAGTTTGTAATCATGGATTATTTCCGGTTTTCTTTCAGATTTTCTGTTGATTCTTTTTCTCCTTCAACATGTTCTGTCTGGACTGCATGTTCTCCCCCATTTAAGTCATCAAGCAGGTGCTTCTCACTCTGTTCGACAGGTGTGGCTTCGGACGAAGTGGCAATTTCTTCTGTGCTTTCACTATCAGAGTCAACAGGTGTTTTGTCATTTTCTTCAACTGATTCTCGTGGACTTTGCCCTTTGTCAGACAGGGCTTTAAAGCTTCCGTTACTGTGGTCAGTATCCTCGGTTTCAAGAAATTCCCCTGTGAAATTACCCACATTAGGCTCCGTTATCATGTCTTCTGCATGTTCAAAGGGAGACTCAACATGCTCATCGTTCTGGAACATACTTTTGGCAGTTGTATAGGACATTTTGG
Organism: Ostrea denselamellosa; assembly: GCA_024699665.1. Lineage (NCBI taxonomy): Eukaryota > Metazoa > Mollusca > Bivalvia > Ostreida > Ostreidae > Ostrea > Ostrea denselamellosa. The sequence continues at coordinate 9,115,332 of JAMZEH010000064.1, forward strand.
GCATCTGCATTGGCTCGAGGCCTCTGAATCTGTCGGTGTCTTTCCACTTGATCGTGAGATTATACGTCACCACGGCGTAAGAATCCGGACAACATTGATATTTCTTCAGACTTCTCTGAACGGACGAATCTACAATTATAATCCTAGAACTTTCTTCGAACTCGGACATGTCTAATTTGCCATGAGTGTTGTTTAGGTCCATTTTTTTAATGTTATGTGTCCAGGAACCAAATGTCCATATGCAGTAGAAAACGTCCATATGTGGTTTGCATTGTGACGTCAAGCGTGTGGGAGGTATGTAAGCCACTTGTCCGGTGTGATATACCACCATAGGCAGGTTATCGTAAATGAGTCCAGAGTTACCGCCCGCGCTAAAAATAGTTAAACATTCGAAAATAACATCAAAATAATTTAGGTCCCATTGTCTTTTGTCAAACATGAATAATACATATATTTATATATATATATATATATATATATATATATATATATATATATATACGTCCTTACTTGTTGAAGTTTACGATGTCGGGTTTCCACAATCTCTCAGGATGAATATTGATCGACTCCACATCGTCATAATATGACTTATCCCAGACAAGCCGATGATCCATCCACGTGATCACCTGCCATGTGTCGATCACAAGCAAATCGTCTTTCTGTGGAATACAAAAAGCAGTACTTTAGACTGACGTGAGGACTCGCAAACATCAAAATAGTGTCTCACAGAAAATTTATTTTAAATAGCAGTCCATGCAGTTCAAATAATTCATTTATTTTTTGATATACTTGATAGCACTAAGGGTATTCCGGAAAATGAAAATCATAATAATTTTTTATTTGATGTTTCATTGTTCAGGATTCCTGATAAAAGTTGTGTCAGAGACGCGTGTAAACGTTCAACTAAGCAATTAAATAGGAAATAAATTGAATTATAACATATACTGCCTTATATTTCCAAGTTCTGGTGGTACTGTGGGGTATGGAACGCCATTACTGTCTTATGTTGGTGTTTCTAGTGATACGGTTGTGCTTTTTTTATGTATGATGTGATTTACTTATGATAAGGTGGTGGTTTTTTATATGCTGGCAGTAGTTCTTTCGTGATAAAGTTGTGCTTTTTTATCATATGCTGTGATTTTTTCATGATAAGGAGGTGTTTTTTCATTATATGTTGTGGTTCTTTCGTGAATTGGTGGTGCTTTTTCATAATGTATTGTGGTTCTCTTTACCTTTCTATCTGTAAACGAGCATTGCACGCTATGTGAACAAGTGCAGTGCTGATTAGAGGGGTTGAAATTTAAGACGTATTCCGTAACATACCCGAGTCTCTGCATATAGTAAATAAATGAATATATGAATTCATTAAACCAGAGTCTCTGCAATTAGTGAAAAATGAGTACATAAATTCATTGAACCAATGTTAGCCGCGCAAAATTAGTGGAAAAATATTATTTAAAAAAATACAGAGGAAATTATTTGATATATCTACAATAATTATATAATTACTGGCTTTTTAAAAAAATTATTGAATGTTTGAAGAAGTTCAACTCCCAGAAGTACGTGTACATTCTGTATTTTGATATTATTTGCATCACACAACATAATTGATAATATTTTCAAGAATTCCTATTTGCATCTTTGAGCATGTCCGCTGTTAGAAATTCTCTACATCGCGACCCTGATTAATAGAGCAGATATTCATTGGTTAGTTAATTTTCTGTAGGGCTCTTTCATAGACAGCTTCAGAAATGACATATTGCTTCCGACTGAAGCAAGGTAGTAAAAAAAAATTTAACATACATATTATATTAAATGCTCTTTACAATATTATTTTAATACTTTTTACAAGTCATCAAGTGCAGTTAATGCGGCACTTGCTGAACACACACATTGACAATTAACGTTGAAATTATGTCAAATTTACGTTGAACATTGATTGCAAATGTTTTGATAGTCACTGTCTTAATGACCTACAACACAAAGTATACTTTTAATACACCAAGGCAACTAGCATCAGAAGACCTGGGGTCTGTTTCTCAAAAAGGCGTACGTATAGCCAAGCGTAAACTTAGTCCGCACTAGAAAGGACTAAACCTGAAAATCGGATTAATTTCCGTTTCGCAAAAAAAAAAAAAAAAGCCGGAGATTTAATCTAGACCACATCTTAATTCTGTCTGCTTGTGAAAAGGAGTACTCTCTCTCTCTCTCTCTCTCTCTCTCTCTCTCTCTCTCTCTCTCTCTCTCTCTCTCTCTCTCTCTCTCTCTCTCGTACATTTCCTGTTTTTCACACTTGTTTTCGTGCAACTTCCTTTACAGTTTTATGTCTTTCCATCTGTTATTTTCGCAGCATCAACGTTCCTGGTCCAACAGAAGACCCAGTTTATTTTGTATGAAAATAAAAAAATAAATAATAAGATTGATACATAAATAAAAGTAAAAACAAAAAATAACAATTTGAATTAATACATGTAGATCTATATATACCATATGTGAAAAATATATGTTTGATATTTTACAATTAGTTACATTTAAATGTATTCAGGATACAAGACGCGGATCTTGACATATAGTCTCTCTCTCTCTCTCTCTCTCTCTCTCTCTCTCTCTCTCTCTCTCTCTCTCTCTCTCTCTCTCACACACACACACACACACACACACACACACACACACACACACACACACACACACAGCAACAAGAGGTTTTTAAATGTCTGCAAAATTATTTCCATTTCCCACCTCATTTAAAATTGAATATTAGCATGCCATTTTATATATCATTATATACATTTGCATGTTCTCAGACACATAGTTTTACTTTTTAACGATAGGGGGAGGGGGGCTGGAAGGAAACCTTGAATTCTTCAATAGCTAAATCGGGAGAAGGACGAGGGGTAGGGACAGGCAAGGCTCAATTCTTCGGTGCAATCTTACATTTTGCTCTCATGTTACAGAGGTACGAACGGCAACCGGTTAATATGTAAAACGCACACACAGTTGTCCTTGTCACACTCACACACCCACTGTATGTAAGTGCCTTGCTCTGTATGATTTTGAATGCATAAATATGTGTATAACTGTAATGATGATATACAGCTGACAATGAACCCTCTCCCGTGGATAAATTAATGTACACGTACATCAATGATGACTACTTTTCACATCTACTTCCACCGAATGTGATATAATATCCTGATTTGAATTAAAATATTCTATAATTTTAGCATAAAATAAAATGGTGTGGTTATCTTAAAAAATATTTTTCATCTACAGATTGATTATATCTATGATTTGGTAATTTTCAACACCGTTGCTAAAACCACATATGCTCTATCTAAATTATATAAATCAATTATGGAAACAGCAATTTGAAAACATTCAAAGTAAAAATTATTTCTCTACAATCTAAAATCTTCATATGTAGTCATCAATGGCAGATTAACTGGGGTTAACTGAATTAAGTGAAGTGTTGATACGTGCAGCGTTGATTATTCTGCTTATTTGATAAACGCTATAATTGAATTGTTGCTCTCTTCCGATCAACAATGGTGCTCTACATTCCGTTGAAGAGGGCAATGATTCAATTACTGCGCGATTCAATCCAAGTAATTCATGAAATAATTGCATTATTGCTTTCTTCAATTGAATTGTAGCGCGTATCAATTCAGTTAATGCGCATATTGCTTGAATTACTGCTCTCTACAATTGAATTCATAATACCATTAATTGAATCGATACGCTCAATAATTCTTTTAGAGAGAACAACTATCGAATTAGAGATATCTTCAACTTATCCAGAATTGAATTAATAATCTCTTTAATTGAATTGTTGCTCTCTTTAAAAGATTTGATGTGCTCATTAATTCCATGTACAAAAGCGTTGTAAATAATTAAAGATATCTTCAGTTGAATTAAAGAGATCATCAAATTGTTTATACTGAGCTCCAAATCAAATTTTGCGGGCAGTAATTCAACTACATTAATCCACACATCAATTGAATTGATGAGAGCAACAAGTGAATTGATGTTTCTTTAATTGAATTAATACGCGCATCAAATAATTCATTACTCTCAACTGATTTAATGCGCACATCAAATCAATTATTGCTCCCATCAATTGAATTGATGCACGAATTTATTCAATAACTGCACGCAATAATTAGATTGATGACATTTTCAAATAATTAATGATATCTTCAATTAATATTTCAGTTACTGTTAATAGTTGGTGCGCAGGTTACGGGAATTTTAGTTGGATATTTTATATATATTTTTGTTTGGTTGTTGTTGTTGATGTTGTTTGTCCCTTCCCTTTGAGCGGGAAAAGTACACACTTGAGTCGTACCCCTATTGAAAAGTTTCTGGATTCGCTCCTGCGAATGCTGAACATACGTTGTTTTGTGATTTGAGTTGTATATTTGTACATGTTAACTACAAGCGTATTTCAATTCATAACCGTGTATACTATTTAATGGACATACATGTATTTTTGTAATATTTATAGTTTTCGAAAAGAGTTTATTGATCCGCCTCATGTAATCATAGTCTGTTAACGAACAGAAATATGATCTTCGCATGCTTAGTACTAAGCGAAGAGGACCAAGTTTTTAAACATATACCGCTTTGTTGAACACAAATTAGACTCGTCGAAATATTGGCGTAACTTTGATAGTCGGATTATCAACGTACGCTAACATCTACATTTTGTTTTGTGAGAAACACCCCCCACCCCCCCCCCCCCCAATGCATCCCACGATCTTGTATTGTATGGTCTTTTGATCAGGCCACTCCCCTTTTCGCTCCTTCTTCTTTACGGCAAAAATGCATGGGACATAGCTGCGACAAAGCAAAATTGCAAGAACGACGAAGCAAAAGTGCGAAGTTATGAGGGCGAAGGAACGAAAACGTGATGGCGACGGAGTGATACTAGTACCGCTCCCTTGCCTCTTTGCACAAACACCCCCTTGCCTTCGCTTCTTTTGTCAATACGCGTGCGTGAAACCAGAAAAAGTACAGTCAGGAGATGCCGATGCAGATGTGGTGGATGAAGTAACCCAAACACGAATCTCCAAATCTTAATTTTCAATTTCTCTTAACTTGGATTTTGCGGTAACAGTGGTTAACTCGGCCGCTTCTTATCACATCGCCTCGCGACATAAAATCAACTGTGGACACATGCGAGAAGGTGTTGCAGTCGCCCAACTGCGCAATTGGATTCCCTCCGAGTACTCCGGCTATTTTCCACATCAATGACCCCTACATGCCGATATCCGAGACGCGTTCATAAAAGTTGTAGACCTTGTTTGTTAATCATCGTAAATGAAATGAATTTTAAAGTACAGATTTGCTGTTTGCAAACAAATCCGACTGTGATCGCAGAATTTAGTGCATTCCCCGTATGTGCATTGAACATGTATATAATCATGGTAACTGATCCTGTACATGCTGTGAAAGGTTAATACATGTAACGAGTAATTTACTAAAACTATCAATCTCTGTAATATCGTAGTATTACTATACTTAAGTGGAGCCTACCAGACTTATCACTCTATTTACGGTCAGTTGGTGAGACACCTTCACCACTGGCTGTTGAACTGAAGCAGGTCTGGCCTCCTTGTTGTATTCATAATTCAGCAGATCTTCCATGACGTTGGCTTCTGGAACATCGAAAGCTTCTGCAAAATCAAAATGTTTTTGGAATAGAGAGTTATCTCAATCTCTAATTTAGTAATTTAATTTTGTTCTCACCACATCAAATGCGTACTGGTTTACTCTGCAAGTTGATAGTTCATACGAGTGTATCATATAGTTCTAGCTATGGCTGCGGTATAGTATCACTTCACGTCCCCTCTTGCTGTCTATGTTGACATTTGCTTTGTCATAATATCCACTTACAATCGTACTGGGAAATTTATTACTGTAGTGAACCCAAGTGAAATTGAAAATAAAGAAGAATTGTTCCGCTCAAAAGAGAGTATGCAGAGATAATTGCATCGAAAAACCAACCAAGACTCAACCATGCCCACGTTGTAGTAAAAAAAGGGGGGGATTCTGTTCAGTGAGTGATCTGTTATCATAGATAAAATAGAACTGTAATCGAAATATATTTTTGAGGGGAAATTAGTTTGTTGTGAAAATTGCACAGCCGATACTCTAAATGCAAAACGTTGTTCCTTATCTTTATAAACGCAATTCGTGATATCCTTTCGCTAAACGCTACATTCCAAGACCGTTTACATCATAACCTCAATCAATGTTTTCAAGGAGTATATATATATATATATATATATATATATATATATATATATATATAGTTTACATACATATCTTTATGTTGCAGCGTGAAGGATACATAGCCACAGAAACTAAATCTTGCCAAAAATACAACGTAGAACATTTTGTGGTCTTTGTTTATAAGAGATTTCAAAAGTTCTGATCACGTTCGCTCATGTAAACATTTCTTATAAATTGTCATATCATTTAGACTTATAGTGTTATGAGAAGATTAACTTGATAAAGCTTTCATTTCAAAGACTTTCACCAATATAAAAATCATAATTACAATGTACATTTTAGAAAAATCATTGAAACATTTACTTACCACGTGCAGAGATGAAAAGCGCAAACACACAAAAAATACATGTAAGATAAGTAGAATTATTCATTCTGAGTCAAACAATATCATTCAAATGGTCAACTTCTCTTGAGAAATGTTCCAAAATTGTTATGTCAAAAGCATCGAATAGCTCTACAATTATTCTGATTAGCAGGTGGTTTTAATATGAACGAATTGGTGTCGGCAATAGAGGGCGCTTCTCGTAGTATCATAACTCACCTGATTGCTTCGCAGATGGTGATGTGGCATGATGTCAGAACGAGGTCATTGGGTTAGATTTTTTATATTCCAACCAAAACAAATTTTATCAGCACAGTGTTCTCTCGGATTTAATATTGTTGTTGCATATGCCATTATAGGGTTCACGGAGTAAATTATTTGAAATCATGAGAATTGGGGTTCTTTAATTTAATTTGTGCGTAGTTCTTGGAAGGCAAATTCACATGGTTTGGGAATCCTTAGTGAATACAAAAACATTCCAGCAGTTCGTTAATAAATATGTCGATCTATGAATACTATAATATGAAATGATTCATAAATCCATTGCGAATGCCGTGTCATTTCGTTAATTGCTAATATAATTTATCGTTATATCATGATAAAATTGCATTTTGTTACAGTGACTTGTCACCATGTTTAATCTGATATGTACTGTGTAGAAATTTACTTAATCTGATGTGCACTGTGTAGAAATTTACTTCTGAAGCTGAGGCTGACTAGCGTTACATAGTCGTCTTTTATTTGACAACAACTCACACAATGGCATCATGTCACATTAACAAAAAACGTTGATGTTACTACACCAGTCCAATCAATATTCCTTTGAAGAAAACGTGAATGGTAATTCCATGTTTCTTCAAGTCTGTCCACTGACATGCAGGAAGAGGTAGAACTAAGAAATGAAGAATTGCAAAGGTACTCTAAAAAATAGATTTTCCCCTTCAAATACAGGGATTACATGTTTTAAGTATATACAATTCCTAATTTACAAAGTTCTTTCACTCAAAAGTTGTATCAATTTCCAAACACAAGAACATTTTGATAATTACAGGCGCGGATCCAGCTTTTTTCATCGGGAAGGAGGGGGGATCCGAAAGCCGGGATCTGGAACCTGGTCCCAGGACGAAGCCTCCGGAATACCCACGTTTTAAAGATAGTAGACTATGCGAAATCTGCACCCAAAATTGCGGTACGGTAATTTTCGTATTATATTATGACCTTCAATTTTGATATCGTCCTCAGTGTGCGAATAGAGTCGATCGAGAGAGTTGAAGCAATCTTAAACGCCATGCAAAGGTGAAAGATGGCTATAATTTCTTTCAGTTGGAAATTCCAGTGGGGGGGGGGTCCAGAATCCCCAACCCCAATCCCCTACCGCCCTTTAGATCCGCACTTGAATTATATTGAAATTCATCTTCAAGTAAAATATATATGAAGTTCAGGTAAACTTTAAAGATTTTGTTTATTTACATACCTTCTATTTTCAATACACAGATATCTTCTATTGAATTATTACGCACAAAGTGTCATTTATGTACAGACGTCCTAAATTCTGTGGAACATCCTAGTAATTAGGTTTATATCATTAACATGATTAAGTCAGTTAAAGAGGCCAACTATGGCATAATTGTGATAGAATTAATCATTCTATTATTGCATGCTATGATTGAATTGTTGGTTTCTTTAATTGAATAAAAGACATCTATAATCATTTGAAAGGATGATATTCAATGCTTCACACAACTGAATTGAAGATATTTATCGACTCCTTATATTTAGCAGTAGTTTGGTGGTCCATAAATGAAAGACGAAGGAAAGTGCATAAATGGAGGACAGATTTTTTTTATTTCGCGTATGACGGAAATGATAAACGGGTAAGTCATTGGACCTCTTAGGAAATACATCTTGTAGCGTCGGTGGCCTAGTGGTTAGGCTGTTAGATTCTCGACCGAAAGGTTGTGGGTTCAAGTCCTGGCCGCGGCAGGGCCGACGTTGTGTCCTTGGGACTTTACATAAATTTCCTCACTCCACCCAAGTGTAAAAGGGGTACTTGGCTATAGACAGTGAATGATATTGTTAGAATGTTAGTGCTCTAGCGCCTTAACTGCAGCTTGCACTGGGAAAGCTCTGGAATGTTATAAGATCTGCTGGGGTAATACTGTATTGTGAAGCGCTTTGAGCAGCATGTGCTGGGAAAAGCGCTATATAAAAACCAATCATTATTATTATTATTATGCTATAGATGTTTTACATAGAGAGAATTAGAATATAAGTGTTAAACAACAAAACTCCTTTAACCTTCTTGTACTCTAAACTCTAAAGAGAGAGAGAGAGAGAGAGAGAGAGAGAGAGAGAGAGGCAAAGAAAATATAACTGATTATTTGTTATTGATCCAAAGTCCGACCCCCCCCCCCCGCCCCTCCCCTCACGAGACTACTAGTTAGAACCCTAGTAATGGTTGCTTCCCTCCTCTATTCTGGGAAAGAATTCGGATCCGCGAATTCCTGTAGTCGTTAAAATAGACGTACTATATTGAGATTCATACGCGCATTGTTCATAACTGCATCACGGTCCAATTAGATTGATTTTATTCAATAATATAATGTAATTTTACAATTGAAATGGTTATTATTTATATATCAATAAGCAGTTTAAACTTGTAACGTTTTAAAGCCTGATTTCGTGGAACAGCTTTTTCTACACCCTAAACAAAAGGAGTCTTAATTAAGAGCAATTGATTAATCAACTCTGGTATTAAAGTCAATAATCAATTACTAATGAATTCTACTATGCGTTTTAAAAAAAATCTCATTGGCAAAATTGCTAAGCTTTTGAAATATACGAGGTGAAAATGTAGGAAGGAACCCAGAGTTACCGTGCATAGTTCTTGACTGTTGTTAAAGACGTTAGAATGTTAGAGTTCAGAGTAACACCCCCCCCCCCCCCCTACATACACAGAGTATAACCCTTGCCGCGGTTGAAATTAAACACTGAACTGACAGGTATACCCGATGTCACACTTTTTCAAATAAAAATGTTTACAGTCCATGAGAATAAAGGTACACATATAATTCATTATTAAAATAAGGACTTTCAAATTACAATGTAAAAAAAAAAAAAAAAAATAGAATATGCATAATACTCGCAAGAGTGTAATCTTATTCAACTGTCACAAAATAAGTAAACTAGACACCTATGCAAAGATCAAAAAAAATCTCGACTTGAAAATATTTACTTTGCCTCTCATTTGAACAGAGGAAATTAATATATATACATATATACAATATATACATTTGCCCACAATTTACAAATAGAAAGGGGTCGCTGTATGGGCATTTCTACGATCAAAGGTTTTGTAAGAGATGTTCACAGGACATAATTGAAGATGAGAAACATATAATTTTTGAATGTCCAAATTATATTGTATGTAGAGAGGATATTTTGAATATTATACAAACGCGTTGTTGTAACTTTGCTAATTTGGATGATGAAAACAAATTATTTTGGGTTCTTTACTGTGAAAATATTGAAGTGCTTTCTGCTGTTTGTGAACTAGCTAGACAAGCAATTTAAATTTACATGACTATAATTAACTATATGTATAATGTATGTATGTATGTATATATATATATATATATATATATATATATATATATATATATATATATATATATATATATCTGTGTGTGTGTGTGTGTGTGTGTGTGTGTGTGTGTGTGTGTGAAGAGAGAGATGGGTGAGGAATTGATTTATATCTACCATTATTGTAATGCATGCAATCCATGTAATTACAAACATTTGATGTATTGTAATAGTTAGTGCCTTGCATCATCACGTAGTATTTCTTGCAATGCAGAGATCGTTATGATTATTATCATTTAGTTTTCTGTTTTACATTAGGGTAGGGGGCCTCCGTGGCCGAGTGGTTGGAGCATCGGGCTCAAAATCACAAAGCCTCTCACCTCTCGGTGCATGTTCGAATCTCGGCCGCGGCGTTATGTGAGCAATCAATCAATCAATACATTAGGGTACACGGTGGTACTACTTTAGTTATTATATTATTATTACATACGAAGTATGATAGGTAGCCAGCCCTCCATATTGTTATATCGTACTATATATACTAGTCTTGTATTTGTAATTGAATCATATCTGTATTATGCCCATTTGGACCCCAATTTAGAATAATAAATCATATCATTATCAATTTTATAAACGTTATATACATTTATATATAGATAATTTATACACCTATGCATGGATAAAAAATGTTTTACAAGTGATACTGGATTTTTGTAGATTGATTTATATACATGTATATGGATGAATCGTGCAAACATTTCGTAGCTCTAACTGACTAAGACATTTTTCAAAAGAATTCTAAAAACCAATCTGTATACATGTACAAGAATTGTCGATAGCTCGCATAACCATGATACAACTGTAAATGTATTAGAATTTTTAAAACAAAATTTGGATTTCGAAAATTATCTGTTGATTTTCTTAAGGATTACATTATTTACAAATTTACGAACCCGTAACGATCGTTTTCCGATTAAGACCTCCCGTGGGGATCCGGGTTAGAATACGAGTAAGCCCTCAGTACCCCTTGCTTGTCGTAAAAGCGGATGAGACCGCAACTTCCGTCCACCCTTCACAGATTTTTCGCATTTGAGAAGAAGTAGACGATATTTGACGGTTGATTGAAGCCGATAAATGGACTTCATTTCCAGTTCATCATGACGATGTGAGAGGTAAGACTTTGACAGAGTTGCTTCTAAACGGTAGGGATCTAATTATAATATTATATCGAACTTTTCGCAGAGAATTGCAAGCGATGCAGCTGGAAAAAAAAAAAAAAAAAAAGATGGCGGTGTGACATACCTTGTGAATAGTTTATTTAAAATAAGACAATTTTTTTTTAAATTATGAGTATTTAAAACGTCGAGTGCCTGTGCTCTATTCAATACCTTTCCAACAGTATAAACCCGAGCCTTCAGCTTCACATACTTTTAAACTTATAGTCATTTCAATAGAGCCAGTCGTTGACCACTGTTGTAAAAATGGTTGGGAAACGGGTTGAGAATATTGAAGAAATTAGAGCTTATGTAGAAGTTCGCACAAAACTCGGTCATTCGGTAATGCAGAATTTTACCGAATTGGGGGAAGTTTATGGGTCTGAAAAGGTATCTTATGAGACAGTTCGAAGGTGGAGAAAGAAATTTCCGACTGGCACAGAGACCGTCATTGATGTAGCAAAATCTGGCCGACCTGTGACTGTAACAGGCAAGGCAAATGTCTCAAAACCCGGGGAATAATTGAAAGTGATGGCAGGTATTGCCAAGCTGTTGGCATATCACTATCGCGGATGCATTCCATTTTGAAGCGTATTTTGAAAGTACGAAAGATTTCTGCCAGTTGGACACCGCATATATTGACAGACGACCAAAACGGGTACGAGTACAAACCGCTAACCAATTGCTCAAAATGTTTCCCAAATTCAATCAAAGACAATTTGCAAACATTGTTACTGGTGAAGAAACGTGGGTTGCGTATTTCGAACCAGTAAGAAAAATTGTCAACAAACTATGCCTAACGAAACACGGTAGAAGGCATGTAGTTGCCAAAAGAACCATAAGCACCAAGAAAGTTCTTTATTGTATATTCTTCTCATGTGATGGTATAGCCGTACAAATTCCGGTGCCGAAGGGCAAACGTGTTATAGGTCGGTATTACCGAGATGTTATACTAAAAAAAAAAAACGTCAATAAATATCATCATAAACGACGCCCTGTGTCAGGAATAAGGTATGTTCGTCTAATTCATGATAATGCTCCATCAGATACATCTGAGCTTGTGGAGCAATTGTTGAAGTCGGAGAAGGTTACCATCTTGCCACAACCACCATATTTTCCAGATCTAGCGCCATGCGATATTTTCCCTCTTTCAAAACTTAAGCTCTTATCAGGTCATCGCTCAAATCCAACAAGCCCTTGACTCAAGTCATCAGTCAGTGCCTCAGGGGTCTACCTAAATAGCGTACCGTGACGCATTTCACATATGGATTCAGAGATGGAAATTATATATTTCAAACCACGGAGAATACTTTGAAGGGATGTAATGTTCATTTCACTATTTGAGTTGAATGCTTTTGAGATATCGTACAATACACATTACACATCGAACAACCTTCGTATTGCAATATTTTTCAACATAATATCCGTCAAAATTTATACACTTTTGCCAGCAATGTTTAAAGGCTTCAGTGCCACTTTTAAAGTGGTCCTTTTCTTGACCGTTCAGAAAATCCTCCACTACATTATGACGTCATCGTTTGACTGAAAGTGGGTACGGAAATGGCCATATTTAGTTTTGGAAATAGATGAAGGTCTGATGGAGCCAGATCAGGCAAAGAAGACGGATACTCAATCAATTTAAAGCCACAGTTGGTAATGGCAGTCATGGCAATGGCGGGTTTGTGAATAGGGGCATTATCCTGGTGGAACAACATACCTTTACTGAGTTTTCTGCGGCCATTGAGTTTAAAGGAACTTGGACACGATTCGAGCTGAAAATTTTCAAATTTTATTTTTCCATTTTTAATGTTTAAAATGCTTAACTAAGGCATTTCTAATGGAGAGCAAAAATTTGAAAGTTTTGGAGTTACACGAGAGATACAGACTTCACAATTTTTTGTTATGTAAAAAGGCTCTGACATGTTTTTGTTCACATAGATTAATTATACTAGTAAAGGTTGGGTTTAAAACAGATTTTTTTTTTTCATTTTACAAGTTAATTCTGAACACAATTAAAGAGTTTCTAATGTTTACCACATCTCTCTCTCTCTCTCTCTCTCTCTCTCTCTCTCTCTCTTGATAAAGCACTGTATATTTTTTTTATTATTATTATCAATATACATGTAAATAAATATATGGCACGAGCCTTTTTTACATAACAAGAATTGTGAAGTCTGTATCTCTCATGTAACTCGACAACTGACATTCAAATTTTAGCTGACCATTAGAAATACCCAAGTTAAGAATTTGTTTAGGGAAAACCATGTAATCTTATTTTGATTTGAAGTTGTATAAATCAATATCATACTGCGGTCAATCTAACTCTAAGATTACATAAAATGTTTTTGATTCGCCGGCAATAGCAGATCCAAAACATAGACTAGAACTTTGATTAGATTGGTGTGGAATGAGTTTTGATGACGAAAATGTAGCATACAGTAAGACCGGTTTGATCGTCGGCAACTGGATATTAGTAGCTCAGATGGCACTTACAAGTACTTAGTAAAGCCCCTTCTTTGAGATCCAGGGGTTCCTGATTTGAACCAAGATATTGTCAGTTGTGTTTTCTCCTTTTCCGTTACATTTAATGTTGTGTTATATCCGTGGACTGAAAATTTCTAAATGAAAAAGAAAAAAAAATTATTGAGGGCGGATGTACCAACCATGGCGGTTTAAATACCTGACCTGACCAAGTGAAGTTCAATGTTTAAATCCCGGTCTGGTCGGCTCCAGTTATTTTTTTCCTGTCCGGATTCGCACTTATTACCCCCTTAGCTTGTTAGAAAATAGATATATTTGTCTATTTGTATGCACTTTCAGTTGTAAAATACTAAATTATTAGTCCCGATTGGACCTCTAAAATAATATTGTATGAGCTATATAGGCCTGGTAATTTATTATTAAATGTAATAAGGGAATTATATTTTTAAATTTTACACACATATGAGTGTACAGACAAGCTTTTTTTTTAAAGCTTTCAATATTTGAGTAGCGAGGGGATACTGCCTTACCTAATGACTTTCAAATTGCGCGCTAATTTTAACTGTTGGAGCATAAGTCTCATGTAATGTCGTCATAACGCGAGATTCAAAATTAATCCGCACTCCGACACATATTTAAACAAGATATCATGGATTTATTTTTTTCCAGATGTTATTAAACTTTTGACATGAGAAATTGATTTGCGAAATAGTACGTTATTTCCGTGCTTACTTTTATGTTTATATACAATGATATATGGACTATTTTGTCCGCCATATTGCGGAATCGGTTGAGGTCACCGCATAGGTTCCAAGATGCCGAGGATTGAGGACACAAGATGTAAAATACAAGAGATTTTGACAACTTGTAGTTTCATATAAATGTCAAAATTAGTTTATCGTAGCAGTATAAGTTCTGTTGAATTAATTTAGTGTATAATAAACCAACTCGGATCGTTCAGTTGGCCAAAAACCAGTCTGTTTATATGCTAGGTAGGTGTGCCTGTTTTATGAATTATTTTTCACACCGCCCCTAACAATGATGTCTAGTGATATGAACGACTAGTTATACGTTTAACTAAATTTTAATGTCGGATGGATGTATAGCACGACATATACCGTAAGTTAGTTATTAACTTAATACAGTGTATCAACGGATTCCATGTCCTTCATTCCTTGCACCCAACACAGCCTGTTGAACAGGTTTTAAAAGTTTCCTGTTTAATGAA
Source organism: Ostrea denselamellosa (assembly GCA_024699665.1). Classification (NCBI taxonomy): domain Eukaryota; kingdom Metazoa; phylum Mollusca; class Bivalvia; order Ostreida; family Ostreidae; genus Ostrea; species Ostrea denselamellosa. The sequence continues at coordinate 9,130,453 of JAMZEH010000064.1, forward strand.
TGTCCTATAAAAATCAGAGATAACGTTATTGGCTTGGCACTGTAAGCTGTACTCAGCATCTGGTAAATAATTTCAGATTTTATGTTATACAGTTATTTCACAGTATCTATCATTTTACATAATATAAATCATAGAGACCTATAGGCAACTTGAAATGAATACATGAAGAAGGAAAAAAAATTATCATTTTTACAGAAGTATTGTGATATAGCATTTGTTAAGTAAGTAAATGGACCTAAAACATGTACAAATGCTAGCATTGCAATGTTGCAATAAATGGACTAGGGAAGAAATATAACTCATCATAAAAATCTGTATCTCACCACTGAATTGCTATCAACTCAAACAGTATTCATGAAATAAATCTAGTTTGTAACTATTGTTTTGAAAAAAAAAGAAAGAAAACTGGTGATATTCTCGCAGAAAATCTATAGCTAGTTATCTGAATATTGCAACATAAGGGAACAAATGATACAGAGAGTATAATGTATTATGCTGGACTAAATTCATGTACTATGGTGTACCATATATACATGTATTCAGTTGATGTACATTGCCAATCATGTCAAAGCCGAATAAAGAAACACTGAATTTTAGAATTACTATATAAATTGATTATTGAACATCTACAGTTGGTTAAAAAAAACAAAACAAAAAAAACACACACACAAACTAGCTTTCACTGATTATCTTTGATGCAACATTCACAATTACAGTCATCCTTAACGATCCCTCAAACATATTGACATGATGTGTATCATGTAATTATCATTCTATATTGGTCCAAATTCATTTCCATAACTTGTGAATTCTACACAGGTTGACATGAAGCTCCACTGTTTAGTGACGTAAGAAATTGTCTTCTGCCATGTGCTAGTACACATTGAAATAAATCAAGTTTGTAAAATTATTTGCGTTACCAGTAGTCACAAGTGACAATCATTTGCATGAAGAGCAAAAAATATTTGCAATACATGTATGTAATAAGATGTTAAAATCATGATTGTACGTTCATTTCATGCATCAGACATTTTCAGGCCACATTTGAATTTGTAACACTTATAAAGTAAAAAATTTATATGAAGAGAAGTTCAATTTTTATTATTTATTTATTTTTTCATTTCTTAAAATGGAAAGGGGCTGCACTAAGCACCCTCAAAAGAAGTTTTTATTTTATTATAATTGTACAGAACATGGAATTTTTGGCTAAAACAGGATTTTAATAGAGTGGTATCATATGATCCAGCTACATTAGAACTCCATATTCATTACACTGTAACTATAAAATTATAACTTAAATTCAGGGCTATTTAATGGATTAGAGACATGAATAACATGACTCCTGACAAATTCAAACTTACTATCACATCCAGTGAGTATTCTGTATGTTTGGTCATTCTTTTACTTGAGTAAGAAGAGTTTTCCATCATGGGAAGTATACCTTTTCCAATGCATGTAAAATGCAACTATGCATTTTGAACATTAGATAAAACCACCTTTTAAAAATGTTTTTGATTTTCCTCTTCCAACCCAGTATTTGAAATATGGATAGGTAGGTAGTAGGATTTTTCTTTTTCAGGATATACATGTATGTTTGATGCTAAACTTTCCAAATTCATTGAACGCAGCATCATTTTCCAGGTATGTGGCTTGTTGTTAACATCAGCCATTTTGAATTTCATGTCGATCACCTGGTGTTGATGCAATGACAAGATATACTAGAATGTTAAAAAAAATTTCTCTGATGGTTTTCAGTTGAGCTGGGTTTGTTAGTTGGTCGAGAGAATGCAAACAGACAATTTTAAAAGGTGGCCTAACATCTGTTGTATTGAAAAATCAAAAGCAGTTATAATTCTATATTTTTTTTAATACAATATGTTCCTTGAGAATACATATTCTTTTAAAAGTTATATGGATTGAAAGAGTGAAAATTGATCATATTGATAATTTTTCAAGTCATGATTAAATCTGAAAGAGTCGTGGTCTAGAATGTATACAAATTTATTTCATAAAAATATTTTTGGTAGATATAATGCAGCTTATGCCTCCTACCCCAAAGCATGCACCATGGCATCACACATTAAAATCATTTAATTAGTTGCTATCAAAGACAGAGAGATAATGATAAATGCAGGAAAGGGGGGGGGGACAAAGTCATTGCTGACTTGAATTTTATCTTTCAAATACAAGGTTTGGTTAGCCTTTGATAATTCCAGTAAAATAGCATCTGTTAGTAATGGTGTTGCAAAGAACTGGAGGTATCAAAAGCGAGATACTGCTTCTCAGCAAAAGGCTGAGGTGTGGACATGAGGAAGATAGGAATATATGGTTTTATGGAAAACATTACATTCTACCCCTTTCCAACACAGAAAAAAGATCTGCCAGAAGTTGCTTTAGTTCCACTGCAAGCTCGCACAATTTAACTAAATCGATTTTTCAATAAAAGGAACATGATACCCCTCGATCCAAAAGAGAGTACTTAAGTTCTGGCACTTTCCATGGGAAAAAAAAATTATTGAAGTTGTTTCCATCATTTTAAAACTAACCCTCCATTTTAAAACTAGAAATACATAGGGCTAACCAAATACGAGGGCACATGTGTAAATTTGGTTAAAAACCATGTTTCAGCAGCAACTTAAAACTGTGCTGTTAGTTACAGTTTGATATTTGTGTGACTTACTATCAGAAAATTGCTGCTGTTTATGGGCCTCCTTGGCCAAGTGGTTAGAACATCACACTCAAAATCACAAGGCCTTTCACCTTTAGTCAGTGCGGGTTTGATCCTCGCTTGCGCAGATATATGTGAGAAAGTTTGCCAGTTTACTTTTGTATCTTCATGTGTACATTGTATCTGGGTTCTCTCTTCCACCAATAAAAACTGGATGCCACCAGATAACTGAAAAGTTGTTGAGTGTGGTGGAAAACAACATTCAATCAATCAATACTACTGTTTCACTGCTTGTTATAAAATGACTACAATTTAGTTACATGTACCTGTTTCAACTTTCAAAAACTACTTTATTTCAGTCAGATTATTAAACTTGATATATCTGTATTAAAGAAATGTCAAATATATATATAAGGTATAAATTTTCTACTATTATTCAAGGATGTTTTATGTAGATTTGAACACATTTGTGTACATGTATGTGCATGATTTGTTTGTTGCAGTCTTCACGTATTCCTGGAAAATTGTTATTAGACAAGTGTGCAAAATTAGTTAACACATGTGAGTCATAAAACTACTCCCTTTAGTTATTACATTGAACATAATGCACAGGATATTTCTAATAACTTTTAAATATGGTAGAATATGTATTGTGTAACTACAGAAGATGCAATATACCTTATTTAATCTTTGTTTATTATTGATCAAGTTTCAATAAATAACACAAGTGATTTCAGAGAATGAAAATCATATTCTATTTATATCCATGATAAACTACATGCAGGTGTATGTGTACCAGGTACTTTGTTTATCATGTTTAAACTTGATGTACATTTTTCATGTGGTAATTGATTATCAAGACTACTTACACCAAGGTAGCCTTTTCTTAGTAAATCAAATCCTATTCATCAATGGGCTTGGAAGTAATTTAAGCACAAGTGAATATATGACAAATCAGTAATGAGTATTGTTTCAAGTAAGAATCATTCATACTCCTATGATTTTAAATGTTATACATCTGTTTGTGTGAGAACATGTACAATAGAGTAATTATCATGGTTTTTGAGGCATCGTTTTAAAATGTACTCCTTGTGCAGATGTGATAGCTTTTAATGCCTCAAAGCTAAAAACATTTATGTGGTAATTATTATCTAAACATCTGTGGAATGTTTTGTGATATTTATTTGTGATATTAATGCTGCTTTTACTTTCAGGTGCCAAATTCTGTTGAAACAAGATGGGGAAGTTACTTTCAAAGATATTTGGGAACAAGGAGATGAGAATTTTGATGTTGGGGCTAGATGCTGCAGGGAAAACCAGTATCCTTGTATAATTATTTGTACATGTATAAATGTACATCACAGCATTTGTATTCTGTTTAGCAAGTACAAATGAAAAACAACAGAGACTGTTTTATAATCAACATAGCATTGTAAAATATATACAAGAAAACGCATAAACCCTGAAAGTTTTATATGTGCATCAGTGTGGAATGTTGATACATTATTCAATTTATATCACAAATTATGGAAAGTAGCTGTACGTTGTCAATGAATTAACCTACTTTAATGGCAGTCTACCATGTAATATTCCTTTGAAGTTAGAGATAATTATTCTTCTAAAGAATATTGACCCTCAGTCCAAAGGTAGCATTCATTTCTAAAGCAGATGGTAGTTTTTGATGTCGCAGTGAAGTAATGAAAATATGAATTAAAGAGAAGGTATAAAAATGTTCATATAGAGGTTTGTTGCTTAAAGAATGCTGTTTAAGGACATTGTTTCCTTGTAAACTTGCAAACCTTTCTCCTCTTGCCAAGGGGTTAACATGGTTTTTAAGTGGCAGTTTTGACATAGCTTCATAACTAAGTATGATGCAATTGTCTAAGTGTTTGACTAGTGATGTAGAATTTACTGCATGTTACATAAATGAGGATCTCATCACTTCTACTTGTGAAGTAATGCTTTAGAAAAACACAAATCAATTGCTCATGTCCTTAACTCAGACAAGCTATTCTTTATAAACTGAAGCTGGGCCAATCTGTGACTACTATTCCAACTGTTGGATTTAATGTGGAGACTGTCACTTATAAAAATGTTAAATTCAGTGTATGGGTAAGTACCAAGAGGTGTAATGGTGAATTGATATGAAATACCGGAAAATATGGCCTTGTAACAGATTTTCAAGAAATCATATATTATCCATTATTGTATAACTTGAGAAGCACTTTCACTTTCAGAGATGAAATGAGTTGCATTGATAATGTGTCAGTCTTATTAATACTGTATACAAGTCTCTGTGTGTGTGTTTTGTTTGGGGGGTTTTTTGGGGGTTTTTTTTTTTACGAGTGCAACTCGGTGTAAGTGTAATACAGATATCTAATTCCTTTTTCTGGTGAAAGGAAAACCACACACACCCTGGACACAGATACCATGTACTCTATAAAGATATGAGTCAATGAATTTGCTCTTTGTATTTATAGAGGTGTGATGGGGTGTGAGTGTATGTATATTTATATATGTATGTGTGTGTGTGTGTGTGTTTATGTGTATATAGATGGATGGACTCCATGTATGCTTGTTAAATGAATTAATGATAGTCATCATTATCAGGCCTATAGAATATTTAGTATGCCACATTGTCAATTAAAACAGTTCAACATACAAACAGATATAGGTTTAAATGTGTTTCCTCGAACTTTGAAATCCAATTTACATTGTGTATGTATTTCAGAGAGAAATTGTGTTCATTGTAGAGGGAAAATACATGTATTATAGCATGAAATTAATGAACAAAAGACCTCCATTTTTTTGTGTATTTCCTGCTAGATCTTTTCCCCATGGTAATTCATAATTATATTCAAGTTGTGTAATTACATGTAATTACAACCCTTGCATATTTATTACATTTATTTAATATAAATTGAGTTTGGTGATGATTATTTGTACTGGTAGTGGTTTCCTATGTTCCCAACTTTGATTCTGAGGATCAGGTACAGATTTGTTTTTTTGTTTGTTTTTTTTTCGATTGGTGTATCACCCAAGTAATGGTTTTACCATTTATTTTAAGAAAGTTGGCTGATCTTGGATTTCATCTCAATGAAGGGAAAATCTTATAATTTATTGACACATATAAACAATTGAAATTTGAAGAATACATTATTTTCATGCATTATGGTAAACATTCTTCAACTCCTAGCAACATGGTAGGAAATGGAGCATTTAAAGCAAAGGAATGAAAAACTCACATAATCATATGGGACAGTGTTTCCTGTTGATTGGTTGAATTGCCTGCATTCTCTTATGCAGTTATAATTACTCATTCAAGGAACTATTTCATTTTATTCTATATGAAACATGTATCTGTGCAAGTGTCAGTTACATATTTATAGTATGTCTTCACTTCATTGCATACCTATGGTGCCATGTCCTTGGTAAATGATAGGTCATAATACATTTTCTCTGTTTTACATTATTCTACTTTAGGACTGGGTTTCAGCAAAGCATATATATACTTTTTAAAAAGCACTATCAGCAATTTGTAAAATGCTGATCAAATTAAATAAGTCATGTTTTAGTCTTCTCTTGTTAACAGTGCCTTCAAGTGCATTTACATGAAGAGCTGTAAATTGTAGACAAAAGCACCTATGACTATGAATAAATGACACATGAACAGAACATATTAATTTGAATGGCAATTTCAGTTATTCAAATTTTTTTTCTCTAAAGTAAATAGATAGTTTTTAGATCATTCCCAGTATGAAATTAATATTTTGTTTTAATCAGTCACATGTAGTCAGGTGTGGTTTTTTGGTTGGTTTTTTTTTTTGGGGGGGGGGGGGGGGTTGTTGTTTTGTTTGTCTCTCCAAGGTATTTGGTATTTGTGGAAAAGGGATTCAAAGCAAGATGAAAAACAGAAATACATGTAACAGATTATGACCTAAATGGTGGTGCTGAAGTCATGTCTGCATCATTTATCCCGTAATCGTGTTGCTATAGGGTTTGTCTTTAGGGCCAGGGTTCTTGCTACACAAATAAAATTGATAAGGTGACAAAGGTCAGCATTTCCTTCTGTAATTGTTTTCATATGGTTGGAATATTCTCATGGTATATCCTGAAAATATGACTTGAGGGTATCTTTTGGTCACTATTGATGAGTATGATTTACATGTATATTAAAATGTATGATTTGTGAAGAAAGTATACTAGTAAATACCTGAACATCAAACAGTGTTACTCTGTCAGTGTATGTAACTGAACAGGTTTATTCAAGGATTGTATCGTTAGTTGACTGTATGGAAATGTGATATTGATATAAATTTATTGAGTAGCCCAACTTTTAAAGTTTAATGAAAAAGTTAAATATTGCTAAGTTAAGGTGATGGTACAAGTTGTAGGATATGAGTGTGACTGTAAACTGATATAGATTACCATTATTAAATACTGTAATGAGATAGAAGGTTAAATTACAATCTTATATTTTGCTATCTATTGAGTAGTTTGGGAAAGCGGGCTTTTTAACAAAATGATGCATTTTTTATCTTTTCAACTTTATTCTTGGTCAGCATTCAGTATACACATTCTAACAAGAGATTTCAAATTGAAAATGAAAGAAAATGAAATAGATACTCTAATGTCTGAACATAATTATTATCTTGGTCCATAGGTCAATTTATAGGAAGGTGGAGACTGAATATATTTTAGTTAACCCTTTGCTAATGTGCAAGTTGATGTGTGTGTGTGTCAAAAATGTGATGAATATTACATGCACCAAATATGAAACCTGAAAGATAAGACTCAAACTTGAAAAATTGTGAAGAGAGGGATTTCCTCATCGCTACTTTTATTTTTAGATAAAACTTAAGAATTTTTCATTAATTTTAAACTGTTTAGGTAGATGAAAATTCATTCAGTTGAATGATGTGAAGTTCCAGGCCCTATCAGATCAAATGTATTCAGGCAGTGCAAACTATCATGTTCATACTAATCCGAACAATGACACTTTGTGCAAACCAATAAACCCAACAAGACATTCATGCTATTTCAGTATTTTTGAGTATGAGAACAGTTTTGCTGATACATATTTTACTGTTTACAGGATGTTGGGGGACAAGACAAGATCCGCCCTCTCTGGAGGCACTATTACACAGGCACACAGGGCCTGATCTTTGTAGTGGACAGTGCTGACCGCGACAGGATTGATGAAGCACGACAAGAACTGCATCGCATAATTAATGACAGGGAGATGCGTGATGCCATCATCCTGGTGTTTGCCAATAAGCAAGATTTACCTGATTGTAAGTGGAAAATACTTTAGCAGAAGTTCTGTTCTGTTTTGTTCATGTGACAATGACAAATGCATGTTTTAAAGATTTCTTTTACTCCTGCAGACAGTGAGAGTTGTCTGTAGACACAGATATCTTCATTTTTTGATTTTCACATTCATTGGTATTCTCTGTGAAAGGAAATATTTGAGTAACTCATCTGCCTACTTTCATTGTTTTAGCAAGTTTAGCTGCTCATGACTTTCCATTAAATGTTGAAGTTCTAATTAATATGACGTGATAATCAGATATCTTGGTGCAGCTAATCATTACAAGAAAGTGTAATGAATATGCTTGGCTATTGTATCAATACTCTGACATTTCTATCAGTTTCCTAAAAAGCAGGTCGTTTGAACCACAAAAGATTAAGAAACACATCTACTCCCACCAAACACACTTGAGTATGCAAAATGTAGTAAACTGTATCCAACAGGAAATGGTTATGTCAGCACTTAAATCTTTCATCAAGATTGGAATGCTTGTAATGTTGAAGGAAAATTTGGACTGATTTTAAATACAAAATGTTAAACAGTGAAACTCCAGTATGTTAAATTGATAATCATTGTCGTAAATGTAATATGATTTAGGTCAAATTATGGATGTGTAGGTATTTTCCACTGTTTGCATTTCAATACAGCCCTAGACTGAATGGGTTATGAAATACAGATAGCTATATATTCTTGTGTATGTCTACTCAAATCACCATGAATTTATTTCTACGTAAGTTCCTAGAATGTGAAGTTGTATACTGTCATAACTGGTATCCAATTTTTTAAAAAGGTTCCTTTATCAAAAATATTGCGGCATGATTTACATGTTTTAAATTCATTTAGGACATATGTGACATTTCTCAATAATATATAATTTTTCTTCACTTGCATTATGTCTCGTGTCTACAGAAATAATTGGGATATGTTACCATGTTTGTTTTAGAGTTAGCTTATCTTGATAGTTTCTGGTTGTTGCAAGTAAAAATGTAAATTCAGCTCAACTGTATAAATGGGCATTAGTAAAGAAGGAGAGAAAATCTTTGGAATAAAGGGGTATCGAACCCGGGATCCTTACATTAATAATTAGGTAATATAACCACTGGGATACTGATGTAAACAACTTGATAGTATTACTACATTACAAAATTGAAACCTACTATACAAGAACTTTTCATATTGAAAAGATGAAAAAATAATTTTAGAGAAAATGTCAGAAACCTGCATGTGTCCTAAGTTTGACAAGATTTTCTGTTTTATGGCAGATATATACAAGGTAGTTACTATCAGAATTTAACAAATGATTAGTTTGTTAGCTCTTCATCAACAACAAACCCCCCCCCCCACACACACACACACAATGTTTCTCACCATGGGCAGGAGAAACAGGTGTTACATTAATTCAAAACTATAGAATTAAAGTTTTTGTTTGTTGTTGCCTGACAACGTATCATGATATATATGCGTAGGTCCTCTTACTGTGACCAAGTCCTTAAAAGTTATGGGACTATGTAAAATTCTACATTGTTGTGTTTAGGGATAAGGAGAGATAAATAGCATGTCTTGTGATGTGAAAGGTCATAGTAAACATTAACCAAGCAATTAGTATTGAAATATTTAATGCATGTGGATTTATTCACTCATTAAAGAAGTTTTTTTTTTTTTTTTTTGCTCTATTTGGCAGCAATGAAACCACATGAAATTCAGGAGAAGTTAAGTTTAACTAGACTTAGAGACAGAAACTGGTATGTACAACCAGCATGTGCTACTTCAGGAGATGGACTGTATGAGGGGCTGACCTGGCTAACATCGAACCACAAATCTTGACCTGCTGATTATGCTTAAGTCCTTGTTTAGCCTGTGTATACATAAAATGATTCACTTTGAACATCTGTGGCAGTGTTGAAATCTGCTGGAAAGTCAAATACTTAATCAGAAAAGTCAGCAGACCCCTGGCCCCCTTTGACTTAAAAGGACAGTATGAAAGAGGCACCATGGAAGGAACGAAAGAATTTTCAATGATCAAAGGCATGTAGGTTTCTTCAAGTTTCAACACAGATCTGCAAATAAACCAGCTTCCAGGCCTTATAGTTCCATTCTTTGTATATGTTTAATTTTTTTTCATTCTGATTGCTGAGTAGTCTGCTGTTAAGTTTCATCATAAGAGATATATGTACATATATGTATTGTTCATTTATACTGATGTAATTTGATGTAACTACGTTTGCTGTGTGATATGCTGTATTTTAAATCATGAAGGAATCTGGAATTTGATCATACACCAAAAATATAAAACAGATTATGGTTAGATAATTAATTAATTGGGATTTATTTAATTAGTGTAAACTGTTTACTGCATTTGAATTTCATTGGTGCTCTTTACTGATAAGACAATTTTTGATCAATGGATTACCAACTTACACCACTGTAAATGATTGTATGAATGATGTATATTTTATGTCTGAAAATTTTACCTGTTGTGTAGAATTTTTTTTTTTTTTATATGTTTGTTTACTTCTTTTAATGATCAGTCAACAGTGAAAATGGATCTGCTGATTGAATTTGAACAGTAGAAATTCTTTTATTTTATGAAGAATTACATTTTGTCCTTCCTTTTTCTTCCCTCTTTCTATCACTGTTCTTGGTGCTTTGATATTTTTTAGATCATTCCCAGTATGAAATTAATATATTGCTTTAATCAGTCACATGTAGTCAGGTGGATTTTTTTTTTTTTTGTTACTCTTTGCTTTTATATATGTAATCAGCTTATTAATGAGAGTTTTGCATGGTACATATATTATTTTTGTGTGTCCTTATTACTGATTGTATGAATGTTATTAATATTATCTGTAAAAATTGTTTTCTGTATATTACATTAATGTACAAAATTGGGAGAATTGCACGGATACCTATTCCTGGCACAGTTTCATCACATATGTGAAAACATAAACACAAAGTGTATTTTAAATCAGTACATGGGTAGATCTTATTAATGTTTCACATTTAGGACAATTAAAGATTGGAAATTTTTAAGTACAGGTTGTGTATTAATTTTCCTTTTATTAGATTCGATATCAAACATTGAATAAGTATGGTATTGAGATGTATGTATAAAATTATGAATTAGAGTATATTGCACATTCCAAGCAACCGATTGAATTTGCTTTGCAATTTTTTATTTTATTATTTTTTTTTTTTCGTTTGATATATGTGAAGTACTAGTAACTTAGTAACTGTTAGGCTTCAGGACTTAGCAAGTCTCAGTATCAGATGAGTCCGAAACATGTACAAAGATCTAGCTTTGCTTATTTCATAGAATTTAGGGCCACTGAATGTTCTTATGGAATCATGAGAGCTATAGAGGGTTAATAGTGGGCAGATTTTCTCCAGATGAGTATATCTGTATGCTTGTACCATTGTATCGAGGCTGCATGTATCATGTAAATTGTTAGATTTGTAATTGGCTCTATTGCACATCAATTACATGTTTATAAAGTAAACCATTAAGGTGAGGTCTGTGGAATTTAAATGGATATTGGAGTTGTCGCACTTTGTATACGGTGTTCTGTATTGACGGTGAAAATGAGTGGGAATAATTTAATGTTATTGTAGCTCTCTGTTGTGCAATATTAATCTAGGTAAATTATTAAAACTTATAGTAATTTGGAATATTTCATAAATTTCATCAGGGAATAAAAATGTTAATCTATATATAATTCAGAGAAAGTTTTCTTTTTTTTTTTGTGCATCAGTGAATAACTTATGCATACAAATCTACAAATTTTGAAAAGGTGTAGTTAATAACCTAGTGGTTCCAAAATTTAGGGTAGGTTGTAGTAACTTTTCTACTGTATGCAAAAAGCATTGTGAACAACAATGTAAAACTGTTACTTGAGAACAGGGATTTTTCTTTTCAGAGTAATGTGAACATGATATTGTGTATTTCTTCTGTTTGGTGAATGATTTTATATTTTGTCCGTGGATGTAATGACTTTAACCATCAAACTGTGTACCATGTATGTAAAACTTGTTTTCCTGTTCACTCCGACGAATATTTTGTTTTAAATTACTGCTATTTAGTGCAAATGCAAGATTGTCTGGAAGTGGTTCATTTGCTACAGATGTTGATGATTTTATACCAGACAATAAAATATTGTTACTCTACTTAGTCTTTTTTAATTTGGGCAGCAAGAAACATGCTGTTTTTCACATGTAATATATTTTATATCTACCCATACATTGAAGTTTTGAGATAATCAGTAGTGCTGTGGTCAAAGGACACGCCCACCTTTAGGAGTCACTGCCACCATGCAAATTAACGGAGAGTAGGGAGATTCTTGAAATACAGAACAAAACATTTTCTTTTACCGAGTACAACTGTAAAGGAGTAGCGATTTTTATGCCTCCATGAGGTTGGAAGGGGGGGGGGGGTAACCTTTTTGATTTCTCTGTCCAGAAGTTTTACTTTGATCATAACTTTTGAACTGTACGAGTGCTGTTCGATATGTAATGTGTATTGTACCACAGCGCGATAACGCTTTGCACGATTTCGTGGATGATACTCTTGAATAGCTCTATTCAATACCTTTCCAACAGTAAAAACACGAGCCTTCAGATCCACATAGTTTTAAACTTGTAGTCATTTCAGTAGAGCCAGTCGTTAATCACTGTTGTAAAAACGTTTCTGAAACGGGTTGAGAATATTGGAAGAAAATTAGAGCGTATATAAAAGTTCGCACAAAGCTCAGTCATTTGGTAATGAAGATTTTTACCGAACTGGGGGAGGTATATGGGTCTGATAAAGTATCTTATGAGACACTTCGTATGTGAAGAAGTAAATTTCTGACGGGCACAGAGTCCCTCAAAGATGTAGCAAAATCCACCCGACCTGTGACTGTAACAGGCAAGGCAAAAGTCGGCGAAATTGAAAGTGATGGCAGGTACACGATACGTGACATTGCCAAAGCTGTTGGCATATCGCGATCGGGATGCATTTCATTTTGAAAGTACGAAAGGTTTCTGCCTGATTGATACCGCATATATTGACAGATGACTAAAAACGGGTACGCGTACAAACCGCTAAGCAATTGCTCAAAATGTTTTCCAAATTCAAAGACAGTTTGCAAACATTGTTGCTGGTGACGAAACATAGGTTCTCTAATTCGAACCAGTAAGACAATTGACAATATATGGCTAACTAAACACGGAAGAAGGTATGTAGTTGCCAAAAGAACCATAAGCACAAAGAAGGTTCTTTATTGCATATTCTCATGTAATAGTATAGCCTTAAAAATAAGGTGCTGAAGGGCAAAAGTGTTACAGGTCGGTATTACTGAGATGTTATACTAGAATGGCTCAAGAACGATTATCATAAACGACGCCCTGTGTCAGGATTTAGGCATGTTCGTATAATTCATGATAACGCTCCATCATACATCTGAGCTTGTGGAGTAATTGTTGAAGTCGGAGAAGGTTACCATCTTGCCACACCCTCCATACTCTCCAGATCTACCCCATGCGACTTCTTTCCTCTTCCAAAACTTAAGTTCTTATCAGGTCGTAGCTACAAATCCCAACAAGTCCTTGGCTCGGCCATCAGTCAGTGCCTCGGAGGTCTACCTAAATCAGCGTACCGTGACGCATTTCACATATGGATTCAGAGATTGAAATTATGTATTTCAAACCACGGAGAATACTTTGAAGGGATGTAATGTTCATTTTACTATTTGAGTCGAATGCTTTTGAGATATCGTACAATACACATTACAAATCGAACAACCCTCGTACACCATTGAGATTTCAATTGTGGTAAACTGAGAGGTTATGTGACTGATACAGGTCAAGGTAATTTTCATATCAATATGTTCGGGGATGAAGTATCAAAAGACAAGTTAAAGTTTTCATTATGTGGACTGAAATCTAAATAAAGCCGCATTTGTCAAACATGAACCATTTTAATATAAGAACAAGGAAGTCGCATTGCCAGAAGAGTGTATGGAGTTTGGATTAAGACATTTATATTTTGCTATTGAAAATTCGCGTTTCTGTTGCCTACAGTGAAGCACTGAAAGATTGTGATTGGCCGTAGAAAATAGAGTTTAAATGTGAATCAAAGACATTTGGATTGGTCAATGGGAGAATTTGTTAGGTTAAACAGATAGTAAAAAGATTATAATTAGATGCCTTAATACTACAGCATCTGCTTTTCTCTGTCGTGTAAAAACCTTGTATATTTGTTGAATATAAATCTCCTTAGTTATTGAGTAGTAAAATTAATAGGATCATTTTTACTACCGGTAAGTCGATTCTCAAAGTGAGGCTACTCCCTGATGTCGCGTCAAGATGACCTTGCCGATCACTTCTATATTTGTTAACGCTGTTCTATTGAAGATAATCTTTAAGCATTTTGATGTGCATTTTAAAGTTGCAAATGTATTAAATAATGATGATTGTTTATATATATATATATATATATATATATATAAATGCATTGGATCAAATACGAAATTTAGAATAATAATTCAGGTACACCAAAATTTTTTTTAATGGCTTGTGAAAGTATTTTCTGAAAAATGTTGATTTTACTATCGAAAAAGTGCCACAAGCTCTCAATTATTTTAATGATTTTTTTTTTCCGGAATAAAAAGGTGTTTTGTTTTTTGCTTGTAAATAAGAGAATGTAGAATAAAATTTTCGCTTTGATTTAATTCATGATATAAATACTAGGAGAACTCGGCCATTCTGATTTTTTAAATAGAAAAATATTTAAGAAAAATATAAAAGTTATTTGTTAATATTTTTTAAAACTACGGTTAAAATCTTAAATGTCTCCGTTAGATAATAGACATGATAAACAAATATAAAGAAATTGAAATGAAATTTAGAAATATTTATTTTAAAAAAATCTAGTTTTCCTTGGGATGGAAAGTTGTGTTAAGCCACGCCAATTGTTGCAATCATTCAAGTTGCCTTTCTTTGGAATATTAATGACAACCCCGTGGTTCTATTCTGCGGCTATGGTTTTGCTTTACAAAATGTCAAGGAAAAATTTGATGTGAAACGGTGGCTGCAAGATGAGGGATTGTTTTGTAGAGATGGGTATTTAAGTTGTCACTTTCAGAAGGTTTCCATTCTTGAAAGTTTTTATTGCGGAAACAAGAACTAATGAACCAAGCATTTGAAAGATTTTGCCGAAAATTTCATTGTTTTATGGTCATAAGGCCAGAAAAGTAAGGATGTTTAGACCTACATGTTGCATGGTAGCTTTATATAATGAAATCTAGATCTATTCAAATCATGAACCCCAGGGTAGAGTCACAGTTGAGATTGAAAGTCTTACATTGGAATATGAATAGGAGTCTTTTTTTAACAACAATAAAAGTACAGTGTGATAGAACCCTCGTAAGTGTGGATTCAACTTTGAATATTTTTTTAAAACTTTCTGAGAACATGGGTACCATCTGGCAAATTGATATGCAATCACTTTCATGTAGTGTATAGTCAAGTTTTTTCACATCTTAACCCCCGGGTTACAATAGAGGTTCAAACATTATAAGAAAATTCTTCACAAATCTTAAGAATTTATTAAATTTATATACATGTACAACCATCCTAATGTAGGGTAAATTCAACTTTGTTTACACCATGACCCGTAGAGTCGCAAACCACATCGGTGCATTATGTCGATTGGCATGTAATGTAGGTTCCAGCAGGTATGTTCACGAAGCTTTCCTAAAATATGTCCTAAGATACAACTTAGGAAAAAAGTTAGATTGCACCGAAGAATTGAGTCTTGTCTGTCCCTACCCCTCCTCATTCTCCCGATTTAGCTATTGAAGAATCCAAGGTTTCCTTCCAGCCCCCCTCCCTTATCGTTAAAAAAGCAAAACTATGTGTTTGAGAACATGCAAATGTATATAATGATATATAAAATGGCATACTAATATTTAATTTTAAATGAGGTGGGAAATGGAAATAATTTTGCAGACATTTAAAAACCTCTTGTTGCTGTGTGTGTGTGTTTGTGTGTGTGTGTGTGTGTGTGTGTGAGAGAGAGAGAGAGAGAGAGAGAGAGAGAGAGAGAGAGAGAAGAGAGAGAGAGAGACTATATGTCAAGATCCGCGTCTTGTATCCTGATGTCAAGGGCATGAATAAAAAATACTGAATAATCTTTTTCCGGAAACAAGTTAATCCGGTTTCAATTCATGTGTGCGGATGATCATGATTGTGTAAGAAGAGAAATTCATGTTCTTCTTGATGAAGTAGAAAAAACAGAGACATTTTGTTTAGTAAATTGTCCAATATAGTGACAAATGCAGCAAAAAAGAGGGCTTGGGAGAGCATTTGCGAGAAGGTGAATGTGTGCAATTCATCTATGCACCCGAGGACTGTAGAAGAAATTAGGAAGAAATGGTCTTCTTATTCATGTGACACAAAGAAAAAGGCATCCCGACAAAGGATAGAGGCTATGAAAACAGGAGGTGGTTCTCCGTCTGCGAAACTTGATGCGATGCAGGACCGAGTTGTAGGCATCACGATTTCTTTGAGCTCATCTCCTCAATATTATGGCTGCCACCATGTTTATACAGACTTAGGATGGTCTTTGGACAAGGGTTATGCTATCCTAAAGTTAGGACGAACTTACGGCGTCTCCTAAATCTAGGAAAGCTTCGAGAAGCACACTTAAGACTAAGACGTGTCCTAAGACATACTTAGAACACGTCTTAGTCCTAAGATAGCTTGGTGAACATGCCTACTGGTTGTTTACGCTGAGACCTGATCATCTACAATAGAGGTTCAAAGTTAAATATACAGCATGGGCGGATCCAGAAATATGGAAAAGGGGGGGGGGGTCCAAGGTCGGACAATAACAAGGGTGTCATCAATATTACCGCGGAGTGAGGCGCGAATTTTTTCGAGTGTTTCTAATTAAAATAACGTAAATTTAGATGCCCTTGTCCTTATAGGATACTTTTTACACAAGGGGAGACCACCTGGTCTTGATATCCAATTGAAATTGCATTAAAATTCATTAATTTCATTTTTATACTTCTAGGTGACTTGTCTGTCCAAAATTTAAATCCATTAATCCTATAAAAAAAAAAATAGGTGAATTTCAAAAGGGGGGTGCCAGGATCTTAACACCAGAAGGATCCATGTACAAATGTATATAAATATTTTGCAACTGTACTATCTTGAACCCTCTCCTCCCAGTTATAAAAGGCTAATGAGGATTTAATATATCACAATCATATCTTGAACACCCCCCCCCCCCCCCCCCACACACACACATATTAAAAAAAAAACTGTTGTGGGAAGGTCAGTGTTTTGCAACCATATTTTGAACCTCCTTCTCATAACTATATAAATTATATAGGGGTCAATATTCGCAGTCATATTATTTTGAACCCCCTCCCCCCTTCACCCACATTAAAGAAAATGTAAGGGGTGGGGGAGTCAATATTTCACAGCTGTAGTATCCTGAACCCCTTCTTCTGACCATAGAAATCTGCTGGGGGGTCAAAATTTCACAGCCATAATATCTTGAACCCCATTAAAAGAATTAGGTGAGTTCAATATTTCAAAGCTATATCTTGATCCCCTCAACCCTACCAAAAAATTTAGGGGGTTCAAAATTTTTCAGTTATAATATTTTGAATCCCTGATCTCTTGACTGAATGTATGCAAGGGGGATCAAAATACTATGACATAAATAGTTTGAACCCTGGGTTCATTATTTTATAGGGAGTTCAATATTTTGCAGTTATATTTTGAACCCAGGTTCAAAATATCGCGGGGTTCAATATATTATATGACACCGGGCCTGCTCTCGCATTTTGAGAATGTTAATAATTATAATAGTTATGATAATAACGAGAGGTCCATGGGCTCACCTGAGTCACTTTGGCACATATTAAAGATTTTCACTATATATTCGTATGTAAATCTTTGATCCCCTTTTGTGCCCCCATCCTATCCCTGGAGCTCATGATTTTAACAAACTTGAATCTGCACTTTGTCAGAAAGCTGTCGTATAAATCTAAACTTTTCTGGCTTAGTGGTTCGTGAGAAGAATATTTTAAAAGGTTTTTCGTTATGTTTCAAAACTCTTGGGGTGTTTTTCGACAACACACTAAGCATCGAGTGTCAAATAAGTGCATTGACTAAATTCCAACTTCGTAATATCGGAAGAATTAGATCTCTTATCACAGAGGATGCGTACGGAACACTTGTTAAATCACTGATTACATCTCTTTTTGATTATGGAAATGCACTTCTTTATGGTGTTAATTAAGCATCCTTTCAGAAATTACAGAAACTTCAATACACTGCTACCAGGTCAGTGGTACGTTCAAGGAACATTAGCATATTACACCAATTCTCATATCACTTCACTGGTTAGCTGCGACATATCGGTCGAAATACAACATCCTGTTCCATCCTTTAAAGCTCTACATGGATCAGCTCCAGTATACATCCAGGAACTGGCCCACGTCTACCGTCCTCAGCGACCAATTCGGTCTGCGCGGATTCGTTATTACTTTTAGGGGCATGCGCTCGTACAGAACTGTATGGAGAAAGTTCTATGTTGCCTCAGCAGCCTCCCTCTGAATCTTCGATTCGAAAGTTCATACGCTGTTTTTAGAAATAAACTGGTAATATATTTTTTTTTAAAAATGCATTGAATTCTGTATAAATATAAACAGTTGTTTTTACAGGTTAATATAAAAAAAAAAGAAGAGAAACTTATGCATGTCATAGATAATCTTTTATAGTTTTGCCTACTCTTAGTTATTATATATGTTATCCTCAGTTCGGTATTATTTTGTCCTTTTCATGTGTTTGTTGTTCTTTATTTTAGTTTGTTTTTACCTGTAAAGCGTAGAGTATACAAGAAATCAACTTGACGCAAGCGTCAAATGTATCAGGCCGCAGAATATACGAAAGAAATTATATTCTCTTACTATTGTTGTATATTTTAAAGATTGGACCATACTGATGATATGCGTTTTGTACGTACATCCCTTCAAGATGAGGAGTTTATTGTGAAGTCATACTTCAATTAAGATATCATAATTGTTATAGTAAACAAAATTCGGTAGTAGAAACAACTTAATTAGTGGAGGCTAACGACTTTAAAAGGAGTTTGCATGCACTTGTCTGGACTCAGCTCCCCTTATCACCTCAAGACCACTTGGATATATTACTAGTTGTGTGAATCCGCAAAAATAGTCTTGAATGCAGAAAACACTGCGCACCCACTTCGTATTTCAAATAAATGAAATAAATTCAACCTGAAACAAATGCAGAACAAGTTTTGTATTTTAGAGATTATATAATTCGAACGCTAATATTAACAATTTCAACCCCCGATTATTGTTATATTAATTCTGGGAAACATCAGCAAACGTTAATCACGCAGAAACGCATGAAAAAAAAAACCTTAAAGGGTGGAGTCACAATAGGGGATCAAAGCACTAGCGATGACAGATCCACCGAAAGCCAGTTGATATCTTGGTACTTCACCAACCTTCCGTTAGCATCACAAATGCAACACATGAATTCCTGTCCGATGTAGAAGTAATGCTCATCAGCACAATTCATTATCATAATACAGAGGTAATCTGGTGAACCCTTGATAGAACCGCTTCTGTGGAATGACAATTGACGATTGCACCTAGTCATAAAGCTGGTATTTCAAATTGATCTGTCACTACTTTTTCCAGTATTTAAGTTTGATACAGGTTTTTAAGATTTGAATTCATTCTTGTCAAGTCCTTGGCACTTAATTGATGTTCAAACTATAACTTTTGTGAAAGCCAGTGGCACTCTCTATTCCAAGAAAGATTTGCTAATATTTCAATAATGATTGGTAAAACATACTCCAAATATTGTTTCAGAACTTTCGTGGGTATTGGGTCTAATTCGTAAGACTTCGTTGGTGCACAACTGATAATATAATGTACTCAGAAAGCGAATGGTTCAAATAGTGCCATTGGAATATCGTCAAACCTGAAGAATATAAATTTACCATATAAGGAAACATGCTCGAAGAACATATACTATCTCTAATTTCTGAATATTTCCAATAAAGTATTCAGTGAAATTGGATGCAACATCGATTTCCTTATCATGCATAGGCAAAACTGACACATTTGTATTTACCATGAGACTGTTTGTAAGCTACTAGCTGCTTAATTTCCAGAACTTTGATAGTGTATGATTCTGTTTCACAATGTAACAAGAGTTCGCCAACCTGCATACACGTATCCTTGAATTTTTCTTGTGGACAGACAGTTTTGTTCTTCTCATCATCCATTCAGCACTCCAACGTTTTTGTTTGGCTGAATCACAGGCACTTGGGGCATGGATCATTATCATTCCACACACACACACACACACACACACACACCACCTTATCTCCTTATTTTTTTTTTTCTGATCTGGGATAGACACGTTTATTTTTTTCTCTCTACCTATAGTTTGTAAATATGCATTAAAGATCACACAAATTTGTTATTTTTCGATTCTATCACATATTAGTAAAAATTACGTTATCAGTGATTGTAAGAAGAGAAGACATGCGACTCTTGTCATATCGTCTGCCTCACCTGGTTCAAACTTCGCCTAGTTTTTTTACTCATAACAAGTCAACACATTGGATGTGCCTATATCAATACATTGGTTTGACATTCTTGTTTACTTTCGTGTTTCCGCTATAATTTTATTATAACATATAGCTGATATATCTTCGTTGATAAAACTTAAAAAGTTCCGATCGTTTTTGAATTTGCTGATGTCATTGTCAGACAATATCCAGAAAAGCATCGTTTTCCTCTCCCTTTGAGGATTGGTGAGTCGCAACAAAGAACGAATTGCGAGGAGGCCCCCGGAAGTGTAGCCATTGTTGTCACGTATCCCAGGATGTGACCCTAACGGCGCTCCGTACAAAGTTGGGCAATTAACACATCTATATAGTGTGTTGCATCGGAATCATGCTGCAATAATCCACGTTCCCATGCAAGCTCTATAACGTGCAGCCTAAATGGGACGGTTCTTCGGATGAGACAGCAAAAACCGAATCCCCGTGTCACAGTAGGTGTGGCACGATAAAGACCCTTGTGCAAAGTTTACGGAGACTCCTCATGTAAAATTCATTGTTAAAGCCCAGTCAGTATTTGAAATATATTCACCATGTACATTTCTCCAGGAAACCTTTTCGAACATTCAGGACCAGTGACCTACTGGGAGTCAAAACATACAAAGCATTAGATTGATTGATTGATTGATTGTATGTTGTTTAACGTTCCGTTCGAGAGTTTTTCACTCATATGGAGATGTCACCATTTATTGCCGGTGAAGGGCTGCAAAATTTAGGCCTATGCTCGGCGCACAAGGCCTTTGAGCAGGGAAGGATCTTCATCGTGCCACACCTGCTGTGACACGAGACCTCGGTTTCCGCGGTCTCATCCGAAGGACCGTCCCATTTAGTCGCCTCCTACGACAAGCAAGGGGTAATGAGGATCTATTCTAACCCGGATTCCCACGGGAACAAAACATTAGAAAATAAAAACCTTTTTATTTCTATAAATAATAAATCCAAGGGTTATTTATCAATAGTTTACTCAACGAAACAAATGAGAACTATTTATTGTACAATTCATAAATGTTCTACAATAACATTAGTTGCCTATTTGTGCTATTAAAATGAAAGTGTGAGAAGTAGTTTCTATTTCTTTCTTGCGAAATGTATACAGTTGAATCTTTGCAATTCTTCTCTTACTGCGGAAGCAATTTTAAGTATAATGTAAGTCAATTTTCCAACTTTAATCTGATTAAGTTCCTTCTATAACTATTGAGGTGGATACTACAAATTTCGTCCTTCTACGATTTCGCATGATTCACCATTAACCCAAATGGTACACTTTCGTGACCTTATAAAATTCTTTAGATGTGATATGAAAACATAAGTTATACGATTTTTTGCATGAACTACATGTACATGTTTCATTTCATTTTACAGTGTACATTTGTAGACACTTAGACATTTAGAAATTGTTATACCTTTTCTCAATATTTTGTAGAAATTTGGAATGCAGTGTTAATGCTGCAGACATGCAAAGGAATGGACTGACTCTAAGATATATCCACTAGTTTGACTGCTGAAATTTTGACAATATTTGTCTCCGATCCAGTGATAGACAATTACAGTATCAATTTGGGTCTATCCGCCCATCTGACTGTCTGTAACACTGGTTTCTGGATTACATCTCATGAGTCTTTACAAAAAGCTTATTGATTTCCTTCCGGTCGATGACTTTAGGCCACATGCGTGTAGTTATTTGTTTCTCATCCATCGCTTTAGTTCTAGTCCATGCACGCAACTGGTAGAGACAGAAGAAACCATTTCACAGTCGTTATCTCTGAGCAGCATGAATTATGGACGCATTTTTAGTTCCTTATCCGGAAATTTTATTTCGCATTTCTCAGTTTACTTTTAACAATGCAATTACTTCATTTGTATTTACTTACAGCTCATTGCTTTGGAAATAATATTTTTAAAAAGTCATTGGTGTAAGAAATACAAATTATGAAAATGAAATTTAAGAAATTAACTGTAGTTATTGAAATATAGCCCTACAGCTTAAAAAACTGATCAGGGCATAGAGAATCGTCTTCAAGGTATACAATTTTCAAATGTAATTTTAATATATTTAGGACCAACTTGTCGTAACCTGAATTTCGAATAATTTAATAAAACCTTTGATTCTTTGCGACACATGATACACATCGCATTAGTTTTTTTTCAACAGAAATAATAAGAGTGACGCTTGCTGAGATAGATGATTTTTTGCAAGAGGTTTTATCACTTTTATCAACTGTGCATTCATCTGCCCCCCCCCCCCCCCCCCCCCCCTCAATATTTCCAGATACATCCTTTGTATGAGGTTCTTTACCTGATGCCTGGATAATGGCAGCGGGACATAAAACCTTAACTGATCCAACCCCACTCTTTTCTAATCTGTAAATCCTCTTGCATTTTGGCATAAAATATCGCCAATGCACACATTGTGTTCATTATTCAAATGTTCATTGTGAGCGACTGCCGATGATAGAAAAGATGGAAATAGTTTTTCGCATTTTTTGTAAGCGTTTTTGTAGATTTCAACCCCAGGGCAGGGGTGCCCTTAAAAAAGTCCAATTTTAGATTATTCCTTATATCAAAACTTATCCAAATACTATAGTTTTTATTTGGGCCAGGCCTGCCCTGAAGGACTTCTAGGCCAAAATGCATGCCAAAATAGGCGTTTTTACTGAGAAAATGCTGTTTTAGCCAACTTTTAAGGTTAATTAAAAAAATGTTAATGCGAAACTTTAGGTTCAAAATGCAAATTTGAAAACTTTAAAATTATATGCGGTAAAAAATAACAAATGAACATTGATTTTCATAAGTGAATTTTTCCGGGAAATCGTTCTTTCCTATAGGTTAGTTCTTTTGATATTCTGAATGCATCCTTTCACGTGCAAAGTCTCAGTGTGGGGTACTCATTTTCAAGATCAAGGTCACCTGGTCACATTTTGCAGGAAATATCTTTTAAGTAAATACTCTCCGAAATTGATAGATTGTATATTGTTTTTCGTCCCGCTTGAGAATTTTTCACTTATATGGAGACGTCACCAATACCGGTGAAGGGCTGAAAAATTTAGGCCTATGCTCTTTATCATGCCACACCTGCTGTGACACGGGATCTTGGTTTTTGCGGTCTCATCCGAAGGACCACCCCATTTAGTCGCCTATTAAGACAAGCAAGGGTAATGAGGACCTATTCTAACCTAGATCCCCACGGGATTTCTTTAAAATTGAAGAGTTGAAGAATGAATCTACGGGTGAAGAATTCCTATGAATGAATACAGGGTCAATGCCATCACAACATAAAGAATTGGATTCTTCGATATATCAAATATCTGTGCTATATGAGTTTTAAATGTGTCAATAATGAAGAGTGAGTCCTATTGATATGATTAAAGGACATCAAAATCGGGTTATATAGAATCAGATTCGTTTGTGATGATGTCTCAAATACTTCTGAGCTTGAACTTCACGTGAACATTTTCATAATGTAATGATGATCCTGCCAAAAGCTTAAGGTCAGACATCAATGTCAGAGATTACGTATATAAAGACTCAAAATCAGATTGAAATATATTTCAAAATTCAGGAATTGAATTTCATATGAAGAATTCCCATGCCTTTAGGATGGCAGTTAGTTTAGTTCACCAGATCACACGGGTGACAATTGATCCTTCGATGACATTCCAATACTATCAACTTCATTCAAAGGATGAGACTGATTGTTTTACATGATGTGTGTATGATATCATAAATACTATTTGACATTTATCAATGAAATTTCACATGAAAAGTCTCTGTTAAAGATGATTTCAAGCACTTTTGAGATCACAATGCCCAAGGGATTCAGTTCACACAAGATAAGTATGTGATTTTTTTGTGATTTATCGCTAGAGATTCGCATTTGAATTGTTTATTTAAACTTTGTAGTAGTCATTAATGATATAATTAATAATAATATTAATGATAAAATTTTATCGTTAACAAACTACCACACCGTCAATTACTGATAAGATTCCAGATTTATGTCATTATCAGTCATAATTATTAGTCATAATCCACGCCCACATTTCTACCAAAGATGATCCCGAAATTCCGTATACTTCACAAGATGTGAGAAATGAATTCAGAAAAATGTCTATTATCTTTGGTCGAGTTTTAGCTAGGCCCCTGGCACTGTACGACTAAACATAGTGTTTGTGCATTGCAACAAGTAATGTAGATTAGTTATGTGGTATCATATTAGAATACAGAGTAGAATTTTATACCATTTGGTTTACTGATTTTTCAGCGGTAAACTTAGGTACCCTATATTTAGAGTTCTATACCTTTACACCTTATTAGTAAATTCGAACCCAATTGATATAATTGTCTGTGGGTTTGAACAAACTTCAGTCTCCATTATCACTCTGATTCCACGCACAAGTACTCTGAAATTGAAATTAAAAAGATGCTGGAGTTTCTCATTGATGATGTCTTCATAGTCAGATTGTTGGAATTCCATGAGCACGAATAGTACTTCTTTGTTAACTTACTTGTTTTTGTATTCTTTTGAGGTGGGGTTTATTCTACATGAGAGGAAAAAACATTCTTGTGTCCTCCAACTCGACATTTAGATATATCGACGACGTTTTATCTATTACAAAGATATATCCAAGTACACTCGAAATAAAAGATACAACAGACTCCAACACATCTGCTTCATACATAGATATTTTATTAAAAATAGATTGACTGATTGATTATTTATTGCTTTCCGCCACACTCAACAATTTTTCAGTTATCTGGTGGCGTCCAGTTTTTGTTGGTGGAGGAGAGAACCTAGATACAATGTACCTGGGAACAGACCACCGACCTTCCGCAAGTAAATTGGCAAACTTGCTCACATAACGCCGCGGCCGAGATTCGAACACGCGTCGACAGAGGTGAGAGGCTTTGTGATTTTGAGCCCGATGCTCTAACCACTCGGCCACGGAGGCCCCCTATTAAAAATAGATGTTAACGGCAAACTAGCGACTCAACTTTATGACAATATCAGCTTTTCTATCGCCAACTTCCCCTATCCATGTAACAATATTCCATTATCACCTGCATGTGGTGCTCTCTCATATAATTCGATACGCAAGAGCTTGTTCTGTGTATGATCAGTTTTTAAATTGAGGCAGGCTACTGACAAATAGGATGATGTTACAGAGGTTTAAACAGTCTCGTTTAAAGTCAGCATTTCGCAAATTCTATGATCGTTATAACGATCTAGTTTGCCAGTACAACCTGTCATTGGGTCAAATGCTGTTTGATGTGTTTTATACCAATTATTAGGCCGTTCTTGGCAAACCGATTCCACCTACGGATTGCTCCGTTTACCTGATCAAGATACAAGGCTCACGGTTTGTGTGATCGGTTGACAAGGGATGCTTACTTCTAGGCACTTGATACTACTTCTGGTATATCCAGGTGTCCGTGTACATGTACGCCCAACACTCTAATTTGTATTCCCTATAGGAGTTAGGAGATTGATCACTGTTTGTTGTCTTCACCTTTTTATTACAAAAAGGAAGCTTTCATTTCAATTGTTCTCTTGGTTGGTTGTATGTTTAACGTTTCGCTCGAGAATTTGTCACTCATAGTCATATGGAGACCTCTCCTTGCCAGTGAAGGGCAGCAAAATTTATACCTACGCTCAGTACTTACGACCTTTGAGCAGGAAGGGATCTTTATAATGCCACACCTACTATGGCATAGGGTCTTGAATTTTTGGGCTCATCCGACGGACTGCCACGTTTAGTCACCTCTTACAAGCAAGGGACCCATTTTTAACCCTGATTTCCCACGGGACTTGTTCTCATGGAAGGGGACATGTCCCTTCATTTGAACAAACTTGATTCTCCTTACTCAATCATGTTTTGAGGCACGTGTCATTGAAATTGTCCCAGTGTGTCCATGAAAAGAAATGCCCATCTGGTGCATCAAAATTTGTACCGTTTATGTTTTATATCAAAAATGTAAAACGCTTACATGGATTACAATAATGGCGACGATGGGCAACGTTTGATCAGAAAAGTTTACTTGAGCGAGCCTTCTCATACTTGGCATAAGAAATTGACTATGACCATACAGTGAATTCTGTCTTTGGATCAAAGTCATTTGGGAAAGATAAGGGGGGAAAAGAGATGATGGAAATCTTTCTCAATGTCTAAACATTGTAATGAAGAGACATTAGAAGCTAATATTTAGCACAAAACTTACGTATGGCTAAACGGAGTGTTATAACCCTGAAGGTTATGAAGGTTTTGGCTTCTGATGACAAAAGCACCAAGACGCGTCACCTGATCAGTTCCATTTAATCCACAATGAGTTCCCTAAAGGCAATCTACACAAGATTTTTAACGAATTTTTCTATAAAGAAAATGAGTCCGACCAATCATGATCTCGTTCCAAAATGTTTACAAGCTTGAATTAACACATGACGGCACTTGTATATCAATTTGACAAATTGTACCTTTGTGATAAATCATAAGTTTTGTAAAGAATGTTCCGATATACTGTTATCCATATCTTTAAACTTGTAAAGTGTGATCCCTCTGGCCTTGTGGGTCGTGGTTTGAAAAAGAAAATTTAAAAAAATATTAATTTGACAACTTTGCTGTGGTTCATAAGGCGATTTTTAAAAGGAATTTATAATATTTGGGGGGGGGGGATTCTCTCCCATCTATATGCTTTCCCTGAAATTTATCACACGACAAAACCCTTAACAGATAAATACTTATAGGAAAAAAAATAAGTTTTTCACGTAATGGCCTATAGATTTCACAAATATCACCAACATCCAATGAAGTTCCGTCGAATTCTTTTGAAATCAGAAAAACCTTGTATTCCTTTACTATGGATGTCTGCTCAAAGTTTTGTTGAAATTTATTAGCGCAGTAGTTTTAGTGAGGATATATAGAAAATGGGGGGAATTAAGTGATCAAGCCAAGACTAGTTAAATATCACGTGATCCTCTGGTTCAGTGAGTTAAATAAATAACACGTTGATGACGAAATGTCTTCTTTCATTGCGTTTTATTTGCATGTACATACATGTATACTGAAATGCTCAAATAGTATGGGTTTACAAAAATTGGTTCAAATCTCAATCTCTCTCTCTCTCTCTCTCTCTCTCTCTCTCTCTCTCACACACACACACACACACACACACACACACACACACACACATTCTCTCTTTCGTTCATGAGATTTTGTATAGGGACTTCTTTTCGACATAAATACTTATATAAAACCATGGATTTCCAGGTCCCTGTGGAATGTATAATTGGAGTTCTACAATTAGTTTTAACGCTTCCCTGCCTTTTTAGTATATAACAAATACAACACTTGTTGGTCGGGATTCGATATCCTAATTTACATCTATTTCGCAACTATAGTAGACCCTCTCTCTCTCTCTCTCTCTCTCTCTCTCTCTCTCTCTCTCTCTCTCTCTCTCTCACACACACACATTCTCTTTTTCTCTCATGACGTTTGTCTAGTGCTTTGTTTTCGACATAAATACCCTAAATAAAACCATGGATTTCCAGGTCCCTGTGGAATGTATAATTGGAGTTTCACGCATGGTTTTAACGCATACCTGCCTATTTAGTATTAAAAAAATACAACACTTGTTGGTCGAAATTCCATATCCTAATTTATATGATTATTTCGCAACTATAGTAGACTTTATCTCTTTCTCTCTCTCTCGCACACACACACACACACACACACACATAAACACACACATTCTCTCTTTCTCTCATAACTTTTGTCTAGGGATTTCTTTTCGACATAAATACCCTAAATAAAACCATGGATTTCCAGGTCCCTTTGGAACGTATAATTGGAGTTCTACGTTTGGTTTTAACGCTTCCCTGCCTTTTTTAGTATATAAAGAATACAGTACTTGTTGGTCGGAATTTGATAATTTGTTTTGAAGAAAATACAATGTCGCTTTGTGATATAATTGTTCAAACTCCAGAATTACTTTTTCATTCCCTATGAACATTCCACCACCGACCCAAACAATATTATTTCGAAATATTCTGAAAGGGTCTATATTCATTGATAGATTCTTGATTCGATTCATAGCCAATCTATTTGGGTCAAAATCTGTTGGAACATTCAATTCGAATAACACATCTCTATTAACTATATCTCTAAAATATCCAATATCCAGCCAAGCATAATATGGTGTCTGAAAAACTTTTTTGCGCACTGTATCCGCTGTAATCAAGTATTTGGTATGTTGGGCCGCTGCATATGAAGCATTCACTGTATTGGGATAATATTTTGGATAACCAGGTGAGTCATAGACCGTCTGAATCTGGTTAGTAAGCTGAAACGGCCATAACTCAGTCCGATTCATCAAGTAAATTACCGTAATGCTTCTTTGGTCAGCTCGAAGTTTTTCCATTAGGTTTTTGAATTCTTTTGAGTCGGTGTATACCACTAGTGGATTTATCAAATACTTGAATGTTTTTGCCCACTTGAAGTACGTGTTCGTTGAGAAATGCACGTTCCCACTAGCACCTTTCTGAAACGTTCCAATATTCCAGTAGGCTGTGATAATTGTGAGGTTTGATGTATACTCACTAAAATGTTCTTTGATTCCTGCAGCATTCTCGGTAAGATTTACTGGTGAGTATAAGCCCAGCGATGCCACAAACTTCTTCAAAAAGCTAGATTTGTTCCATAACTGTAAAAAGTAGAACATAATTATACATCAAATTGACTTGATTATTCAGACATCATACATTAAAAGGATAACATGTCACAGTCCAATCCGTTTAAAGCTACTCAAATACAACAACAACAACAATAATAATAATAACAATAACAATAAATTTATATAGCGCCTTATATAAAATAAATTACTCTAAGGCGCTTTACCAGAGTAAGATGAGGTAACAAAGAAATAAAATAAAATGCGATTACATGAAATTAATTGACAATCCGACTTATGATCTTACATTTGTAAAATAATCACTATAAATATAATAATCAATACAATAAAAAAACACTCTAATTACATATTTGTTTTTAAATGATTTTCTTTTTTTTTTTCTTTGTTAATAAGAAGCCGTCACAGTTTATTCTGGCTCGAATCTAAAAATCTAATATGTAAAGATGTTTTTTTTTTCGAGGGATTTTGATTTCTTGATATCCTCTGGAGTTCCAGAGATGTGCTGCAGCGCAACTGAGTTGGCGATCTCCATATTTTTTTTCGAATTTTGGGACCACCAGTCTCGAATTTTGATTCTGATCGTAATGTTCGACTTGGTTTGTATTCCTTTAAGAGGCCTGCGTTGTAAGACTGGGAAGATCCATGGAAGGAACAATATACATATTTCAAAATCTTAAATTGGGGTCGGTATTGAATGGGAAGCCAATGGAGTCCTGCCAAAATTGGGGATATGTGTTCCTTTTTCGACGACCTCGTAACAAGACGAGCGGCAGTATTTTACACCCCTTGCAGCCTGTCCAATGTGTTTTTTCTCAATTCCAAAATATAAACAATGTCCATAGTCCAGTTTGGATGTTACAAAGACGTTTACTAAGGTTTTGCAATCTTCATTTGTTAAGTAGCATCTTATCTGCCCGATGTTAAAAATCTGATGATGACATGATTTGACGACTGATGACACTTGCTTTTCTATTGTAAGATTTTGATCGAAAAAATACGCCTAAACTTTTCACACATGTTGCACTCTTAACTGTATGGTCCCCCATTTTGAGATGTAACGTAGGGGCGCAGTGCAGACTTTGTTTCGTTGAAAATACAATTAGTTCGGTTTTGTCTTCATTTAATTTAAGAAGGTTCGACGTCATCCAAGCTCCTATATCAGCGATACAGGATTCCAAGCGAATTAAGTAGTCTGACCAGTTGTCCTATGGATTGATTACCATGTAAACTTGTGTATCGTCCTCATAGCAATGATACTTCATGCCGTGGCGATGACATATTGTTCCAATGGGTCTTACGAAGAGGCAGTATAATTTGGGTTTCAAAACAGATCCCTGGGGGAACACCGAAAGGTAACTGACGGGTCTCTGACCTAATGGATCCAATGGTAACACACTGTTGTCTATCTTGCATATAGGATCTGATCCATCCAAGGGCATCACCATTAACATCACAGGATATGGAAAGGCGTTGAAGTAGTATTTCATAGTCGATGACGTCGAAAGCTGCTGATACATCAAGGACAAGAACTGCCGTTGATTGTTGATCGAGCGCTGACATGATATCGCTATGAACTTTAACGAGTGTTGTGTCCGTAGAATGGTGAGCACGGTCTGCTGATTGTAGAGGATCTCGTAAAGAATACGAGTCAAGGTGATTATCTATTCTACTAGCCACATCTTTCTCCAGAATTTTGGAAATAAAAGATAGATTGGAGACTGGACGATAATTTTTCAAAATCTCTTTGTCAAGGCCTGGTTTCTTTAGAAGAGGTTGAACAAGCGCTTCCCTAAAGAGGGAGGGAAACATATTCTGGTCAACAGAGGAGTTGACTATCATGGTTATCAATGGTAGTACTGGTTCAATGCACATTTTGAGAAGAAACGTGGGAATAGGGTCGAGTTCACTTGATTTGCTAGGAGCTTTCATAATGATAGATCCGAGTTTTAGTTCAGTGGCATGCTGAAACATCGTTAGGGATGGACGTGTACATGGTAAATCCGCATCCATGTAGTTTGACCTACCTTCCGTCTTTTTGCTCCACGGTTTCTCTGATCGATACCACTTTGTTAATGAAAAAGTTAGAAAACCGGTTCGACAAAACTTTATCTGATGTAGATGGTAGAGGGATGTTTTTGGTTTCTTCCCCTCAGAAGGTTTATGGTTTTGAAAAACGCTTTCAGATTTTGTCCACATTCCTAAAGTTTTGACGAAAAGAAATCCTTTTTCGCCTTGCTGAGCAAGTAGCCTAGGTGTTTACATGCTGCTTTAAATAGCTGATGATGATGAATTACAAGTTTTGTTGCGCGAACGTTTTTCCTCTTTCCTTTTTTTTTTTTTTTTTTTTTTTTTTTTTTTTTTTTTGTTGTTTTGCAGCCTTCAGATCATCCGAATACCATTTTGTGTTTGGTCTTACAATAATGAATTTGGTGACTAGTGGAACATGTATGTTCAGCGAGACTATTGTTGTAGGAAGTAACAAGTTCATTCACTGCTATAGTGTTAGCAGACGCACACAACTCTTGGATATTTCTTTCCATTTCACCCCGATCTACAGTATTAAACCGTCTGAAAGATATTTCTGTCATCTGGTGTTCTTGTTTGCTTAGAATGAGAGACGCATCACAGCGAAGTGATCACAACACATGTCCCCTTTTGCATCGCAGACAAATGGTCTGTGTATGTGTGGTGGTGAGAGCAGCACGTTACTTTATGATCTTGTATTTAGTAAATCAAGAATGTGACCTTGAATGTGCGTTGGTTCCTTCACGTGCTGTATGAGGTTACGATCATCTAGCAATTACATAAATCTCCACGCGGTAATGTCACGAGGATTGTCAATATGAAAATTAAAGTCACCCTTGATCACCAATTCGTGAGGATGCATGGTGTTTTCATCCAGATAGTAATACCATTCTTTAAAAAACTCGTTTGTACTGAAGTCATTTGCTGAAGATGGTGGTGGTCTGTAAATGATAAACAAGTTCATTCGTAGTTCTTTGTTGTCAATATAAACTTCAAGATGTTCGAACTGGATGGAGTTTCCGGTGTTTGTTTTCATTGTGACAACACCAATTCCTCTTTTAAAAATGAGAGCAATCCCTACACCACGACGACCGCTGTCACGATCACGACGAATGATGTCATAGCCTGTTGGTACAAGTTCGTTCACTTCTGCCTCGTCAACAGAGGATCTAAGCCAGGTTTCAGTTACGGCAATTAAATCTAGGTCTTCAGATACTATGTAATCACATACGGACAAGCTTTGTTTTTCACAGATCTACAGAACACGGTTTTGACGAGGGTTTTTCATCCACTAACGAAATTTGCGTAATTGTTCTTGTTTTTTGTATTTTAGTGGTTTTATATACATCAATTTTACCATGCATAACGTGCATGGGTATATTGCGAATGTTTTCATAGTTCTCTTCTGAAACCGCAATTTGCACGATGTTATTAAGGTTCACACCATGCTGCTGAATACATAGATATCAGCCTATGATGACTCGGATGTTTCTATTGAACCTCCGTCCCGCTTCGGTGCCTCGTTGCGAACGATGACCTGTCTCTAACAAGTTAGTCAGAAGTGCAAAACACATTGTACAACAATTTGATACAAAGTCACGTCACAGTCTAAGCCATTTAATTTTACTCGGATATATAACAAGTCACAGTCCAATCCGTTTGAATTCACTCACACACACACACACACACACACACACACACATATATATATATATATATATAGAGAGAGAGAGAGAGAGGGGTAAAAAAAAAAATTTTAAAAATCATTTTGACTGTAAATAAATTAAATAGAATGTTTGACATAATGGTTGTATGGAAACTATGTTGCAAATTATTTACCATCTATATATCAACAGACAGGCAGACGATGGACAAAGTGTAATCTGTGCACCGACTGGTCCTACTATATGCAATTGACAGAAGCCTTAACGGGAGTACGCCGTGGTACAATGGCGTGGTGGGTGCTAGATCGATGGATAAAATCCCTCATCATTTTTCTATGTCCCAAGAAATTACAATATAGTTCTTACAATGTTAATACATATCTATAATGTTGAATGTGTTAATTTAATACACTGAGCACAATCTAACGTAAAGATATTTATAGGTCTACAATCTCAGACTCTGATACAAGTTACATACGTGTGATCTGTCAATGATTTCACTCTAAATCTTATAGGTCTTTTTGTTCCAGACAAGAACACAACTTATCTATAAATTTATATTGACTTGCAGTCTTGGTACATATATGTATAAGCCTCCTTGGAGAAGTAAAAAGTTGAAATTGCCTGTTAATTAAATGATAAAATGAATTTTGTGTTGTTTTTAAACTGTCCGACATGTTTCATACGAATTGCTAGGCCGTTCTTGGCACAGTGATTCTGACTACGGATTATTCAGTTTGCCTGATCACGGCTGGTGTGACCGGTCGGCAGGGGATGTTTACTCCTCCTAGGCACTAATCCCACCTATTGTATATGTAGGGGTCTGTGTTTGCCCAGCTGTCTAATTTGTATTCCATATGGGATGTATGAGAATGATCACTGCTGTTATCTTCGCCTTTTCATTTAAACGGGATATATGAAGGTCGAAAAAAATTGTAACCCGTGTTTTATGCAGTTTTCGGCAATGTTTGCGACCTTTATCTCCCGTGTAACGAACCAAAGAAAGAAATTTTATTATTCATTTGTTTTTAATATAAATACTTTCAAGTACGTAGAATATGGATATCATTGACCTGCAAGTTGATTAAAGGTAACAGCTGAAAATCCACCTGACCTTGACTTATCTCCATATTTGGTAATCATTTCCATATTTGAACGATGGAAAACGAAATGGTCCAAGAAGGACAAACTCTAAACGCATAAAATCAACCATCTATAATAAAGGTAAGCGTTATTCATTATACCTCTTCAAATAAAAGGTAAAAAGTAAACCAGAATACATATTTTCTAAGAATGTCAACAATGCCGCGAAATAGGTCGCTGAGTTCGTGGAATGTACAACTTCCCATGGCGCTTCAAAATTCTGGAAACGGTTATAGGATGAATAGGCCTTCCATGACGTCCAGTGATTTCTCTTGCCGTGGTCGCAGCGGCCGTAAACCTATTGCGCAGATGATGTTGCCGTATGAACGTGTGTTGCCGTGGCGTTGTCACAAACGGTTGACCAGGTCTTGGGCGATCATTTAGGAATTCTGTCTGATGGAATCGTGACAACAACCGGCTAACTGTACAAGGATGGAAATTGAAACGCCTTGCAACCTCACGCAGACTAACGCAGCATACCAAGTGCCTGATTGCGCATTTCATTGCTTAAGCACAGCATAGTCTTGGTTTTGATTTTTTTTTTCTGTTAGTGATGTCTATACTTTCACCAACAAAGTTGTTTTATCGCGAAAAACCCCTCTATCACCTTTCCACGTGTTTGAAAATTTTGTGCGATGCTACTCACAAAGCGCAAACAATGAACACAGGTTAATCGAGAGATGGATTTTAAAAATCAATACGATGTATGGTGGGTAAATTTTGCAATAAAAGTTTTATATGTATAATGTTTTCAATGAATAAATTATAAAAACATGTGTTGCGTTTTTAAAGTCTGTCAGCACACACACACACACACACACACACACACACACACACACACACACACACACATATATATATATATGAAAGACCTGCTTTAAAAACTTATAGTAATTCCAAATTTTTATTAAAATAAAATCAAACTTTCAGGTCAAGGTCATGAGCTCACACATCCTTGCATCACATGAAAGGTCTTCCTGTAAAAAAGTGTATATACAAAACATTAAACCACAGCTTAAATAGTCTCAAGAGACATTTTTAAAGATGTCACCTATATATCAGCATGTAAAACTTTGATCCTCTATTGTGGCCTCAAACTACCCCCAAGACCCATGATTTGAACAACCTCGAATCTACTCTATCTCAGGTGGCTTTTATGTATATTCCCACGTTTCGGGTGCAGTGAATTTTTAGAAGAAAATTGTTAAAAATTTTCCCTAAATATGTGGCTCCACTCTAACCCCATAACTTTAAGTAAACTTGAATCTGCACTATGTCAGGGAGCTTTCGTGTAAATTGGAACTTTTTCGACCTAGTGGTTTTTGAGAAGAAGAGTTTTAAATGACGTCACCCTAATTTTGCCTTTTCATGATTATCTCGCCTTTGAAGACCCTTCATTTGAACAAACTTAAATTTCCTTCAAGGATGATTCGTTCTAATTTTGATTGAAATTGGCCCGGTGGTTCTGGAGAAGATTATGAAAGTGTGAAATGTTTAAGAACGGACAGGACAGATGACAGACAAAAGGTGATCAAAAAAGCTCACATGAGTTTTCAGGTCGGGTGAGATAAAATCTAATAAGCAATAAATGTCTAAATCCGGAAATTCTACAAGGCGTGTATTACAGATCTGCAATACATGGCTCTACGGATTCGTAATGCCCGGGGACACGATGTAACTTCTAATCGAACATGCCAAATACAGAGAAAATTATTTGCTTCAATTTAACAGATTTCAATATTCATTAGAAATTGTTATACAGAAGAAGTTTCAGCTGTCTTAATCAATATTCCTCTCAGTCTCAGACAATCAGAGTGATCCAAAGTGCAGTACAACTCGTTTCATTCACTCAAAGCATGGATATACAATGGTATATAAAAATATTGAACAAAATAAAAGGGTTAGTTGTTTGGGTTTTGATCATATATTTGTTAAAATACGATCTTTACCATATTTTTCAACTCTTGATGAAAATTTTCATTTTTTTTTTACCAATTTCCTATCCGCGCAGACAAATTGAATTCACACACACACACACACACACACACACACATATATATATATATATATATATATATATATATATATATATATATATACTGATGATAGCGTTTTTATTCAGAAGTAACCAAAATGAACCATTGTTTATATACGTAACATAATTCATAAATAGTTTCTCAAGAATGGTAAAATCAAAGCATCAGAAGAGAAGGGAATGAGAGCATAAAACTTACGTCGAAATGGAAAGATCCAAAAGTTAGACATAGCAAAGTCAGTACAAACGTGCGCTTCCATCTCATATTTAATGGATCAAACCTGAATGACATTCCTCCCCAGGGCCGAACATTTATCACTTAAATACAGCGGTCTACAGCCGAAGGGCAAACCCACAAGGGCAAATATAAAACGTTTCCAGACAGAAGGTTAAGGTTATGATGGTGATTCCTTTTACACAATAACTTGTAAGTTACAGTAATTAATATATGTAATTATTGTTAATCATCAAGGTGTAAAGTTTAATTTGTTTCAAGTTTATCTGTTCATTCAAAGTAGAACCCTATTTCATAAATAATGGCATTTAGGTATGATTTATTTATATATTCTTTATATATATATATAATTTTAATAGTTCATTAGTCTACCGAAAAATCATAACAAACACCATTCCACACTTAGTAATTAGAAAATGCATGTATGATATACATCCATATTTAACGAACGATGCCTGTAGAACGCTAATGAACTCACTGGTCACTTCCAGATTAGATTACGGAAATGCGATGTTATATGGACTGCCGACAAACATAACGAACAAATTACAACGTGTTCAGAACACTGCAGCTCGTGTTGTATCGAGAACTAAAAAACACGAGCATATCACCCCCACTCTTGTTAATCTCCATTGATTACCTGTGCCCTTCCGGTGCCAGTATAAAATTCTTGTGTACGCCTTCAAATGTTTTCACGGCAGTGCACCAACGTATTTGCAAGACATCGTTCGTGCTTACCAACCAACACGTTCGCTGCGATCAGAGGACTGTACACTACTAGTGCAACCTCGAATCCGCACCAAAATATACGGCGAGAGACGCTTGGACAAATCTGCGGCCACTCTCTGGAACAACTTGCCCAGATATTTGAGAGATAAACAATCCATGTGGGCTTTTAAGAAATCTCTCAAAACACACCTTTTTAGACTTGCATACGGAAATATTTAACTCACTTTTACCATGCATGAATTACTTTTAAAACTCATTTCTATTATTGTTCTTTTAAGTTATGTGTATTTCTTTTTACATGTATCGGTCATATTAAAAAAAAAAACCAAAACAAAAAACAAAAAAAACAAAAAAAAAACAAAAAAAAAACAAAACAACGTATTGATGTATGTGTACGTATGCAAGTGTATGTATATATGCGATGTGTGTGTGTGTGTGGTGTTTTAGTGTGCTATATTAATCTTTTTTGTAGTTAGCGTAACTAAATATAATTTGTGTTTTGAAATACCCCATTTAGTCCTTTTCTTAATTTCTCTATGTTGTATGTATGTTTGGCGATATATTAATTGTGTATGTTGTAAAGCGCTTAGAATAATATTTATAATGTTAGATAATGCGCTATATAAATGCCTTGTAATAAATAATAATAAATGCATTTATATATGCCTTGAACAAGAAAACATTGATGTTTCCATCAATTTTCGCCCGGAAAAATTAAAGTTCCAACTTTGTTAACAGGAATATTCATTGAAATAACAAGAGACCTAACACTCATTTGATTCACCTTGGTCCAGTTTTTCTTCAGTGTTTTTAAAATATTTTTTTCAATGGTTATTTCTATGAAATATTTTGATCCTATTTTGTGACCCCAATTTAGCTCCGAAGGGTCATGATATAACTGAATTTAAAATTTACACAACATGTGAATACTTCAATCCAATATGAGTAACATGACGTTACTGTTCTGAGGAACATTTTGCTCCTATACTTGCATTATGTTAAATTTGACCACTCTAACCACTGGTATAAAATATGTAACTTTAATTCAAAAAAATTGAATTCATGCAATTTAGGAACGTTTACATTTTGATATGATTTAATTTGGCTTTGTTACTATTGGGATGAATATCTTTTCATTGATTTCTTGTATATTCCCATTTAAAAATTTAAATTCATGTTGTAGTCCCACACTACCCCTGGGACCCTGAATTGAATTTGTATCCCATTTAAAACCTTTTCTCCTTGATCCACCCTCTCCAGGGGACCATAATATGAACAAACTTTAATATACACTACCCAGGGATGCTTGTATATCAATATGACTAATCATGGTACTATTGATTTTTACAGAATTTTCCATTTGCATGTAAAACATTGAATTCCAGTTACGGACTACCGGGGGGATGGGGGATGGGGGGGGGGTCATTTGAACAAACTTGAATCTGCGCTATGTCAGAAAGTTTTCATTTAACATTCCACTTTTCTGGGCCCGTGTTTCTTGATAATATTTTTAGAAGACTCCATCGTAGGTTTTTATTGATTATTACCCCCATTGAATGAGGTATAACCCTTTGTTTGGAAAAACCTGAGTTCTCTTTACCCAAGGATAATTTTTGTCAAGTGTGGGTGAAATTGGCCAAACGGTTCTGCATTGAGAAGATTAATGTAAAAACTTTACAGACAACACGACGGACGCCATACAAAATGTGATCAGAAAAGCTCTCCTTCGCTGAGAGCTCTTTCAGCTCACGTGAGCTAAAACACTACCTCTCAAGTTGAATATTTTATGAAAAAATATTTGTTAAATACCCAGACACTGAACATTTAAAAAAGGGGGTGGGACTGTGTTTGAAGTCCTGCGTCCACAAGCATTTTGTTCTGTAACCAAAATTATGTTTTTTAGTGTGATACGACCATTTCTCTAAGGCAGGACACAATATTCAATTTGTCTAATATTTTCTTCCTTTGCTTCTGATTATTTAAATTTTCAAGTATATATATATATATATATATATATATATATATATATATATATATATATATATACTTAACTTAATATCTCCAACTTTGGAACTTCAAATACTGTTTATGAAACAAAATAAATCCATTTCAGTTCTGTATGATGGCTCATACAAAGGCAATATTTAAAAAAAAACAACAGTAAAGTTGTTTGATATGCATATTAAAGATGCAAATAGCAGAAATGCAATTAGCTATGTTATATGTGATTAAATATATTCTACGGGTGAGATTGGGGGGGGGGGGGGGGGGGGTGTGAGTGGGGGGGGGGGGGTCGTTTTGTTTTGCTTTGGCGATGAAAGCTGCTTAATGCTAATATGATATTATCTAAAATTTGAACTATAACCTTAATCTCCCAGAATGAACCACAGTAAAGACTGACTACAGAGAAAAATAAAATTCGATATAAAAATTTCAAGGTTTTTAAATGGTTTGCTTTACATACATTAATATTTATCGCATTAATTCAGGAAATACTCTTATGCTTGATGGTGTACAATAAGCGGAGGCCGAATTTAGTGCTTGCGTCAATTTTGTCAAAAGTAACTTTCCACGATTTGTCGTTACGATTGGATTTTTGCCGCCAAATGCCTTCGGCGAATAGCTGCAAATTTTCCTGTCAAAAGTGTAATATTTAATGGATTGCTACTTTACATAAAACAGCTTAATAATTCAACAGCAACAAATTGTATGATAAAGCGATAAATTATTGCGACATGCTCTATCGTATTTAAAAAAAAAAAAGACATAAAAATCTTAAAAACAAGGACCTGTCATTGTGCGGATATACATAGCTGCTAATAAGTTGATCTCAAATACATGTACTTCCTATTATCATCCTTGATTTAAGATGATGTACATATACAAATTGCATTCATTATCTGATCAAAGAGCACAGGCGATAAATTTCTAGAAATAGCTTGAATACTCAATTACTCATTTTACACTTAGGATTACTTCTCCCATCGAATTCCCATTCATAATATCACAAACTCATATATATATATATATATATATAGAGAGAGAGAGAGAGAGAGAGAGAGAGAGAGAGAGAGAGAGAACAACCCGGTTCTCCTGACTGCAATAGCATTGATTTAGTATATCCCCTGTGTTTTGAAAAATGGCGTTAACTACCAGTTTCTGCCTTTATATGAAGTAATAGGTGAATGGTCTTTCTGGGAAATGCAAAAAGTATAGGTCAGCAGCCATTTTTTCATAAGAGTGTCTCAATTTTTATTGTAACCATTAGTCACTAAAGCAGCGACTAATGAAATTCATGGAAACTCTCTCTTTTTTTTTCTTTGTCAATAAATTGATTGTCAGCACCATTTAGTTATTAATTGAGGTAACGCAAATAAAACAACAAAATAAATTTATAGTCTATTAGTCCAATATCACAATCATTATTTATCATTATGTTGTAAAGGTTTGGCTGTTACATTTTAATGTGATTTGTATTTAGTAGTGCATCCCCTCATAAGTTACTTTATCTTTGATGGAGATCAACATCTTGAGTATTTAAATATATTATGGGTACTATTATTCACAAAGTTCTAAATTTTGAAGATTCATTAATTTTAATACTATCCTATGAAAAGTGAAAGTAGACAAACACGTGTGATGAATGTTAAATTTCTTGAATGTTCACTCCATCATTTGTTGAAATACTTGTACGTATGCCGTTACATATATATGATTTTCATCGGTCCGTTTATCCGTTGATTTAGAACGGACTCCGTTGAACTGCAACGGACCGTTGAGTATATAAACTCGTC
Source organism: Ostrea denselamellosa (assembly GCA_024699665.1). Classification (NCBI taxonomy): domain Eukaryota; kingdom Metazoa; phylum Mollusca; class Bivalvia; order Ostreida; family Ostreidae; genus Ostrea; species Ostrea denselamellosa. Next base: position 9,171,397 of record JAMZEH010000064.1, read on the forward strand.
AACGCCATTTGACGGAGACCTTGGGCAATTTTCGAAATTTGAATTAGATGTAGGTTTCTTTTAGCTCTTATAAAATTATTTTTTGATTGATTGGAATTCATTGTTTTAAATTCATTATTCAATTATCCTAAGATTTATTATTAATTTTTTTATCAAATCTTAGCTAGGGAAATCTGCAGCATTTTTTTTTTTAATTTTTTTAATAATTGTTACATTATTTCATTTGAAATAGAATTTGTAAAGTTGTGAAAGTTATCTCTTATTGTTAATATATCTACCGCTACATAAACTATCATCTCAAGCTAGTTTAATCTTCGTGTATTATTTGCTGAGTCCACATTTTATAATTTATCATTATTATTATTATTATTATTATTATTACTTTGATTTTATACCTGCTGGCGCCAAAAAAATTATAAAAGTGGAATAGCAACGTAGTGCTAACCCGCTACAATATAGAATCTGACAGAAAAAAAGTGAAACTACTTAAAATGTACACTACAAATGCAGCTTCTATCAAATCATTACAATAAAAGTATTTATTTTCTATTACAAGTACCACTTGAATTGAACACTAGTACATCTTCCAGCTTCAACAGTTAGTTAATGTAACAATTTGAAAATACACTTTTTATTTAAACATTAGTTTCAGTCAAATAATTTTGATAAACTTGGGATCAACTCACAAACAAACTGCTGGCTTCGTTCAATAATTCTTTGTTTCACAATAATAAATCCATGTTTATAAATGTCTTGTAGTCTGGAAAAAAAATGTTTATGTAACATAACCAATTGCTTGTATTTGATCTATCTGCTGTATCTACTTGTGCATTAACCACAGTATTGCATAAGGATATCTTAACAAGAAGGTGGGGGTTTTTTTGTTTTGTTGTTGTTTTTTTTTTCTTTTTTCTTTCTTTCTTTGTTTATATAGTTACAACAGTATAGGTTAATCTTTTCAATATTGTCACCATTGTGCAACTCTAAACTTCAGAAACATTGAGTCAAATATTTATTTCATACGCAGCAATCAAAAAGAGACGATATGGTTTCGAGATTCAAAAACATATCCTTTACATTTTTATGCAGTGCTAATAACGTTTTCCTTGAATGTCAGTTACACATTTTTCAACTATACTGAATCTTTTGTTATAATTATAAACGACAACAAGATACGAACCTATTTCTACTACTTCTAAATAGCCCTCCCTGATACACCGTTTATTGGAACTAGTTCATTTGATTACAAAACATTAACATACATGTTACATAAACCTTATACATGCATCAAACCCATTTTGTTATTGAACAAAATGTAACAGGATAGTTCTGTATACATACACTTCCAATATGACAATTAAATGAACTAGGACGCATGTTTTGATTAAAATGAAGGAATACGTGGCTAGTTAATTAACTAGGATGCATGTTTTGATTAACATGAAGGAATACGTGACTAGTTAATTAACTAGGACGCATGTTTTGATTAAAATGAAGGAATACGTGGCTAGTTAATGAATTCCGGAGTTCATGAGTGTTTGGTTTGGCAATATTAGTGCTTCCATTCATTCAAAGTCGAGTTGAATCGATCAAGAAATAGAAGTTGCATTTGGAAACGTTAGGTCAAGTTACACACCTCCCGTGCACTTTCTACGGAAGTTGTTACAGCACAAGTATTAAGTGAATCGTTTATTAAAGAAATCGACTACTATTTTTTATTTAAGTGTCATTGATTCCTACAAGTGTCTAAAATATTCAGATAAGAAGTAATATACCTGATTTATGCTGTTACGTAGTCAGTTCATAATTTCTCCATTTGGTTAAGGCACTTCACAATCTACAACATTGTTGTTAAGAAGATTGCATTTATCCCTGTTAGAAAAGACAAGTTTAGAAGTGCATAATCTCTGTGTAGTTTGATACAATAATGTAGCATAACCTTACAATGACACATGTTTCTGTTCATTGTAAGTAATTCAGTGTTATGTTCTGTTGAGAAAGAGATTCTTAAGAATTTATGGAATTCAAGTGAAAACAATGATAAGATGCATGTATTATTTAGAACTGGTTCATACACACACAAATATATATATATATATATATATATATATATATATATATATATATATATACTCTGCAAAAAAAGAAACGCATAGCCCTTTTGAAATTTTAAAAATGCAAATTATGTATTTTACCAGGTAAACTGAAATGGTCAATTGAGTAATTAAATTTTTACAGGTAAGTATGAAACTGTAAAGGTCTGTTCATTTGATTTGGCTCTCTGCCAAATTAGCTCGGCGACCCTCTAAAATTGCACATCACCTCTATCGCCATGGAATTTGGCTTACGTTTTTCACGAGAACTTTGTGCTTAATTCAACCACTACATTAAAGCGTATAAAAGGACGAAGTTTGAAGCTTGAATTCATCATAGCGTTAAAATGCTGCCATGGCAAGGTTGGACCCTGCTACTCGAAATATCGCCATTGGCCGTCTCCAGGCCGGAGTATCCCAAAGTGAGATTGCACGAACTGAAAACGTAAATCAGAGCACAATTTCTCGGCTGTGGAACAGATTCCAGCAGACTGGCTCTACTAATGACCGACCGAGGAGTGGGCGACCTCGCATTACGACTCCTGGACAAGATCGCTACATCCGGGTCTTTCATCTACGGAATCGAACCGTTGCTGCAACAGCTACTGCAGTCGGAATACCTGGATTGAGAAGAATCAGCTCGCAGACAGTCCGCAACCGACTTCGACAATATGGCATTAGACCCAGAAGACCGTATTTTGGAGCAGTTTTGACACCGTTACACAGACGAGAAAGAGTCCGATGGTGCAACAGATTGAGGGGCTGGACATTCCGCAACTGGCGTAGAATCTGGTTCAGCGATGAGTCCCGTTTTCTGCTACAGAAACGTGATGGAAGAATCTGTGTATACCGGCGCAGGAATGAACGTTTCTCTTCCTCGTGTGTCCAAGAAGTGGATAGCTTCGGTGGAGGTAGCGTCATGATGTGGGCGGCGATCTCTAATGACAGTAAAACAGAACTGGTACATGTCCCGGGCAATTTAACGGCTCAAAGGTACAGAGACGAAATTCTCCAACCTCACCTTATGCGCGTAATTGACCGACAGAGGGAGTTATTCCAACATGACAATGCTAGGCCTCACACAGCCCGCTTAACAATTGACTACCTTCAGCAGAACAACATTAATGTGCTACCATGGCCTTCCAAATCACCGGATTTGAATCCGATTGAACATTTATGGGACCAACTGGATAAACGTGTGCGCCTGCGCCAACCTCCGCCTCAGACCCTCGATCAGCTCCGTCAAATGTTACAACAGGAATGGCGAACAATTCCACGCAATAACGTAAGAACATTGATTGACTCTATGCCAAGGAGATGCAGAACTGTGTTGGCAGCTCGAGGTGGTCATACACGGTACTAACTTAAACGTGACAGGAAGTGTTCTTAACTGTGATGATCTGACTTTTTTTTCACCAATATCTAAGGTTTGGACTGTAATTTTTTTTCAATTGAAACAATTCTAGTGAATATCTACATTTTTATTGTAAAATCATAATCCAAAATACATCTACTAAAATCTTAAAAAATCCATTATGCGTTTCTTTTTTTGCAGAGTATATATATATATATATCAAAGTTTTATTTTTCACAAGATACAAGATACTATTCCTATACAAGATACTATTCCTGAGTTTGAAATTAGAAAGCTCGCTACATATTAATTACACAGTGTGCAGTTGAACCAGTATGGCATTTACTGACCACTACAGTCGAGATTACATTACATGTAGTTTCCATATTAGTTCAACTATACACACTGTAACGGATATATCCTACCGACTGCTTTTAATTACAATTTTTCAATATCCATGTATACGTGGGGAATTTTAATTTCATCCCATTGATTAAAAACTACTGAAGCAGCAAAAATGAAAAAAAGTCATGACTGAATTTGAAAATATATTATACATCATGATTGAATAAAAAAAGGGGGGGGGCATTGTTTTTCACGGGGAACGTAAAATCAATTTGAAAAATATTTCCCTTGTCCCTTGCATGATTTCAGTAGTGTCCTTCAACAACTATGACATCACATGCGATTGACGTGGGAAATTGTGTAGCATGTACAGTTTTACTTTCCTACTTGAACGGTGGACGAGCGCAGTACGAACGCTGAATGCAGTGAACGGTGAGCAATACTAATACGGTACTGGGCAGTCACTAACAGGCACTGATATCACACCCCAAAGGTCAGTAAAAAGGTCACAGTCACTTACGTCACACTCCAAAGGTCAACAAAGAGGTCACAGTCATTTTCTTATCAGGTCACAGTCATGTTTTCTTAACAAGTCCACAGTCACATCTATGATCAAAAGTCGCGTGTCAAAACATCACCATAACAATGTGACAATTTAAAGATGTCACAGTCACTTGTTGAAAAATGTTTTCTCTCAGAGGCCACCTGATAAGATCAGGATTAACAGTCACGTGTTGAAACAAGTGTACTCGGTTACACCCTATCTATCTATGGTATATATATATAATACCATAGCCTCTAAAACACAAAATCATAAATCAATTACAACTTGAGCATGATACTTAGCACCAACAATCAACCGGAAATAGTATGTAAAATGAAGTGCAACTGCACGTAACACCATTAACATACCCGCTTTTTTTAGTACAAAGACGAAAACCGAGTTTAAAATATATCACTGTTATCGTCACGTGTTCCTGTTATCTCTATATATCATTTCCATCACCAGACAATCTGAATACTTATAACACATTAAAATATCACCGTTACGGTCACGCGTGCGACTTATATTTTTCACCCATCCTACAGACACATGACAAAGACATATTCAAAGTAGGTTAGCAGTCTTGTAATGAAAAAGCGCGGGTAAATAACACGTGTTGTTTAGGGTATGGTTTAGTGTTTGGATTGGTAATGAATAGCGTTTTATTGAAGATAATAAAAGAATAGAAAGGAATTATATATTCTATAACTAACATGATATTAATTCCCATTTTTAGTATAAAACGCTATTCATTATCAATCCAAACACTAAACCATACCCTAAACAACACGTGTTATTTACCTGCGCTTTTTCATTACAAGACTGCTAACCTACTTTGAATATGAAGTGCTTTAACATGATCAAGTGTACCTGTTATCTCTATGTCCCATACCGAAGATTCATTCAAGGGTTAAACTGTTCCCGTCGCCCTAGTGCGCGAATACTAACTATCAACATGTGTCACCCTAAATTATATATATAGAAAAATATTTCAATAATATAAAAAAAACTTTTTATTTTTTAAAAGAAAGGATAAAAAAAGTCAACATTCTTTTTGTTTAGAATAAAACGCTATTTATCACGAACCCAATTACAAAACCATACCCTAAGGGACCAGACAAAATTTATCGCAATGATGGGACCGGTAGAAACAGGCCTGGGATAATGATATTTTTTTCATCGAAAAAAAAAAATCATGAGAATGGGACAAAAACATTTTTAATATTAAGTACCCATGGGACAAACTCTTTTTTGAAATGAGTTACTGTATTTATTTATTATCTTAAAACATTTTTTTTTCAAAAGAAAATCTTTCAAAAGTCATTAAAACTTAAATAAAGAATACAAAGTGCAAGTATTATGATATGTGGTAGTAGTCAGAGAGGAAAAACGTATTTTACATAACAATTGCTACTGAGATGTTTACAATGTCGGTGGATAAAATAATATATATATGTTTATTCCGAGCATCAAGATATGTTCCACGACATGGAACAATCTATACCCACTCTGGAATTACATCAGGGTTTACCCACAAAGGAAGATATAGAGAAGTACACAGAAGATGTGCCTCATACTATCATCGTTTTAGATGACCTCATGTTAAAGGTTGCCCAATCTCCAGATTGTAAACATTTATTTACGGTGACATCATCGCTACATTACCACAGTGATACTTTCTCAGAACCTATCTCCACCCGGAAAATATGCCAGGACCATTTCTCTAGATTGTATTAATGTGATCCTATTTAAGAACTACCGGGATTCACGACAAATTATCACCTTCGGATTCCCAATCCTACCAGGAAATGTACAATTTGTAAAGCTGCTTACGAATTAGCCACACGCCCTAACTTTGGTTACTTACATGTGTGTCTGAAACCCACCCAAAATAAAGCATATCAACTCCGATCTCGCATTCTCCCCGGTGAAGACATGATTATTTATCAACTTTTATAAATGCTTTTAACAAATGGTTATGCAATTCATACTACGATCATGAAGCAATGAGTGCGGAAGATCATTGCTCTCCTCCGGTTTCTGTTGTATATAGACACTGCTCAGCAGAAACACATCAAATTCTTAATGAGCAATGCGACGTAATCAGTGAAATAGCCTTCAATATTTACACGGGGACATACCCCCTGATGAAATAGTATATGACAACTTGCACCTTACAAGCCATTCATTCGGATGTTTACCGGTCGCGATAGCTCAGTGGTTAGAGCGTTCACTTCGTAACCGGGAGGTTGTGAGTTCGAGCCGCGCTCGTGCCATGGCCGCGTCAAACCTAAGACGAAAAATAGGTAGTGATTGCTCCTTCGCCAAACACTCGGCATTTAGAAGTGAGAATCACGGGTCTTTCGGATATGACCTTAAAAACGGAGGTCCCGTGTCACGGTAGGCGTTGGCACGTTAAAGAACCCTCACTGCTACGGCCCTAAGCGCTAAGCATAGGTCTAAATTTGTGGTACTTCACCTAAAGCTGGTGACGTCTCAATATGAGTGAAAAATCCTCGATGGAACGTTAACACAAACAAATAAACAAACAAACAATCATTCGGATGTTAGGATCACGTGAAAAAAGTTCAAAACGTAAACGACAGATATTATCGAAACACGTTCAGTTACTGTCTCTTATGCTAAAACCGATTGTTCAACATTTCAATAAACGTAATGGCAAAAGAAATGATATCAATACCCAAACTAAAGTATGAACACCTGAGAAGCTTAGAGAATGATGAAGAATGTGTTCAAAATGACACCTCTAATCATGAAGACAAGGAGACCAAAGACAAGTCACTCAACGTGTGCAAAAGCCCTCAAGAAACGAACTCCAGCACACGGGGAATGAAATGCATGGTTTACAATTAGGAGGTGCTTATATAAGGAAAATAAAAACAGCATCCGGACCTCCAGGTGTTTCCAGAACAAAATGAAAACGTCAGAAAAACATTCCGTGGCCTATATATAAATTATATAACAAAAAAGCAATGTCTTTGTTCAATAATTTATTGCATACAAGCTTTTCTAATAAAATTTACAAAAAATGACTGTATTGTGTTGTTTATTTTCCACTACTTAAAATCCAAATGGCAAGGTGTCTAAATTCGATAACAGTCTACGTTTGGTATACACCATTTGATAGTTTTTATTTTCTTTACGATTAATCAATATTCGTTTTCTCTTGTCCCGAGATATTTTGCAAGGATTATGAATCTCAATTTGTCTATCATTTGACGTACAAATGATGTCTTTTATGCCCTCGAAGTTTATCAATTTTGAGTTCGTCCAATTCAAAGTAAAACCCTGGACTTTACATTCCTCTTTACCATACAATGTGCGAAGAGCGTAGTTTTTGGGACCTCCGGAAACAAATTCGATAATGTGACCATCTTCACGATTGACTTCATTCGTTATTTCTCCCAAATAATTACCGATAGGGAGAGAACTCAAGTCATCCGACTTATCGGTCTTGAAGATGACACTATCCATATCAAAGTACAACACCCTATCACCCAACACATTCAACATGCTATAAAATTTTAAACGAGCCCACATTGTAGTAAATGAAGCCAAAAATATGTTGTTTTTTCGATCGAAAGGTGTAAACAGAGGGCGTTCATTCCATTCTAATTGTAGTGTCCTTTGACAAAATGTGAAAATCGTCCGGGATTTTTGTCGGATCAGATAAAATTCGGAAAAAGACCTCGGCTTCACTTTCATGAATAATCATAGATTGTTTCATATTTAACCTCTAACCAAATTTCCCCCAGAAGCTATTTAGACACAATTTGGCTAAACATCGTAAACCAGGATTTTTTCTGAATTTTATGGTATTCTAACGCTATGCCTTTTTTTCGTGGTATTCTCTGATGTATTTGACTTTTGCTTCCTCCGAGTCGCACTCAGTAGGAAACTTTTATTTGATTTTTAATAATGTGTTAACATATTGAGCAAACAGACTCCCCGTGACCGATACTCTTTCATATTGGGACGACTGCTTAAAATGATAAACTTCGTGTATCTTTAAGATTTGATATCCTTTTGAAGTTGCCATTTTGGATTTCAGGCGTTCACCACGTGCCTGTCATGGATCTTTCATACATTGAACAATGACATTCATTTTGATTTTCAATGGCAGCACATTTTTACACAAGGGAAATTTTAGTTTTTGATTGGACAAATACGGGAGATAGGCATGGTACAATCCCCGGGGTGGTAATACAATCACCTTTGCCACTCCGAAATATTCAGACAAGTCCTTGAAATCCTCTGTGATGATGGTCTACGGAGTATCTGCAATACTTATTCGTTCAAGGATGGAGACTCGAGAAATCGTAATATTGGATCGTTTCATTCCCAGTGGCTTTATAATGCAGCTTCACGGCATTTGTCCGACTACCGAAAAAACTGTCACGAGGATCAAGTCTATCTTGAAGATCTAAGGTGGAGACGAATTGCCTTAATGCTGGGTTTTTCTTTAACTGCTAGTCATGCTCCCACATAACGATCAAATCATAACCGAGTGCTTTCAGTTCTCTTTCCCGCCGTTTGGTCATGAATCGACTGGGATTTTTTTTAATATGGTTCGTAGATGGGTGTTTAATAGTAAACCGGTCTTGGGCACAGCTATAAAACAAAATGAAAAACAATTATATAGGTTACCGCCGCGCCGCCGCCCCTCCCCTTTTTAGGTGGCAGATAGGGACAAATTTATTTTTAAATTGTTTTCATGTGATGTAATATTTACCCGTAAAACTCGTAAATGGTGCCTTTTTCGTCCTCGTTTTCTACGCACCCATCGCATCTGTAGTTGGTACCGGGTATACGATATTCTCCCATGTTGAGGGCATGTTGAATAAAGACTGGTTTTCCTCTGTGTTTGCTTTTCTCCATGATCCACTCTAACCAATGAATTGAGACTTTGCCGTAATTATCTCTACTGGTGTATCCGGTTGATGGAACAATGGCAATCGGAGTTGTAAATGTGTGTCTCCCGACTCGTAGGTTATCGTGTTTTTTCAAGTCAGACAATGAAACCCATCTGTAGTTCAAGTACAGACTCTGTACCCTTCCTTGTGGATGTCGTACGTCCCGAATCTTGGATGATTTCAACCGTTTTTCCTCACTCAGAAAGAGAGTCTTGAAGATCTCCATACATATACTGGCTATTGTGACGTAGTCAAACGGATCAACACCGTGTGTGGCGGACGTCTCTTCCAAACCGTCTGGATGTACCACGCGAGTTTCCGTTGTAGTGGTGTTAATCATCGTATGCCATACATCTCTGCCTCAAGATATCAACATCGGAGCGACAATATTGCAACATTTCTTCTTGGAAATGGAACTGTTCAAACATTTCAGTTTTGTGCCATGCGACAAGTTTTTTTTTTCTCGGAGGCGGACATATAATCATAACCATAATAGTGCAAATCCGGATAGGGACCCACAAAAATAATCTTTCCAGAGTTCTAATCCAAAGGCGTCTGGAATTTTTGCTAATTTCATGGGGAGAAAATTAAAAGGATCCAGAAATGTCAAATTCAATGCTTTACTTATATGCATATACATGATCTTTGAACTATTATACATAATTTGTCTGGACGAATTAAATGTCGGTTGATCACTCTAAAATATGGTAACAATCAAACCTCTTGGAATTATGAGCTAAAAAGATCGTATTCCTACACTTCTCGATAAAGTAAGAGCAGAATTGTTCCACTGCATCGTCTCCACAAAATACCCTTTCCTTATATCCACACGTACCAGGACAGAGTGGGTGTAGAAACCGTGATTTTTCCATTTGAGAACATTTTTCACATTTTATTCTACAATTATTACACGTTGAATCTTTTTGCAATTCTTTATTTTCACAAACATGACAACAGGATTGCATGACGTCAAAATTAACTTTGTGTTGGGTACACCGCAAGATATATACTGACAGTTTTGACAGAGCTTACAACTAGAACACCTGTGATCTTTTCTTACACATTGACGACATCTGATGGAGGGAGGGCTATACCCTTGATCGCAGTTGAAAATCTCATCTTCTTGTGTTTCAAAATCATAAAAAACATACTTTTTTTCCGTTTTGTTAAGTGTAGACTGGTGAACTCTTTGAAAGCAGAGGTGTTGCCCAATAACATACTCCATACGTGGCAAACGTGTTGATCGGGTGTTCGGTTGTGGTATTGTAAAGTAATTCTGCACTTTTCACACTGATAAAATTGCGCACAAGGCGCAAGAACCTGTTCTATCGTTTGTCTGCATTTTTTAGGGTTTTTTTTTTTTTTGTTTTTGTTTATTTGGGTTTTTTTTTGGGGGGGGGGTTGTTTGTTTTATTTGTTTTTATTTTTTTTGTTTTGCTTTTCCTTTTTTTTTTTTTTTTTTTCGTTTTGAAATTTCTTTCTACGTTATGATAAATGATTATAATTAGTGCATTTAAAAAACTTCGATTACATTATAGAAGAGAAAGAGAGAGAGAAAAAAGAATAATTAAAAAGAGTAGAATGCAAAAATAATTCTAAGATAAAGTAGATGCCCATATATTGATTGGTGTTTTATCAGCTATGTCTTGAATCTTTCGTATGGCTTGAAAATTAATACCTAGAGATAATAGGTGCACGTCTCATAACAGCGTTGAGTTTCTTTTTATTAACAGAAAGTGGGTTGGTAAATCTCACATGTTGTTTAGGGACTAGGCAAAATTTATCACAATGATTGGACCAGTACAAAAAAATATTCCATTACAACAATTACACGTCCCATGGCTTTCATGTTAAAAAATATCTATACCATGCCTTTATACTTATAAAAATGTTACTGCCCATGAACACATCTTGATGTTCGTGAAATTGTTGCAACTAAATTAATAAAAATGACAATGTTAACAATTATTTCTTATACGTGTATATCATTATCATATTATACATGTATTTATAATAACTATAGTATACATGTATTCCACAGATGTAATGAAATTTAAGATGCTTTCCACCAATAACACTATCATGCTTTTAATGATTCTTTTCCAATAAACTGTACAAACACTGCACTTTAGAACATCGTATAAACTGCAAAGACAAATGGCAAATATTGAATGTGAGAATATCTTATAAAATATATTTCATAATCCCTCTGTTCACTCATAAAATAACTTTGCTATAACGATAACAACTTTCCTAAGTCTAAAGAGATGATGCTCTACATTTTGTAAGCAGCTTAGTTTGAGATTAATTACAATAATTTGTTAATTCATGTTTATAGCTCATCTTATCATTGTTTGTTGCGTTGTCAAATTGATTTTGAAGATTTATGTTGCACTTTGTATTCTTTATTTAAGTTTTAAAGATATGACTTTTTAAAGAATTTTGTTTTGAAAAAATAAATATGTTTTAAAATAATAAATGTGTCTCTTAGTTAAGTACAGTAACTCATTTCAAAAAAAGTGTTTGCCCCATGGGTATTTAATACTAAAAATGTTTTTGTCCCATTCTCATGGGGTTATTTTTTCGATGAAAAAAATACTGTCCCAGGCCTGTTTCTACCGGTCCCATCATCACGCGTGACCGTAACGGTGGTAATTTAATGTGTTATAAGTATTCAGAATGTCTGGTGATGGAAATGATATATAGAGATAACAGGTACACGTGACGATAAAAGCGTTATATTTTAAACTCGGTTTTCGTCTTTGTACTAAAAACACACGGGTATGTTCAAGGTGTTACGTGCAGTTGCACTTCATTTTACATACTATTTCCGGTTGGTTGTTGGTGCTAAGTATCATGCTTAGGTTGTAATTGATTTATGATTTTGTGTTTTAGAGGCTATGGTATTATATATATATATATATATATATATATATATATATATATATATCATAGATAGATAGGGTGTAACCGAGTACACATGTTTCAACACGTGACTGTTAACGCTGAAATTATCAGGAGGCCTCTGAGAGAAAACGTGTTTCAACACGTGACTGCTAACCCTGACCTTATCACGTTATTATGTTGATGTTTTGAAACGCGACTTATGATCATAGATGTGACTGTCGACCTGTTAAGAAAACATGACTGTCACCTGATAAGAAAATGACTGTGACCTTTTTACTGACCTTTGGGGTGTGACATCAGTGGCTAAGTGACTGCGTAGTACCGTATTACTACTGCTCACCGTTCACTGTATTCAGCGTTCGCACTACTCTCATTCACCGTGTGCTCAATGTTTAAGTGGGAAAATAGAACATTTCAGGGACTGTACATGATACGCAGTTCTCACGTCCATCGCGTATGACGTCATAGTTGTTGAAGGACACTACTGAAATCATGCAAGGAACAAGAGAAATATTTATGAAATTGATTTTACCTTTCCCGTGAAAAACACTGCCCTTTTTTTGTATTCAATCATGTAGTGTAATATATTTTCGAATTCAGTCATTTTTGCTACAATCAATGGGAAATAATGAAATTAAAATTCCCCACGTAAACATGGATATTGAAAAAATGTAATTAAAAGCAGTCGGTAGGATATATCTGTTACAGTGTGTAGTTGAACTAATATGGAATCTACATGTAATGTAATCTCGACTGTAGTGGTCAGTAAATGCCATACTGGTTCAACTGCACACTGTGTAATTAATATGTAGCGAGCTTTATAATTTCAAACTCAGGAATAGTATCTTAGTATCTTGTGAAAAATAAACTTTTAAAATTTATGTATTTTTGATTTAATACTTAAAAATATGAAATGATTTATTTTGTGTTCAATTTCATTTATATATATATATATATATATATATATATATATATATATATATAGTGTGTGTGTGTGTGTGTGTGTGTGTGTGTGTGTGTGGAGAGAGAGAGATTGATTATATCTTGTTTAACGTCCCGCTTGTGACAAATTCTCGAGCGGGACGTTAAACAACATATAATCAATATATATGTGTGTGTGTGCGTGTGTGTGTGTGTGTGAGAGAGAGAGAGAGAGAGAGAGAGAGAGAATAATAAAGGGAAGGGATAGCCAAAGAAATGTTGAAATAGATATGCTGCGTCAGTAGAACAACTGGATACATATTATATAGGTGCACCAACCAATTCTAGATAATGCATGCATCTTATTGTTTTCACTTGAATTCCATAAATTCTTCAGAATCTCTTTTTCAACAGAACAGTGCTGTAAAATATACAGGCGTGTTTCAAAATTAACACTGAATTACTTACAATGAACAGAAACATGTGACATTGGAAGGTTATCCTACAGTATTGTATCAAACTACACAGAGATTATGCACTTCTAAACTTGTCTTTTCTAACAGGGATAAATGCAATCTTCTTAACAACAAAGTTGTAGATTGTGAAGTGCCTTAACCAAATGGAGAAATTATGAGCTGACCACGTAACAGCATAAATCAGGTATATTACTTTTGATCATAGATGTGACTGTCGACCTGTTAAGAAAACGTGACTGTGACCTGATAAGGAAATGACTGTGACCTCTTTGTTGACCTTTGGGTGTGACGTAAGTGACTGTGACCGTTTTACTGACCTTTGGAGTGTGACTGTGAGTGACTACCCAGTACCGTATTACTACTGTCAGAGTATGGTAATACAAGATGGTTTATATATTCGAAATCTATTAAATTTTTCCCTTGGAATATACTTATTCCCTAATCAGGAAAGAAACGTTTTGTGAACGGTGAACACATGCTGAACGATTTGTGAACTGAAAACTGTGCACGGTGAACGAAAGGTGAACACACGTTCAACGTGAGCGAACGAAAAATGGAAAAGTAGAACGTATCAGGTACTGCATATATGTCCGCATTCATATAGTTTATTAGCAGTTGAATATCTATTTTTCCACCAGAATAACCGAGCAGTCCACCACTTTGAAAACAATGTAGAAAATCATCAAATGCTATCTGACGGTCGACAGGAGATCAGGAGATGCTTACTCCTCCAAGGCACCTGATGCTACCTCTGGTGAATCCAGGGGTTTGTGTTTGTCCATCTCTCTGACTTGTATTTGTTATAAGAATTATGAGATTGAATACTGTTAGTTATCTTCACCTTTACATCTATACACCCTGTATGAAGCCCAATGACTGGTACCGACAAATATATCATATTTTAAGTATTGATTGGTTGATGTTTTCCGCCACACTCAACAATTTTTCAGTTATCTGGTGGCGTCCAGTTTTTATTGGTGGAAGAGAGAACCCAGACACAATGTACCCGGGAAGAGACCACCGACCTTCCGAAAGTTAACTGGCAAACTTTCTCACATATATCGTGCGAGAGAAATTCGAACCCACGCCAAATAGGAATGATATTGTAAGTATTAAATCAAAAATATATAAATTTTAAAGTTTTATTTTTCACAAAATAATAAGATACTATTCCTGAGTTTGAAATTAGAAAGCTCGCTACATATTAATTACACAGTGTGTAGTTGAACCAGTATGGCATTTACTGACCACTACAGTCGAGATTACATTACATGTAGATTCCATATTAGTTCAACTACACACTGTAACAGATATATCCTACCGACTGCTTTTAATTACATTTTTTCAATATCCATGTATACGTGGGGAATTTTGATTTTATTATTTACCATTGGTGGAAAACTACTGAAGCAGCAAAAATGAAAAACGTCATGACTGAATTCGAAAATATATTACACTTCACTGGGCTTCATACACAGTTAATAGATGTAAAGAAGATAACTAACAGTATTCAATCTCGTAATTCCTATAACAAATACAAATCAGAGAGATGGAAAAAACTCGGACCCATGGATTCACCAGAGGTGGCATCAACTGCCTAGGAGGAGTAAGCATCCCCTGTCAACCGGTCACACCCGCCGTGTGCCCTACATTCCGATCAGGTAAACGAAGCAATCCGCAGTCAGAATCAGTGTGCTAAGAATGATTAATAAAAACATCATTAATTCTCTTCATTGGGATGTAAGCTGCAATTGGTAGAATTTTAAAGTTATTATGTAATGCCCTTTAGGATTTAAAAGATTGATCATGTGACCAACTGCATTGAATTTACAAAATTCTAAGGAGTTGTGTTAAAATGTTACTATTTTACAATTAAACATAATATTATTTTTATTGGTTACTTGAAAATATAATGTTTTATATTTATAAAAGAAAAAGAGAGTTCAGCGAAAACACTGCTTTCCTAAAGTTGAAAGCTTAAAGTTACCAAATGATGGCACAAGTTTCTACACAGTTATAAATGTGAACTATGTTATGCATGAAAACTATAGAACATGAAAAATATTTGAACTACAAACTTTACAAAATCAAAATTTAAACTGGTATAAAAGACTGGTCAGCTACATTGGAGAAAACCGAATTACCAGAAACCCAGTTGACCGAGTAGATGACTTTCATATAACCACTGTCTATCAGGAAGTGAGTGCATTACATATACATATCTAGATAATCATACATCACTGTTCGTTGCGTTAACCTCTTCATCTTATTAAGCAATAGGCTATTTTATTGAAATGCCAGTGAAAACAAAATGCACAGACTGGCAGTCATACATCTCATTCTACTGAAATAGTAAACTAAACATGCACTAAAATCGAAAAGGACTGTTATTTAATGTGTATGTGTTTCGAAAGGTAGCCTCGACGCTATAGAGTGGCGTAATTTGAAAGTCATATTAATGTTACAACAATCAATAATGGATAAACTTACAAAATAAAAACAAAACATAATAATTCATTTATCTTGTGTCGCCTTTGGTTGTATTATTGATCATACTGGATGACCCAAATTTATATAATGCATACTGGATGACCCAAATTTATATAATGCATACTGGATGACCCAAATTTATATAATGCATACTGGATGACCCAAATTTATATAATGCATACTGGATGACCCAAATTTATATAATGCATACTGGATGACCCAAATTTATATAATGCATACTGGATGACCCAAATTTATATAATGCATACTGGATGACCCAAATTTATATAATGCATACTGGATGACCCAAATTTATATAATGCATACTGGATGACCCAAATTTATATAATGCATACTGGATGACCCAAATTTATATAATGCATACTGGATGACCCAAATTTATATAATGCATACTGGATGACCCAAATTTATATAATGCATTCAAATAGGCTGCAGTTCTAAGTTGGAAGTCAATGTATTTTTTTTTTTCACTCTAACATTTGGTTTTCCTTTGATCTTGTATTTGAAGAAAAAGATAAGCATTTGAATAAACTTTAATTAAAGTTAAGACAATATTCAATCCCAATGATTTAATAATGTTCTCATCCAAGCCGTGAATGCAGAGCCTTGATGTATACATTGTATGGTGGTCAATAGTGAAATGAATTATGACCGATGGGTCATATTTTGACATGGAAGGCAATAACTAGCAGACGTTGATTCTGTACATACATTTACTCATCACAAACAATCAGCAAAATCAATTCAGAATCTTTGAGCTGAATATACTTGCATGTTGTGCAAATTAGAAGTGTTCATCATCACTTCATAATATTTCTTAAAACAATTTGCTCATGAATATACTGCACATCAGAGTTGATGTTAGGACCATTTCATATTTAAGGGGAATTTTTGAGGATGTAGGGTGAGCCCCAAAGGTAGTCAACTTTCTCAGACTATACCATGAATAACTGATTACTGAGTTGGATTTTGAAAAGGACTTAGAATATATGACATGGAGTTTTATCAAATTCAATGAGAATTCTATGCTGGTAATTTTAGGAGTCTCTCAAATATTTTTTTATATGCGTTAGGGGAATCATTCTTACTTTGTCAAAAGGGGAACCCTTTAACAGATAAAGAACCTTCAAGTTGATAAAATCCTTACACATGTACATCTATATGTACACCAAAATATGCTGTTTATTATCCTTGAATTCACCGACAATATGATTTGTGTAATGAAAAGGCATTTTGCTAGTAAGGTATGCAATAAATACATCTGTCATCAGACATGATTCTTGGCCATGACTGTAAATCAACCTAAAAAAAACAACGAGGTCACTGACAAATTGCATGAAGCCGTCGTAGGCTCTCACAGTCATGGTGGTTGAATTACATTCTGTGGAATCTCGTCTAGATATCGATCACTGAGAATAAATTTCAAAAAATGCCACCATTGACAAATTATTTGAACCCGTCGATCGTGGTGTTTGAATTACATGCAAGTTTTAGATTTTGCGGGATCTTGTCTAGTAGATATCGATCATTGAGAACAGATTTCCAAAAATGCCACACCTAGGTTGCAGCATTCACATGTTTGCTACCACACTCGTAAACACCACACTAACATGTGTACTTAAAATGTGGAGAAATCAACATCAATTTACTTACTGGCTGATACGAGACTTCCAGCTGTAGATCACAGTGAATAAATTTATATTAAAGAATTCACTCCTAGTTTGCAGCATTCATATTTTGCTGCCACACTCGTAAACACTACTAACATGTGTACTTAAAATTTGGAGAAATCAACATCAATTTACTTACTGGCTGATAGAAGACCTTGTTAGTTTCATATCGGGAAAACAAAGACAAATACACTATGCATCCAATTAGCACTGATGCCACAATCATTCCTTTCAGTTTGTACATCGTGTGATGCGCTCACATACTGCTTTACACGTGTAGCCAAACACAGCAGCAATGGGGGATAAAGGTCACGGGGTAATCACCATACTACAAACGCACGTGCTCGTGAATGGCAATATATTAATGAACAACCTCGCCTGGCCTACACAATCCGCATCAGGAGGTGTGGTTAATAGTTGACATTGATGGAGAAGTGTAAATAACAAAAAAGATTCTGCGAAATTACGAATCGATAAATATACTAGTAATATTCTTTTAATTTGTTTTGTTCATTTGAAAATGTACGTAACATTTTTCATTCAAACAGTTATATTTGAAGGTATAGAAACGCAATAACTGTGGTACAGGGGAAACTAGTATCAAGTCACTTCCCATAGATATTTACCTCTCTGCGGTGGCTGGTTTAGGACAGGTGGATAAAAAAAATTTTAAAAAAAAGATTCGTTCGCAAGAAATTAAATTTCGTTCGGACGAAATAAAATTCGTTCCCAGGAAATTAATTTCGTTCCCACGAATTTTTTTAAAATTAAAAGCAGACTATATTTCATTGCCTAAATCAATACATAAATAAAAACTTAATATTACGGATTTCATATTGCTGTTATATAATCTACTTTAAACAGAAGTTATGGTTTACATTTATGCAATCCAAAATAAATCTGTAATAAATTTGGTAAATTTCGAGAGCATTAACATAACAGGCCTTCCATGCACTTTCAATGACTCCAATTTTAGACAATCAAGAGCCCAACAATAGATTAGAACTTCAATTTGTTATGGAAATAACTGTCGGAAATAAAAAATAAGTTTTTTTCATTTATTTCAAGATTCTTTAATGTATGCACACAAAATGTTTGTTTCAAATTGTCTGTAATATTGGGGCTGCACCTGTTAAACTTAAACTAATTCCCTCTATTGTCAGCGAAATAAAGCAATAGATATAAAACAGAAAAAGCATAGAACGTTGGTTATTTTCTGCTAATAAAAGCAGACAAATACAGGATGTCCCATAGTATACGATACCATTTTCTCTGTGAATAACTTTTGAGGAAGTTTATATAATAAAAATAAATTCATTTTCCTAAATGTAGATAGTACAAATTTTCACTCAACAAATTTCACAAACATTCAGAGTTTTTGACAAATTGAGCATTGTTTATGAAAACAGAAATATTTTAAAGAATGTGCTCCAAATGACGTCCTTTTGATTAATGACACTGTCAAGTCGATGAGCAAAATTCCTCAAAACGGCACCACGTCTCAGTTGAAATTTCCCGCTTTTCCGTCTGTTTTAGAGTTTAGTTCTTCAATAGAATCTGGTTGAGACTTGTACACAAGATCTTTGAGATGTTCCTATAAAAAGAAATCCCGAGGATGCAGGTCAGGTGAATGAGGGAGTCAAATATGAGCTGTTTTAAATGAAATGAAGTTTCTATCAAATATTTTATGCAACCAATCGTTTAAAAGTCGGGTAGTGTGTGGAGTCGCCCCATCCTGTTGAAACCAGATTTCCTTTCGATTAATTTCTCTTCTGTTTAAACTTGGAAGAAATTTTTCCTTCAGAATTTTGAGATAACGAATACTGTTAACTGTTTGAGTTTTGCCATTTTCATTTTCAAAAAAAAAGGTCCAATTACACTTGTTGAATGTAAAACAGCCCACACTTTACTTTTTCACCATGCATAAAGCTATACAAGGTATAAATTTGGTTTTTTGTTTTCCAAGTAACATGCATTTTTTTTTTTTTATTTACAACCCCATTTAGGTAGAAATGATCATGAGCTTCATCAGAAAACCAGATGTCTTTCACAATTTCAATGTTGTCTTTATCCATTTAGCAAACACAATGCGGTTTTCAATATCACTCTGCTTCAAATGCTGCATAATCGACATTCTGTATGGTTTCAAATGTAGATCAAATCTTAAGATTCGGTGCACGCTTGATCTGTTACATGTTATTCTGCTGCGTTCATCACTTAAAACTTTTCTTACAGATTTTTGAGGAGTTTCTTCTATGACATTTCTCACCTCGTGTATAGTGTTGTTTTCTCTTATGGACCATGGTGTACCTTTATTGGAATGCCTTGCGTCCTGTACAGATCCTGATTTCTCAAATAGTCTCACTATTCGCAAAATTTGTTGCTTGGTGAGATGTTGTTTCTTCAGAATATTCTTTTCGCATAATTCTCATCACTGTAACTGGAGACTGCGTTTGATAATACAGTTTTAAAACTGAAGATGCTTGTTCTCTTGTCAAATTCATCTTTGTTAACATTCAATTTAACCTAAGAAATATGATGCAATTCTGTGGCATTATAATTAAAAGAAATGCATGTATTTTCCTGAACTTTTTAGTGGCAAAAAATTGAATGATTTTAGCTTTTATTTGAACCACAGTTTACAAGTTTTAGGCAAATATTTCTAATTTATACGAATTTTAAATGGTATCAGATATTCTGGGACACCCTGTACATGGTCACATACTGCATGCAAAGGATTATTTTAGTAATATACAGATAATATGTCCTATGATGCTTCAAAGATTGATTAATTAATATATAATGAAGTAAAATAGAGTTTCAGTGTTGATGTTTTATTTTGGATTATTGCTGAATGTTATGGATTTAGTGAATTTCACAAGTTTAGTAGTCCTTTGACAATTGAATATTGAGAGAATCTTAACGAATTTTATTTCGTGGAAACGAATTTTATTTCGTGTGAACGAATTTTATTTCGTGGAAACGAATTTATTTCGTGTAAACGAAATTAATTTCGTGGAAACGAATTTTATTTCGTGTAAACGAAATTAATTTCGGGGAAACGAATTTTATTTCGTGGGAACAAATTTTATATCGTACGAACAAAATTAATTTCATGCGAACGAAATTAGTTTCTTGCCAACGAATTTTATTTTTCGTGGAAAGAAATTTATTTCGTGCGAACAAAAAATTAATTTCGTTGGAACAATTTTTTTTTAAATCTCATCCACCTGTCCTAAACCAGCCATCATAAACCTTTCTCACTAATTGGCTACATTGATTTTGGACAAATGGACATTTGAGAGTTTATTCCAAGCGCTGATAAAAACAACAACAAAGCTATACGGGGTCCATTGCTTTTATAGACGATATTTGTACTATTCAGCTCATCTATGATCAAGATTTAATTTTCTGATCAAATCTTTTGTCGACGTTATTGTTTTCACATTTTCATCTTCTCCAGTGGGTCAACATCAATCAAACTTCGTACAAATAATCCTTGGGTGAAGGGGATTCAAGTTTGTTTAAGGAGTATGTAATCAAGAAAAGGCAAAATAGGTTGACATCATTTAAAAATATTCTTCTGAAGAAGCATTGAGCCAGAAAAGTGGAAATTTACAGGAAAACTTCCTAATATAGAGTAGATTTAATTTGATTCAAGTCATTGTTCACGGGAGAAGGTGGGTCCATATTATGGGTTTTACATTTTGATATATAAGAAATTTTTTTAAAATCTTCCTCTCATGAAATCACTAGGCCAGAAAAGTGGAATTTCACATGAAAGATTCCAGGCATAGTGCAGATTCAAGTTTTTGGGGTTGTTTTTTTCAAATCATGGTCTCCGGTGGTATGGTAGGGCGACAATAGAGGATCAAAGTTTTACATTCGAATATATAAGGAAAATCTTTTAAAAATCTTCTCAAGAATCACTCGGCCAGAAAAGTGGAAATAAATCTGAAAGTTTCCTGGCATAGAGCATATTCAAGTTGTTCAAATCGTGGTTTTCGGAGGTAGGGTAAGATCACAATAAGGGATTAAATTTTTATATGCTGATATATAGTGGAAATCTTTTCAAGAACCACTGGGCCAAAAAAGTGGAAATTTACATGAAAGACACGGATAGATTAAAGTTTGTTCAAATCATGGCTCTCTAGGGTAGGGAGCTCTTATTCTCAAAAATCACTGGTCCGAAAAGTGGAAACTTACAAGAAGGATCAAGTTTGTCAAATCATAGTCCCCGCGGAGGGGTAGGGGGGTCACAATAGGGGATCAAAGTTTTAAATGCAAATTTATATGGAGAGTCTTTTAACATCTTTTCAATAAGCGCTAGACCAGAAAAGTGGAAACTTACATCCAAGCTTCCTGACATAGAGTAGATTCTAATCACTACCAGAGTTATCATTTCTTACACTTACATAACGTCTCGGTTTATCATTATTATTATTATTTGTTTTGTTTTGTTTTGTTTGGGTTTTTTTTTCAAGATTCTTGTAAAACGGTAAAAGTGCTCAAATCAAATATGGTTTTGACTTCAGCTTCAAAAATATACGAAAATAAAACAATGCTAAACATATGTCAAGTCCTTTCTGCTACACATGAAGCACTGAACTGTGTTGAAACACGGATATTGTTCAATTACACTATATAGGTAGATTCATGTATGTATAGTAATGGAAAATAAAAACTACAATAAGTTGCTTGCCCTACGTTTTCCTGATATTTCATAAACTGGTTGTTAGTTTTATTTTATTAACCACGAAATAGTGGATGTACTCGTGGAATAACACTGCTATATTTGAGATGTTGACAGAGGTACAGACCCTGAAGCGTGCTTCTATACCTTCAAAACTTTTTGTTCCGTGCAAATAGTTCAGCGTTTCGTACAGACCGTTCACCGCTCCGTGCAAGAATCGTTTCGTTCCGGGCAAGAATCTTTCCGTGCAAAAAACGTATCGTGCGGTAGAACCGTTCAAGCCACGCCCCTACAAACTTACAGAGCGCGCAAGTCCGATAAATAATAACATATTTTGGTTTTCAAATATTCTTCTTCATTATTTTGTTTAAAAAAATATTATATATAAATTTACTTCATCCCCAAAATAACATATACTCTGCAAAAAAAGAAACGCATAATGGATTTTTAAAGATTTTAGTAGATGTATTTTGGATTATGATTTTACAATAAAAAATGTAGATATTCACTAGAATTGTTTCAATTGAAAAAAAATTACAGTCCAAACCTTAGATATTGGTGGAAAAAAAGTCAGATCATCACAGTTAAGAACACTTCCTGTCACGTTTAAATTAGTACCGTGTATGACCACCTCGAGCTGCCAACACAGTTCTGCATCTCCTTGGCATAGAGTCAATCAATGTTCTTACGTTATTGCGTGGAATTGTTCGCCATTCCTGTTGTAACATTTGACGGAGCTGATCGAGGGTCTGAGGCGGAGGTTGGCGCAGGCGCACACGTTTATCCAGTTGGTCCCATAAGTGTTCAATCGGATTCAAATACGGTGATTTGGAAGGCCATGATAGCACATTAATGTTGTTCTGCTGAAGGTAGTCAATTGTTAAGCGGGCTGTGTGAGGCCTAGCATTGTCATGTTGGAATAACTCCCTCTGTCGGTCAATTACGCGCATAAGGTGAGGTTGGAGAATTTCGTCTCTGTACCTTTGAGCCGTTAAATTGCCCGGGACATGTACCAGTTCTGTTTTACGGTCATCAGAGATCGCCGCCCACATCATGACGCTACCTCCACCGAAGCTATCCACTTCTTGGACACACGAGGAAGAGAAACGTTCATTCCTGCGCCGGTATACACGGATTCTTCCATCACGTTTCTGTAGCAGAAAACGGGACTCATCGCTGAACCAGATTCTACGCCAGTTGCGGAATGTCCAGCCCCTCAATCTGTTGCACCATCGGACTCTTTCTCGTCTGTGTAACGGTGTCAAAACTGCTCCAAAATACGGTCTTCTGGGTCTAATGCCATATTATCGAAGTCGGTTGCGGACTGTCTGCGAGCTGATTCTTCTCAATCCAGGTATTCCGACTGCAGTAGCTGTTGCAGCAACGGTTCGATTCCGTAGATGAAAGACCCGGATGTAGCGATCTTGTCCAGGAGTCGTAATGCGAGGTCGCCCACTCCTCGGTCGGTCATTAGTAGAGCCAGTCTGCTGGAATCTGTTCCACAGCCGAGAAATTGTGCTCTGATTTACGTTTTCAGTTCGTGCAATCTCACTTTGGGATACTCCGGCCTGGAGACGGCCAATGACGATATTTCGAGTAGCAGGGTCCAAACTTGGCATGGCAGCATTTTAACGTTATGATGAATTCAAGCTTCAAACTTCGTCCTTTTATACGCTTTAATGTAGTGGTTGAATTAAGCACAAAGTTCTCGTGAAAAACGTAAGCCAAATTCCATGGCGATAGAGGTGATGTGCAATTTTAGAGAGTCGCCGAGCTAATTTGGCAGAGAGCCAAATCAAATGAACAGACCTTTAAAGTTTCATACTTACCTGTAAAAAATCAATTGACCATTTCAGTTTACCTGGTAAAATACATAATTTGCATTTTTAAAATTTCAAAAGGGCTATGCGTTTCTTTTTTTGCAGAGTATACTTTGCCGAATATAATACGCACTTAAGTATAATATCCCCCCCCCCCATATTTTTGGCCTGAAAATTTTGTGCAATACGCAGTAAAAATTGACCAAGCGATAATCTGTGGTAATTTTCACTCAATATTTTTGCGGAAATAATGAATTCTAAACAAAGAATAAGAATTTGCAATCTCTGCAACTATAATTTTGTGGTAACAGTCATCTGCGGTAATCTTCACTGCATGCTTTCGGGGGAAATATCATGTAAATTTCATCAAAGTACGAGGTTTTGGTAACTTAAATTTTAACAGACTCACTATTTCCTCTGTTGAAACTTAATTAAAATCAATTAAATAGTCGACATTATAAAAATAAAATCAAAATATAGAACTGGTGTTTGATTTATTGTAATCAACACAAGTACAACATGTGATGTACAAAGGTGCGATTTACCTACCCTCTCGTTAATTATTACAGGAAGAAAGGAGACTTTTCAGCTAAAACTGAAAGGTACCATTCAGTGACACTTCAGTGACCATTCGGTCAGTATAATGCGCGGGAACATCAAAGCCCTCTGATTGGACGCCTTTCGGAAAACAGACTCAACGGGCCATTAGTCGAAAGAGGACCGAAGGACTATATCGCGTAAGCACTACTTATTGCTATAGAAGAGAATTTCACATCTTATAGAAGTTTTGATATTAAAATAAAAGAAGTGTTCATAAAACTATATATTTATTCCAAGTATAACTGTATGCAAAATATGTTATTTAACTTAGTGAGAATTTCCTATATATCACAATATCAGGACATGACATTGTAATTTTCAATATACCCGGTAATATATCACGGGGAATATAGGTGACCTCCCCCCTTCCCATTTTCTTTCATTTTACGACCACCAGAGATCACTAATGCCGATATCATGTTAAAAACATTTAGATCCCCTATATTGAGCTAATGCAAAAAATACCATTATTTAGGGTATCATTTAAATAGATCTTACTTTTCATATAGCAACAATTTCAGCCGGGTTTTGCTAATAATTGGGTAGCTGTTTATAAAGTGGCGAAAGGAATTCAAATATAGCAAAAAATTTATTTTAATTGCCATATATTGAACTTTTCAATATTTATTTGTTTATTCAGTCAGATGCGGTTTTCGTTTGATGTTTATTTGTTTATTCCGTCAAGCTTTGTTTTTCCTTTGATGTTGACTGAGAGACTTTGTTTATTCATTAGCAAGTGCGACCGGAAAATGTGGGACGTTTCGACCCAGGGGATGTATCGACCTTGGACGTTTCGACCCTAAAGACGTTTCGACCTAAGACGTTTCGACTTCAGACGTTAAGTGATGATGATTACCAAGTGTGTATAGTCATTTGTAAGTGAGTAGTGGTGACAGTAAAATTTATAACAACTCATGAACTTAAATTTCAAATGCTGCAATAGTAATGAAATGATTTATTCACATAGAGGGTTTTTATTATTATAATTCTTTAATTAATTACAGGCCAAGCAAGAACGCGGTCTGATTTGATAAATGGTTGTCAAAATGTACGTGCGTTTCTGCGGGATTAATTTTTAATGTAGTTTCATGATTTTTTTCCCAAAATTAATGTAATATAACTTAATTGGGGATTGAAGTCACTGTTAATATTGGCGTTCGTTATATATAATTTGAGAATCGCGAAGATGGAGGTCATGACATGCTCGTAACTGTCATGTTTTGTACGATAAAAAAAAATTACAAGAGCATTTATATTCTTTAAAATAATCCAATTTACCATGATACATTTGCATGTTTTCTCATCGTTAAAATGGTATCACAAAAGGGTGAAAACTTTTTGGCTTGATGGTACGAATCATGCTTTTGGACTGAAACGATTCAGGTACTTTGAAACACCTTTTTTGTCCCAATAATCAAATAAAACAAAAAATAGACTTAAGAGTCATATATATATATATATATATATATATATATATATATATATATATATATATATACCCCAGTAATGCAATAAAACAAACATAGACTTTATAGGGTCGAAATGTCTCAATTATCAAGAGAAATATTCATGGAGTCCAAACGTCCCAGTTATATGAAAAAATATAAGTGAGACGTTTCGACTCTAGGTCGAAATGTCTAAGGTCGAAACGTCCTGTTACCCGACCGGACATCTCCGCGTCAATTTTGTGCATTTTACACATCGGTCGGTTGTAGCAATAGCAACAACTATTGATGTACTCAAACAAGCAGAAACAAAGCAAAAACAAAAACATTACTATACCAAGAGATTATAGTTCTGACCTTTGGTGGATTTCAATAAATTTTCACACATTCAGATACAGGCGGAATGGGGGAGGGGGTCTAAACATGTCGCAAATTTTTGGCAACCTGTGAGTGTTGAAATACTAATCTTTAAATTTGTCGAAGATTAGGATTCTCAACAATAATGGTATTGAAGCAATGCTGCATGGGGAATATTTATTTAAAATTTAAGGAAATCACCTTGCTAGCAAATGTTGTACGATACGATCCTCAATCATTATACTACAAGCTTTTTTTAAAGTTTACATTGTAAATTGAGGCTATATATATAAAGCGTGCATAGGGGGGAGGGGAGCAAATAAATTTGTAAAATTTGTATCTACCTATATGCATTTCCAGTTGTAAAAACGCTATGTTTTAGGCCTTAGTATAAGTATATAAAACATTATTGTTTTCAAAAATAGTGACTTCTACAGGATCCTTCCTTTGGACAGGGCTCTGATGGGTATAAAGTGAAAGTGCATTTAAATTAATCTTTTAAAATCGTCTAAATTATATGCACCGTCTTTAGGAGGTCATTAACCCACCCCTCTGTGTGTGTGTGTGTGTGTGTGTGTGTGTGTGTGTGTGTGTGAATCATCTGTTTGTTGGTTTTATATATCTATACAGATATTCATTTATATTCTCTTTATAGAAGTGTATGTAGTGTGTATGACTGAAAATCGAAGGTTACATGAATGTAGGTAAACAACTATAGAAAAATTCCTAGATGGTGTTATATATATATATATATATATATATAACTAGAGAAGAACAAACACCATATATCATTGAAACAAAACAATTGGTGAAAGAGACAAGAATAGACTTGGAAATATCAACATAATGTAGGTAAACAATTACAGACAGATTTCTGTCTTAGTATATGACTTAATGGTCACAGAAATAAAAGTTCACTGAAACCTAGCTGAATGATAACGGAATGGTCTCTAAAAGGTGACTGAAAAGTACTTTATCGGTGATGATTCAGTTAGCATTCAATCACTTTTCAGATCACTGAAAGGGAAGATTTCATCCTGTGTATAAAAATGACTGTGATCAAAGACAGTAATATGTGCTATAAACATTGAGTGCTCTGCCTGTAAAAACAATGCTTAGACAAAATAAAAAGTTGCATGAGGATGGGGAATGTAATTTCTTTAACAATATCACACACACAAACACACACACACACACACACACACACACACACACATATATATATATATATATATATATATATATATATATATATTACGTACATGAATTGGATAGGTAAAGTATACGATGATACCAGTTATTTCGACAATAAAATATAAATATCGACTCGTGAAAGTCGGGCAGTATGTCAATTTATGTCTGAGACATTCTGCACGATTTTTCTTTCACTAAAATACTTAATAAAATGTGTGAGACAAAAAATACTCTAGGGTATTTCTTTGCCCTGAGAGGGGATCTGCCAAATTCAAGATGCAATCGCAGTGTACACAACAATGGCTTTATAAAACATGTGGTGGTCGCCGTCTCATTATTTCTTGTACGCAATATTTTTTTTTTCAAAATCTCTCATTAGCATTTCATAACAAAATGTTAATGAACATTAAGTATAGAAAACTAACTTTTTAGTGGCTAATCACTGTCTAACCCTTCTTCGTTTATTTTAGCACGTGACATGGCATTGAATGGTGACATACGAGGAGCAGAACGAATTTTAATCTTCTGTTTCAAAATGATTCAATGTGTATATATTTTAAGTGTCAAATTTTCTACAGTTTTACTTTTCTATAGTAATTTTTTTGAGATAGACTTTTTCGTTTTTAAAGAGGTGAACAGCATGAATGAAGGCTATGTCTGTGAGTGAAACATTATAAAGCCGAGTTTCACCTGGAAAAAAAACTGTTAAAACAAAACAAAAACAAAACAAAAAAAACTCGAGAATATATAATATTGATTTTAAAAATACTTTTTTTTATCTTTGCCACTTTCCCCAATTTATTATTATCATTTATTTTTTACGGACTAATATTGCAACGTAAAGACCAGCATATCGAAATGTGCAGGCCACGCTTACTATTTCATTTCAACCTTTCAGAACCATTCACAAAGCGTGCAAACCCCGCCTACCGTTTCGCACAAACCATGCAGACCATTCAAGAAATGGGAAGCGTTTCGTGCAAATCGTTTCGTACAAACCATTCAGCGTTCCGTGCAAGAATCGTTTCGTCTCGTGCAAGTGGTGTAGTAGTTCGCTTCAGGTTCTGTATATGGTAAATGTAAGGAACGATAACTCTGGGTAGTATTGTAATAATGGTAGTATATAGTATATAGTATAGTTTTTTTTAAACGTTAGCTATTCGATATCTCTCGAACTATTATATAAAATAGAACTTTTATATTTTGTATATAGATTTTTTATGGCACGACGTTTGATTTCATACATGTACCATCTATTTATTTTACCTTGACCTTTTCAAAGAATAACAAGGTCATCTGATTCATATTGGTTGAGACATTCCCATGTTGTGTGAATTCACGTTTAGTTATGTCGGGACCCTTTGAAATTTTCATGGGATTAAAGATTGAAAAATCTTTTAAAAATGACAAAAGATGAACCACAGCAGGGCAAAGGTGACTCAGGTGAGCGATGTTCCTCTTGATACGCCACTCATTTCCAACAAACTCCTACCACAGTAATGTCGTCAATCATTCCTCGACCTTGAGTGATGATTTCTCATCCCGATAATTAATTCAAACTCTTATAATATTTCTCCAATTCTAAGTAATTTCACTTTTAATTTTGACCAATCAAGCAACACGTAGATATTGATATCTCTGTTCAATCTTTGGTTCATAGCCTCTGGGTTACACATCCGGTGTTTGGTAGTCTCATTCCATAGACTGGGATTTCTTACTGGAAATGAAGAAAATCAGTTAGATTTTAGTGGTTGATTGAATTTCGATACACAGTATGACTAGTGCTGCTTGATAGGCTCATAGTGAATGCGTTAAGGAAGATAAGACAATTAGTACTTTGAAATATTTATAGGTTGCGCCTCAATATCCAATTCTGCTATATGTTTTACTAAAATTGCGCGAATACACGCTAATCCTTCATAACGAACTTCTGAGATAAACTCATACTAGTATCACAATATGAAAAACAGTTCTTCATCGATAACACATGCATATATAGGTATCTACTCCAGCTAGCTAGAGGTTCAGTGGGACACTTTCATTCTATGTTAATGTGTAATTTATTTTTTTTTACTTTCATTACGTTTATTTTAATCTTATTTTTATTTCATTTATTTATTTTTATTACTGCATAACCTCTAGCATCCATTCCCTTCCGAATACCTTGCTAAATGAAATTTCCATTTGAGAAAGAAAGAAAATATCCTTTTCTGAATAATCCCTCTGAAAAATTATATTTATGCCATATCATATCAAATCTCGTGCAACGATTGTAATGGGATAATACATGGAGTATCAGCAATTCAAATTACGTATAACTTATATATTATACAACAGTTATTCAATGATAATCATAGCTACAAATCTATAGCTCTCTGGAGGGTAATTATGCCAGACCGGAGAGCTACAGATCGACCCACCCCTTATAAAAACCTTCGATATACGGCGCAGAAAAATCAGCGCACGGTTGAGACCTTATATTTCTGTATTCTTGCATCGCCGTCTCAAAAATATAATATTGAAAAATTCCAAGCATATTTTCCTACCATATTTGTGCAAACATACCTTCAAACATTTATTAAAGCCTCATGCGAATGAAAAACGCACACCTTCAAATTATTTTGTTTGTTGCTACATATGTAGCCATACAAAATGTATAAGATAGCCAATCAAATCGAAGCCCGTTGATTTTTGTGTCTTTTCATGATATCCGATGAGGTATGTATTCGGTCTTCATAAACACAAATAAATGATACAATATGAAAAAAATATATAATTTTCCTAGCTGTAGAATAACCTCTTGAGTATTGAAAACTAATCCTGATAAGTTATACAAGTTATCTGGTTCTCGCTCCTCCACTCTGTTTTCAAGAAAGAGTGGTGGGAATGGAGAACAGAATGAAAGTCATTGTTTGTTTGTTTGTTTGTTTTACGTCCCATCGAGAATTTTTCACTCATATTGAGACGTCACCAGCTGTAGGTGAAGTACCACAAATTTAGACCTATGCTTAGCGCTCAGGGCCGTAGCAGTGAGGGTTCTTTAACGTGCCAACGCCTACCGTGACACGGGAACTCCGTTTTAAAGTCCGAAAGACCCGTGATTCTCCCTTCTAAATGCCGAGCGTTTGGTGAAGGAGCAATCACTACCTATTTTTCGTCTAGGGTTTGACGCGGTCATGGCACGAGCGGGGCTTGAACTCACGACCTTCCGGTTACGAAGCGAACCTCTAACCACTGAGCTACCGCGACCGGTGAATGAAAGTCATGAGTTTAGTTCAGTATTCATACCTCTGTAAACGATCGATTTTAATGAACTGGATTGATTTCAGACAAAATATTCCATTAAAAAATATATGTGGTTATATTACTTTACAAAGACATTGTTTCAAAAAGAGTATAAGTATGGAAATGAAGAGGAGTGGATTTGACTTCAATTTAAAATTACAGAAGATCACACAAAGGTATGCATGCAAAATTGAAATAGAAAATTGGGCAAACGCGGATCCCTGGGTATACTAGAGGTGTGATCAGATACCTAGGAGAAGTAAACATTCCCTGTCGACCTGTCACACCATCCGTATGCCCTATCTCTTGATCAGGTAAACAGAGTGATCCGTAGTCAGGACCAGTGTGCCACGAACGGGCTAACAATTCGTATGAAACACGTCAGACAGCATTTTACCCAATAAAAGGTTATATTGGCAAACTAGATCGTTATAACGACCATAGAATTGTTGACTATTATTGAAACTGTAGAAACCCCTGTGACATCAACTTCTTTGTCAATGTAAAATATAGCAGTCCACATCCTATGGCGAAACTGGAAGATAATTATTGGGGTTCCAATGGTCTTATATACGGCGGAAGTAGTAACAGCTGAATAAAGAATGACAACAGATGTTTCTCAAGGGGGCGGGGGTCATTCAAACATCACTGGTAATAAAATATACTCTGTAGAAGATGTGTTGCATCTCTGAATGTTGCAATATGAGTGAACCAATCAAAGTTTTTTTATAGCGTAAACGATGTACCTTGTTTTAGAGCGTTGGAGAAACGAGTAAGGAAACATACCACAAACAATATATTTCTTTCAGATAATTAGATTGGCAAGGACGTATTTTTTCAAATTTTTTTTTCATTTAAGAATATAAGACTGATTGATTGATTGTTGTTTTCCGCCACACTCAACAATTTTTCAGTTATCTGGTGGCGTCCAGTTTTTTTTATTGGTGGAGGAGAGAACCCTGATACAATATTCCCGGGAAGAGACCACCGACCTTCCGAAAGTAAACTGGCAAACTTTCTCACATATATCGGCGCGAGCGAGATTCGAACCCGCGCCGACTAGAGGTGAGAGGCCGTGTGATTTTAGAATATAAGAGATTTTTTTTCCTACTGAAATGTCAAATCTGTGTATTTGTTTATTTTCTAAAAGAGAAATAAATCCGTGTGATTACATATTTAGTAAGTTGGTGCTTTTTTTTTTTTTTTTTTTTTTTTTTACTTTTTACCTCTATTCTATACAATATGCTTACAATATGCTTATTGATTGGTCATCTACAAATCACATTATAATGAAAATTGATGTTCAGTTTGGATTCCAGCCAAAACGCGGTGCTGTAGGTAATTGTATACCTACCAAATGTATGCAGAACTGGAAAAGGACAATATATTGTAGTTTTGTTGACTATAATAAAGCACATTTTTCAGAAAT
Organism: Ostrea denselamellosa; assembly: GCA_024699665.1. Lineage (NCBI taxonomy): Eukaryota > Metazoa > Mollusca > Bivalvia > Ostreida > Ostreidae > Ostrea > Ostrea denselamellosa. The sequence goes on from JAMZEH010000064.1 coordinate 9,203,975, forward strand.
GAGAGATATTTCATGGAAGAAACTTATGTATTATGGAACACAAAGGATGTCATATGCATTCTATGCATGTTCACATTAGAAACTCTGCACATGAAAAGCATCTGGTTGCATATTATACTATGCTTCGAAATTGTTATTGGTTTTCTACAGAGAATTCTGTTATCTCCCTCTTTGTTTGCACTAGATGTAAATGAGTTTTGAAAAACATTTTATCAAACAAGATGATATAGGCTGTGGCTGGTTTAGTAGAATCTTTTTTTAAGGAAACATTCTACCCCAAGAAATAATAATTCTTTCAAGGAAATAAGAATTTACTCAACATTCACTGGTTAAAAATAGACGAAGCTTAAAATTATAAATTAACTTAGTCCACAACATTAAATACGGTAGCTGGTTTAGGACAGGTGAATGATATTTTTATCAAATTTTTCCTAGAAAATTAATTTCATTCCCATAAAATAAAATTCGTTCCCACGTCTTTTTTTTTCATCAAGTGTGGATTCTATACTTACATTAACATCCATTCCCCGTGGGTAAATCAATACATAAACAAAAACTTATAAAACTTTATCGACATCTTCGGACCGGTATCTTAGTGGTTAGAGCGTTCACTTCGTAACCGAGAAGTCGTGAATTCGAGTCCAACTCGTGCCTTGGCCGCGTCAAACCTAAGACATAAACATAGGTAGTGACTGCTCCTTCGCCAAACGCTCGGCATTTAAAAGTGAGAATCACAGGTCTTTCGGATATAACCTCAAAAACGGAAGTCTCGTGTCGCGGCAGGCGTTAGCACGCTAAGAACCCTCACTTCTATGGCCCTGACCGCTAAGCATAAGTCAAAATTTGTGGTACTTCACCTACAGTTGGTGACGTATCAATATGAGTGAAAAAACGTAAAATATACAAACAATCAATCAATCGATATCATAGATGTCAACATCTGCTGTCATTTGGGAACACTAACACAATAATCCCTCCATGCACATCCAAAAGACTCTAATTCTAAACAATCAAGGGCCTAAAATTTGTTATGAGATAAGAAAAAAAACTATTTCAATTATTTCAAGATTATGTAAAGCATGCAAACAAAATATTTGTCTATAACATTTGGGGCGACATCTGGTAAACTTGAACTAAAGCACCTGTATTGTCACCTTTGATTTAGCGTAAAAAGCAATGTATTTTAGAAAAGAGAAAAAAGCACAGAACCTCTGCTGATAAACACTATCATGTTTATATATATATAACTATAATGTTATTCACCTTCAATTTTCTCACAAGTTCATAGGGGACTTGTTGCATTGAACAGTATAAATCTTTGTTTAATAGATACTTGTGCCTAAATGAAAATTGTCAAATATTTACTGACAACCCGTTCCTTATCTTAAAAAAGACAACGAAACTAATTACCTGTGGACAAAATACAAATGAACAAAATGAGCACTATTTCTAAATTAAAATGTCTAAAACTAGTGTAAACAAAGAACTACATATGTGATGGTTGTTTATAATAAAGATCGCATTTCATAAAACACATCTGATCAGTTGAACAAAGTACAAGCAACGTGATTTTTAATTACCTCACAACACCGTCTTGTCTTTACGGTGTCAGATTCAAAAATCTGTTATTGTTAATTACAAAAATTATATAAAGCACTATATGACCAATGACACGAACAACTGAACTGTCAAATTTGGGACAAAAGGAAAAATTTATATAACATAGCTGAAAACAGAAAAAAGATGTACAAAAAGGCTAGAACAAACCAGAAAGATGCTTTTGCACTACAGAATATCCTTGGCTGAATATTAAATATGTTTACTCGGGAGATAATTGATCATGTACTATCCGTCCAATGAGCTCACCTACAATGCGGGAAGTGATTTACTAAATTAATTTAGAGGACGAGTTAATTAATGGTGATCAGGCAAAACTCGTACTCTGTAAGATTTCTTTTAATACACCGTGAATGTTTTAATTATGGGTCAAAAAGACAAACGAAAGTAAACAATGTGGTAAACAAAGAAAAATGGAGGATCTACAGTGTAGAATGTCAAACCATCAGGATATGCCTGTATTGATCATGTCTAAAACAGATGGGTGAACTAGATGATTACAAGATCATAAATGTAGCAAATAAAACTGATTAGAGAGACCTGGTTCTGCCTGAAAATGACCACAGTCACATCTGGTTCATTATTTTGCTATAGGGAGCGCAAGTATAAAGTTGAGATACTGTATTAGCATACAATCCTGTAGGTCAGCATGTAATCTAGTAAAGTAGAATGTGATTGGGTAAATTAGCTTATAAAACATGTATACGTGCAGAGGTTTAATCCAGATATGGGTGTAGTTCTATAGACAGCTGGAGATCAGGTTACGTCTATTTTCTTCCTGGTTCAGTCTGTGGGTGTGTCGGTACCTTGGGGGTCGAATGATTTCAGTCTGTTTATCAATTGTTTTTCCTTTGATCACCAAGAGTAATCATCGATAAATGGACATGCCAATAATGCTTATTAACTACGACCGTCGGTGAATATTGTACTTGAAGCACTACACTGACCTCAAAAACGCCAATAACTGTATAATGTTGACCTTATATCATATCATCTGTCGTAAAAGCATGACAATTATCGTTTACGTAACACTAATCGGTTTTCGCACTACATGTACAATCTTTCTGATGGAGTGCTTTACATCATTCTTAAAACAAATGAATGTAAGGGATATTTAATATTGTTACTAAGAAAGTTACGAAAACTCTGTTATATTTAGACCTGCAAACCATCACCTTCCTGTCAAAGTAGGCGGGTGAAGTGATATTCAAAGAAATGAATGCTATTGTAGATTATGATTTTGAGATGAATGTCATTATATTCTGAAATGTAAAGTACTGTGCATATTATGCAGAATTTTTTTTTAATACTGCTCTGCCCTAAACGCTAAAAAATGTGAACTTACGTCTTCTAGAGTTGCTCTATCTTTAATAAATCGATGTAAATAATTAGTAAATGCTTGTTCTCCCAAATATTATTGTACAATATTTAAATACGTTTCATATAGCTCATGTACCATTCCATGGTTCGACTGAAATAAGCTGAATTGACTTGATCTTGCAGAATCTACCAAATTCTGTCAAATATTGACAGTTAAAATGTATATAATGCCGATATTTATTGTAATAAATGGAAGTTAAAAATCAATATCGACAAATCAAAATTGGTAGTTTTTAGCAGAGGTAGACACAAAGACAACTATCAGTTAAGATATGGTGATAAACTAATAGAAGTAGTGAAAGAATTTAATTACTTAGGGGTTATATTAAGTAGATCTGGTTCTTTTAAAGCTGCAAAATAGAAGCTAGCTGATAAAGCAATAAAAGCATTGTATGAAGTTTTAAAAAGGGAAGATTGCGTAACCTATCAATAAGGTGTCAACTTGATTTATTTGTCAAGATTGTTCAACCTATATTGTTATATGGATGCGAAATCTGGGGATTCTCAAATATTGCAATAATAGAACCGGTTCATCTCAAATTTTGTAAACTTCTACTACATTTAAAACAATCAACTCCAGATTTCATGATATATGGGAAACCTAGTCGATATCCTATGGAAATGCAAATTTGAAAACTACTTTAAAATCTTATCAAGAAAGGATGCATACACTTTCTGTAGATTTCGGACACGTAGTCACCATTTACCAATAGAAAGTGGACTGTGGATGACTATACAAAGAAATGAAAGAATATGTAATTACTGTGATTTGAAAGAAATTGGCGATGACTTTCATTATATTCTAAAATGTAAGAACAATCTATTGAAAGAAAGAGATGTTTAAAAGTAACCCAAATGCAGAATACAAATATCATCAGCTTTAAGCAAATTATGTCTAATAACAAACACTGTTTTTTAAGAAAATTATGTTCTTTTATAAGGAAAATTAATGGAATTTGCTCCCCAGCATAGAAGTCCCATATTTCACATTTATAAAACACCACTTTAGATTTCCAATGCGCATGTATATTTTCATTACACTATATGCAACACATATATTTATAATCTCTCTATACCAATGTAAAATGGTGATGAGATTTGAATAAATGAATGAATGCAAAACTTTTAACACACCATTTCTCACACATTGTTTAATGACTCGAAACGACCGTGAATTCTTGAAGAAATCAGTGGTCCACGTCCATGAGCGCTTACCAAAGTAACTCAATGACAGCTCAACCGAACAGGGTGTTAATCGTGCATTTTTTAATGACAAAAAATTTGTCCTTAGGTTTCCAGATTAGAGTTTTTTGCAATGTCCAAGTCTTACATGCTATTCATAAGCTTGCACACAATATTCCTTTGCAATACACAGAATTAAAAAATACGATCATGTTTAAAAGATATAATGCGTTTTTACTATATAACAATTTGGATCCTGAACCGCTGGCCTATGGAAAATGAACTTCATAATTTGGTAGATAACTACATGGCATTTATTACCATGTATTCAGTGTTTCTTCACAATACACAGAGGTAATGAAGAGGTCATTTCCATATAAAATGCCTTTTCAATATATAGATATTTGACCTTGCTCTAGAGTCAGCTGGCCTCTTGTATAGAGGTCATCAATTTCACAATTGTGGTAGAAGTATCCATGCTCTTAAAGTATTTTTCAAGCTGTGGCGGGAAGTTGAGAGTAAAGATGGAGATCAGATCTTTAGATAATTTTACATTTTAACTACAGGTATATCTTCTATAAATCTCCACCCTAGCAACAGACCCTCATTCAATAACCATAAATTTTATATTTCTTGAATATCTTGCTTATCATAATTGTACACACAGGTTACCTGCTGAATATCCCCGAGTAAAGACGACTTTTTTTAAAGAAATAATTTATTTTCACCATATGCACCATAAAGCTCACCTTAGTACCAGAACCTTTGACCCATAGGTCATGTATTTCATAATATTAGGAAAGGCAAACGGACTCATAATGATTATATACACAGTTTGTCAGATAAATGCCGTCGATTTTTAAAAGTTGTTAAGGTTTTGACCCCACCCCTGCGGCCCCATGGGTGTAGAGACGTGGTTATGTACTGGTACAGAAAAACTGAAGTTGGTTATGTTCAAATATTAACGTACGACTAACAGCAGGTTATCTTAGTAATGGGTCCTTAAAAGGTTTAAGCTCCCTGTTCTAAAAGGTATAAGCTTTGGTAGCTACAAAGAGAGAATTAGGATAGACCAGAAATGTTGCTTTTTGGGAAATCTGAGAAGGATCCGAGAGCAACAGGTCGAGACCTGATAAAAACCTTTGATTCACAGGGCACTTTTTTCTCGTCTTATATATCTGTATCTTTAAATCCTGGTATTGAAAAATTCGTAATATATTTCCTACAACTGTTGTGTAAATACATACCTTCAAACATTTGTTAGAATCCCATTACAAAGCGACAACAGGGTTCGCTTGTTTTCTTTGGTTTATCATCCCCCCCTCCCCCCTTTCCAAAATCTATGGGGACAAGATTACATTTGATTACGTGATAATCTCGTAAAAGAAAAAGAATCACACACCCAGATCATTATATGGCATTAATTCGGTGCCTAATCAAGTTTGTTTTGTATGGTTTATTTGAAACATATTACATTTTCCTGTAAAAATTATCACACTGTACCGATAACAGGAAATCTATATTTTGACTCTTTTCATTCCTTCCGGATTTGATTAAATTATATTTTAAATCCGGTCGATGGTCGTATAGTTTGGAGTGGGTGTACGTGTTGATTGTGACTGGTGGTGATTGTGCTCATCATGTGAAGTGTGTAGAAGTATACCTCTCTAGTGAGTTTCCCCAAACTCTGGCATTATACTAAACATCATTATTCCAAGTGATGTCTTTTGCTTTGATTCCTCACCACAATGATGATGCTTTTTATACCTAATATTGAATAAAGAACAAGCAAACTATAAAGTGTTGAATATTTAAAAAATAACGTTTGAAAAATCTTGACTTCACGAATTTCATAAAGCACTATGTATGGATTCAAGTGATTTGAAATCTAAATCACATAGTCGTTACGAAAGTGAAGTTGGATATGAATTACATATGCATTAGGCCTAGAAAAAAAATTTCTGAATCGGAAAAATACAAATTCTCAGTCATGCCGTGACTTACTGAAACTGATGAATTACATGAAATAATGTGTAGTAGTGAGTTATCGTTCCTGTGTAGCGGCGCTACGTGTCCCTGTCCTAGATTTAACTTTCGCATAAAACACTTGTGAAGCGTTAGCAGAAAATATTATTTGAATAAGATCACAAACAATATCAAGTAATTGCTGTTGTGTAAAGAAAATATATTTGACAAATTTTAAAACTTATATGTATATTGAACCCACTAACATGTTCCAAAATTTGCATCGCATGAGTCCTCACAGTCCGAGGATTCATTAAAAATGAAACAATTCGTCATTTAAGAATTGTTATACCTCCATACTAAAGACTTGTCTCGTGGGCAGCTGCGTATGAATTACTTCAGATGAGCAATCTTGTTTTCAATTCAACTACAACGGAGGTGGTTTTAGGCTACATAGTCTTTTAACACAATCAATCCAAGCCAAAAAACGTTCTAATTTTGTTTCATGGATTATAAGAGGGCATTCGACTCGGTTAACAGGGGAAAATTGTACAGAAAATTAAAACAGGGGGAAATTGTACAGAAAATTAAAACAGGGAAAATTGTACAGAAAATTAAAACAGGGGAAAATTGTACAGAAAATTAAGACATTACAAGGGAAGCTGTTTACCATTGTTCGCTCAGTGTATGGCAGGATTAGAACTTTTGTAAACATCCTCTGGCAACATTTCATAATTTTTTGAAAACCACATCAGTCTATTACAAGGGGAAGTGTTGTCTCCATTTTCGATCGGTACAGTGGACTTTGCAGCAGAAATTATCATGAATAAGGTTTAATGAGTTTAGTTCAGCTCAAAATTAAGATTTAAAAAGAAATCTTAGGTCGGAAAAGAGTACTTGTCGACAGGAAATTCGATACTCAAAACCACATATATCGGAAATTTATCACATATGCCTTTATCCCGTGGATACCACTCATTGGATGATTAAATGTATTTCTACACAGCGTGACGGAATGTAAATAAACAAATACACAAACCACAGCGCATGGAAACACGTTGTACAGAACTTAAGCGAAAATAACGCACCTCCAAGTCAGATTATGCAGATAACCGGTCATAAAAACACTCAGTTAATTAACAATTATAGCAGCATCAATGAAAATCAACACAGGAGAATTTCCGGTATTCTCTCCAATTGCACGCACCAAATGAACCCGGATACGCATCATTCCATTTGACATTAAAAAAAAAATTCAATCATTAATACTCACTAGCGGATCCAAGGGGGTCCTGCCCCCCCCCCCCCTTTTGAAATTCACCTATATTTTTTTATATGGTAAAGAAAATATAATGACGTCTCAGGAGGAGGGGGGTCACCTGGACCCCCTCTTTTGATTTTTTACTTATGTTTCACATAAAACAACGAGGAACTGATTTCTATCTTCGATAACATAATCTTAAGGTCATTTTAAATAAACAAACAATAGAGTTTTAGATTATAGCTCATAATTTATTAGTTAATTGAATTAATTTTTGTTTTATTTAACGTCCTTTTTCAACATATATTTGGTTATATGTAGATTGTAGGACTTAATCGTGATATTGTAGCAACAAATTAGCAGTGGACAAATGTCTTTCTCAAGGAAAATCGCATAGCCCCGGTGAGGAGTTGAACCCACAACCCTCAGGTCCGGAGTCGAATGCTCTCCCAAGTGTGCAACCCAGTCCACTAGATTGTTGTCAGTAAGAAGTTCTAGTACATCATTTGAGCTGCTCTGCCACTGTCTAAAGTTAGGAAACTGCCAATCTGCATGCAGACAATAAAACCAAAATGCTTTGATATTTTTACCAATGTTTTATTGAAATTTCATAATGTAACGAATTATTGAAAACTTCAAAACTTAACGAAAAATGCGTTCTGCATAATTCTGAACAAACAAAAGCAATTGCTGAAAAACTGAAGCTGAAAAAAAGGCGTCGTGGATTCAATCATTTATTTGAGTGACCTTTACCTGGCATAGAAATTAATTAAGATTTACTCTTAACACAGAGTCAGCATATAACGTACTGTAAATCTAAAGAAATAAATATAGATAAAGACATAAAAGATTAATAAATGGTAATAATGACATCATATGCATTTTTGCTTAACTCACAATACTAATCATTCTTAGAATACTCTTAGAATGAATAGCCTACTCTGAAAATAATGGACCACACTTTTGCAATAAAAACTAAAACAGATTATGGCTGTTCCATCTCTAGGTAGGCCTGAATGTACGGCATATACACTTATATTTTTGTGTCAAATTGGCCAAAATAAAATTTGGTTCGTGGCAAGGAATGTGATAAAAGGATTAATGGATTTAGGTTAATTTCACTTTTGGACAGACAGGTCACCTAAAAGTATAAAAATGAAATAAATGAATTTTAATGCAATTTCAATTGGATATCAATACCACGTGGTCTCCCCATGTGAAAAAAGTATCCCATTAGGACAAGGGCATCTAAATTTACGTTATTTTAATTAGAAACACTCGAAAAAATTCGCGCCTCACTCCGCGGTAATATTTATGACACCTTTGTTATTGTCCGACCTTATTGTCCATATTTCTGGATCCGCCCATGATACTGCTGTAAGAAACACAACCACATCCAACGCTGAAAGTTCCTCGACAGTCAATGTTACGGGAGGCATACAAAATTTCCTAAATGGCGATGTATATCGTGGGAAATTCATCATCAACATCTACACATGTGAAAACAAATTCAAAACAAGACCGCGCGTCACCTCTAACACCGATTCTGATGACTGGCAATTTTCATAAATAATCATATAATTTCAATGTAAAACGTTCTAAAATGTAATTCTTATCTCATTCTCTTTCGCTCTTTCATTAATTAAATATTGTGACGGCCAGTACTTATCTTTTGTTATATATATATATTCTGATCGAATTGTAAATTTAATAGTCGGTAAAGGATTAAATACGCTATAAAAAGAATCGCCCATGGTTTGTGGTTGGATAATAATCATATGCAATCACAAATCATGGGAGATCCTATATATCTTCGCACAATTGAGCGTGGATTTAAATAGGTGTTTTAATTTTTTTTCAACAGACTTGAGGCATATGATAAAAGCTTTACCCAGATTTCTACTTACTCCAATGCTGTCTTCAGGCATGTAGAATTTGGAGGAGTCGCTGCCCCCCCCCCCCCCCCTTCCTTTTTTTGACAAGACAATGATCATTATTATCTATTTTCATATGCAAAAAGATATATTGAGTGACTATGGAAGCCCATTTAGGAGCTCTAATATATATTTTAAATTTGAAATAACGAATTCCAGAATTTTCAAACTTTAAGATTCGTTATAATGGATTAAATTTGTTATAACGAACTTGTAAACTTCGTAATAACGGACTTCATAATTTGATATAACGATTTAAATTAGAAATCACTACTTCTGAAATTCGTTATATCAAACTGCCTGATTCGTTATAACAGATTTTCATAAAGTGTACGAATCATGCGCATCTTCGTCAAGCTACAAGTATCACGGAATTCTTTTTATGAGAACTACTCGTTTTAAAAGACTGTATTCATTCGTTTTTGTCTGCAATTCCTTAATTATTACGAATATTATACTCATTTGATATCAATGATTTTAACCGTTATATTGAATTTGATAATTTGATATTACCATTTCTAAAATTCGTGTTTTCAAATTTAATTAGTTAAAATAATCTTTGAAATTTGTAATAACAGATTCAAGGAATTCATTATAACAGATTTAATTCGTTATAACGCATTTAAAAGTTTGAAATATCAATTAAAAATTGTAATAACGAATTCTGGAAGTCCTAAATGGGCTTCCGTAAGTAACTGCCTCTCTCCCCAATATTTTTTATATATTGATAATAGTAGTATTGAATGAGGAAAGTGTAAGCTTGAAAGTTACAATGTTATAAAACTGAACCCATATAGTGGGATGGTGATATATGGATTATGGTGATAACGTAAACAAATCGCCAGTTCCTCGATTTTCTATCGATTTGGTACAAAATAAAGATGAACAACCTTTTTCACTGACTTTCACTAATTCTTAAAACATCACAGACTGATTTCTCAGAAAAAACACAAACATTTTCATTTATTTTTCTTGTATAATGATAGAAATAATCAGAGGCTTGAGTGAGTGTTTAGTCAACACATCCCATATATATACGTGACGTTTTAGCGAGATCTTGTCAGTAGGTTAAGATGGCGGTCGGATGGCAGAAAATTCAAAACAAGCGAGTTTATTGGTCTATAGATATGGCTATAAAGGGTTAGGAGGTGGATAAAATATACAGGTTGGTAATAGAATATGTCCAGAATTAGGAATAAAGGTATTTTATTGACCAATGCTGGAAAATAGAGAAATGCATCCCCAACTGTGCGCAGAAAACCTTGCGCCGTAAATTGCACCATTTTTGCATTACGGGAATTGTAGCGTTATGGTCAAAGACTAAAATATAAAACCATTGTTTGTTTGTTTGTTTTATGTCCCTTCGAGAATTTTTCACTCATATTGAGACGTCACCAGCTGTAGGTGAAGTACCACAAATTTAGACCTATGCATAGCGCTCAGGGCCGTAGCAGTGAGGGTTCTTTAACGTGCCAACGCCTACCGTGACACGGGACCTCCGTTTTTAAGGTCATATCCGAAAGACCCGTGATTCTCACTTCTAAATACCGAGCGTTTGGCGAAGGAGCAATCACTACCTATTTTCGTCTTAGGTTTGACGCGGCCATAGCATAAGCGGGGCTCGAACTCACGACCTCCCGGTTACGAAGCGAACGCTCTAACCACTGAGCTACCGCGACCGGTATATAAACCATAACGCGACAGTTCTGCAGCTAAAATGATATGTACATTGAGGAGAAAGAACAGATACGAGGGGATTGAATGTTCAATCCCGAGGGTGAGATTTCCCAATTTCACATCGATTGATTCATGATGGAATATTTTTCTCCCATTAAAGTTTCATTCTGCGTAATTTCATGAGATTTAAATTGTAAAAAATTGAAAATTTTAAGATTATTTTCCAAACAGATCGTAATTTTACAGTACACACTGTATGTACATGTATGTACCGTGGAAATAAATGATATCTACAAACAGTAGAGAGAAAATGAAATATGTTGTTATTATTCTTTTACTCATAAATTAATGCGCCTTCGACGGCAAATAGTAAAATATATTTTAAAAAAAAAAAAATAAGAAAAAATATATCAATCAACACATTTTAGTATTTTGCTTTTTACAGAGAAACAATAATATAAATTAAAGAAATCGAAATTTTATCAAGAAATCAGAAAATGACAGCGTACTATTTTATTTATTTTAGTCACATAGTCAAAACTGCATCGTCAAAACGCACGTCTCAATCGGAATCAGAGTCAATTATCAAACGCCTCCGTTTCTGCTGGGGATTGTTGTGAATGTTTATCTCAATTTGGCAGTTCTGGATATTACTTCCAGCGAAAAGATCCTCAACACTGTTTTCAGACCTACTTCTAGTGACTGATTGCGTTTGCTGCAGTGCAGTAGCATTTTTTTCCGTCCCACAGTTGTAGATCGAGTGATGTTTCACCAGCACGGGGCGGAAGGTGGAGATGTGGACGTTGTTTTTCATTCGATGTATTTGCGGACAGAATAGAAATTACATGTTTATGAGTATCATTCAGTGTTTTGATTTTAGTTTCTCTCTATAAATTCTGTGATGTTTTCGTTCTTAAAACGAGAGGCGGTCATTTCTTTGAAGTTTTTGAATAGTAGAAAGGGGTTGTAAATAGCACACGGAATTCCTCTGAAAATAGCTCCGGCTTATCGAGTCACGTGCTCATGTGGGAGAACCCTATCTCGACAGACGACACATTGGTAGTAATGGGAGAAAATATGTACACAGAGAAGATGGAGGATAGATACATACAGGATGGAGGATAAGTCTACAGATCTAGAGGTGTGAGGGTATGTGCACATCCGATGCTTGCATTATTTAGTTTGTGTGCACACCAGGACCTTTCTATAGACCTATCCAGTATTATCATGACGAGTTATCTCCGTTCATTACAATCGACGCGCCACGGTTAAATGTATCTTCCGGTATAAACACGGCGTTGTTGGAAACATGCTGAACGATTTCGCCTTCCGCTCCATATCTTTAAAATTAGGTACTTTTGGGAGCCCTTTTGTGTGATATTCCCTTCAACTGAGTTTGTGTGTTTCAACTTATTCACATCCTTTGATACACACTTGTGATATTTGACATATAGGGTTATCGCTATGTGATATTGAGTCATTGAGGTGATGAAAAATTACATGGCTTTGTTATTATTATTATTCATATAGCTCTTTATCTAATCAAAATTACCCTGAAGCGCTTTGCATTTAAGGCAATTTAACAAAGTACAATAAATGTGTAAAAAAACAATTACATAATAAGCTGAATTCAAAATAGAAACTAAAAGAAGATAGCATAACTTTATATTGATTGATTGATTGATTAAATATTGTTTAACCTCCCGCTTGAGAATCTTTCACTCATATGGAGACGTCAACATTGCCGGTGATGGGCTGCAAATTTAGGCCTATGCTCGGCGCTTATGGCCTTTCAGCAGGGAGGGATCTTTTACGTGCCACACCTGCTGTGACACGGGACCACGCTTTTTGCAGTCTCATCCGAAGGACCGCCCCATTTAGTCGCCTCTTACGACAAGCAAGGGGTACTGAGGATTTATTCTAACAAAAAGATGTGTTTTTAAATGTTTCTTAAAAGCTTTAAAACTGAGACTATAAATTTGCACCAGTAAATAGAGATAAGATCACATTTTATAATTTTTTCTTATTACCAATAATCGGACGTGATGAAGGGCAGATCAATGTCTTAGTTCAGCACTATAAATAGTTCTTACAGTTCTAGTTTAAATCTGTCATTATGCCGATTTTACATACAACTGAATATAGATCAAAATACGTATTAACAACACTTGCTACAAACAAACTCTTTACAAAAACTATATGAAAATAAAAACTAAATTTATGCTTTTACATGTAAAATGAATATATATACCATTTACATGAAATGTAATTTATTCCCATGATTTCTCAGGTAAGTCCAAAACAATGGGAGGGGGACGAGGGGCGGTGAATAGAGTTGTATAGGGAATAGTAGTATATTTCAAATTTTGAATATCATAGAAAATTTAGAAGTCCATTAATTTTTTATTTATTTATTTTTTATTTATTTATTTATTTTTTAAAGGATTTTCATGATGTTCAGAGCCGTAGCAGTGAGGGTTCTTTAACGTGCCAACGCCTACCGTGACACGGGACCTCCGATTTTAAGGTCATATCCGAAAGACCCGTGATTCTCACTTCTAAATACCGAGCGTTTGGCGAAGGAGCAATCACTACCTATTTTTCGTCTTAGGTTTGACGCGGTCATAGCATAAGCGGGGCTCAAACTCACGACCTCCCGGTTACGAAGCGAACGCTCTAACCACTGAGCTACCGCGATTTTCATGAAAACCAAAGGAAACCATTATATATATATATATATATATATATATATATATATATATATACACACACACACACACATATATATATATATATATATATATATATATATACATATCAACCCAATGCATCCATTATTTGTATCAAGTGTCCTTAAGCACAATCATAATTTCAACTGAAATACGGAAGAATATGAGTAAATCTATTACACGGAAGTACTGATATATATGTGTTTCTACGTAAATCTGTCGATCATCAAGAACCAGCATTCTACGAAATCATTTCATTCTTAACATGTTTTCATAAATTATCAGTGGAAAATTTGTTTGCTCGTAAGATGGAAAAAATTTCTGGTTGAATTTGGATTTTAAAAACGTGTAACTGTTTACGATAGTCAGAACGGTTTTGAGGATACCGACGCTATACCGTGCCAATGACAGTAAACACTGAGTGGGTAAACGTCATAACCTGTGAAAAAATCCCCTTCATTTTTGAGAAAAGGGATTGAATTTGGGTAAATATTAGAGGAACATTTTTTGGAATACAGTTTAGGAAGTTGTATTTATCAATGAAATGAGGCATTTAATGTGAACGTGTGAGTTCAGCATATTATATGATGCAGTATCAATGTCTACAAATTAGATGTTTGGTTTTATGCAGTTTTACGCTTGTAGTTGGCGTTTTTCATATTTCCCACAGAGCTAAAAGAGAAGTGTCTTCGAAGTTTGTTATAAAACACATTTTGCAAAATGATCAGCAAGGTATGGAAATACCCTTTCACGTCATTGAACAGGAGTTTGACCGTGCTCAGAGAACTATAAACTTTACCCAAAAGTATGTCAGATCACGACACCTCTTCATAGTAACAAAGGATGTAAAAATGACAAAAGAAGAACTTGAGCGTGCTTACATTGAGAAGATAAATCAGAACGCAGTGAAAATTAGGAGACAATCTTCATCTGATTTTTTTGTGTACGAAATCAATTTCAAAGAACTTCGCAACACCCCTGTTTCTGCCATAGATCTGAAAATTTCCTTTCAAGGAAAGAAATACGAAATTGAAGACTGTTATGTCGCTGACTCAGGAAAATTTCATTTGGGTGCTAAGATAAAAAACTGGGGCAACAAAGAGTTTGAAATAAACCATGTCAGTGATGTGAAATTGAATGAAATGCTTATGGTAAAATGCAGAGGATTTCCCCCGAGACACCCTCCACCGGGCACCTGTCCAACGTAACATAGGTGTGAATGGAGAATATTGTTATGATTGTCTAATAGTATAGAGAATAAGTTAATTAGATAGATACTGAAATTCAATTGGTTGTATATATCTATATTTCCAATGTTTGTGCCTTTGATATCTCTACAAATTGCAATTATAGCCATTTGTCCATGAATGTGTTGTGAACAATGGTTTTTGAATCCTTGATAAACGTAGTACGTCTATTCTAAAGGTTAGAATTCCTCCAGAAATTAAAGTAGAACGTAAATAGAAATAAATTTTTTTTTTAAATATATGAGGATATGAACTGCAATGCTTCACGCTGGTTATACATGAACCGATAACGCGTTTCATGAACTATGTCAGAGTGAAATGTTGCAGTTTACCTCATGTATTTTCAAAAATGAAGTTTATTTCGTAAATACTTGTAGTCAAGACTGAACTAAAATATATGAAATGTATAAAAATGAGTTCATTCTTGACTCTCGTTGAGAATAGACTTTTTATAGCTATGTGAAAAACCTGACGATTTTAATATGTAGACGCCCTGTTTTCCCCCCAGCATGACCTTTGCTTGTAGTTTAGTGCTACTTTGTTTCATTTTTAATCACATTTATGTCTCCATGTATGCAAATATTCTATCGTCGTGAAGAAGGGACGGGTTACGGTTTCATTCATTCGCAATAAATTTGTCGAAAGTTTGACACCCTCAGGCCTTTTGGGCACTCCATATTTCCGAAAATTTAAAAAGGTTCTGTTTTCATTTCCGAAAAAAATATTTTTTATTCAATTCCGAAAATCAATGCCATATTCATTTTCTTCATGAAAAAAAGGTAATTTACCTGCAAGGATCCAAATTGCAGAAACTTTAATGAAACAGTTGAGAGCGCGTGATCGGAAACAGTCTAGGGATCTCTCAAAACGCCCATGAGCAATGACCAGAACGTTTGAAGACGTGGACATCAGTTCCGAGTCTTTCCACACTTCGACTCTCACTTCAGTGGTTGCTTAAGAACAGAAAATATAAACTTCTGAATATAAACATGTTCAAAAATATTCTAAAATATCTATAATCCACATGCTCGCTTCCTAATTTCCATGAAATCATTAGTTTAGTGTTTTCTTTAAAATATATTTGCATGGCCTCAAATGAGCAAGGTGGCCTGATGACTTGCATGACTACATAATCAAAATGTTGGTGTAAAGTTACAAACTATTGAATTTTATGTAAAACATAGATATGGAGTGACCCATTCTACTGTTGATGTCTCGCAATGACTTAATTGAAAGCTTTGTATGCCAGTGTGCACATTGCCTTTGTTACCACTGAAATATTGAAATTTCAGTTTTTAAAACTGTTTGTAGATATAAATACTTTTGAAATATTTGGGGTTTTCTTGTTACATGTAACAGCACTAAATGCACGTAATGTTGAAAATTCAATACTGATGAATTGTTATTTACTGCATTATTGGGTAACTCGCTAAGGTTTGAGCGATTCTAGACACGTGTATGTCATTGTTACCACTGAAGTACATTTATCGAAATTTAAGTTTTGAGAACTGTTTGTAGACACAGCTACTGTTGAAATGTTGTTTTTTATTAACAGAATCAGATGCATGCAATGTTGAATTCCATACTGTTGATATGTTATTTATTGTTAACGGACAGAATTAAATGTATCTGTCATTTTGATTATCAGTTCTTCTGCATCTAGTATGTTGACATCTGATCACATAATGGTCCTCAAGAAAATAAATCACTTATTAGGTTTGTTACTGAATTTCTGCGGATATATATCGGGTTGATCAGTCTCATGGACTTGTGGCTTCACTTCGCCGTCTATGGAATTAATCAACCCAGTATATATCAGTAACAAATCTAATAAGTAACACTGTGTATTCAGTAAGCCTTGATGTATATTCGATAATATTGTTATATGCGAAAATCTTCATTCATACTGTTTTCATCGCATCATCGCCGCGAGGGCACGCTGCTGTAACGATGGCGATATAGCGTGATTCTACCATCGTACATGTACCATCGACATAGTACCCTCCCGTCATCCGCCTCCTAAATTTGTATAATTTACGAATGCGTGAACAATTAGATGCGCGTGTAATCATGAAAGGAAGAGTGATTGAAGAAATGGCTCAAATATAATGTTTCGATATACGATGTACTATTTCAATGAACATTTTCACATTCTTCTGTATTTTTTTTAAGTGGGAGTGGGAGGAGAGACTGGTACTTTTTCTGACCAAAACAATTTTTCTTACTCTTTGCTATAGATTAAGAAATAGAATTATTATACTTTCATGTAAAATACTCCGATCTGATTGGCCGAGAAACATTTGTAAAAAATACTATTCCCCTCTGAGGACAGAAAGCCACGCCCTCCAGGGTGATATTATCTAGCAACGGGAAATATTACTTAACGACGGGAG
Organism: Ostrea denselamellosa; assembly: GCA_024699665.1. Taxonomy (NCBI): domain Eukaryota; kingdom Metazoa; phylum Mollusca; class Bivalvia; order Ostreida; family Ostreidae; genus Ostrea; species Ostrea denselamellosa. Next base: position 9,221,360 of record JAMZEH010000064.1, read on the forward strand.
ATCTTCTAAAAAATATCACATGCGTCAAATTTATGCGCGTACGGTTCGCCGTAGATTGCTAGACGCCGTCGCTTGAGCGTTTGTAAATCACGCAACTATTACGCTGATTGTGGTTGATATTCAAAATATCGCATTACATTGATTCATTAAACGTCAACAGACGACAGCGACAACATGTTTGCAAACGTGAATGAGAATGATATACAAAGACTACTTGAAGAAAAGAACTCAAAAAGCACGCAAAGGACAGTGAAAAGGTCCGTGAACTTATTTCGGAAGTTTTTAGCAGAGAGAAACAAAAGTTCGGAGTTTGAAAGTTATTCCAAGCAGGAGTAGAACGAAAGTTTGAGATTGTTTTGTGTATCTATTCGGACTCAGAATATCATTGAGCATGATAAAACAGACATTCAGTATAATAAAACAAATAGTTCATGTAGTTGAGGGTAATATTATATAAATAGTTCATGTAGTTGAGGGTAATATTGAAAATCTTCACCCCGAGAAAAACCAATGTCAACCGAGGCGTTGCCGAGGTTGACAATGGTTTTTCGAGGGGTGAAAATTTTCAATATTACCCTCAACTACATGAACTATTTAATTTATTATACTGACTGTCTGTTTTATCATGCTCAATGATATTCTGAGTCCGAATAGATGTACATGTATTTATGTTGACCATTTTTCCTTTCATACTTCAATCTATTCAAGCATGTGTAAATACACAGTAAATACACATCGAAGAAGGTCATGGTAGCACCATGCCATATTACGCGATGATAGTACGATGGAGCACATGGCAACCATAGGATTCCATATATTTGAGATTTTTAACTCATTTATGGATATCACCAACAATCTGTAAGTGAAGTGCCACAAATTTAACCTATGCATATTGGCTACGGTCGTTGGCAGTAAAAAATTTTATTTTTTCATGCCAACGGTTATATCAGAAAGACCCGTATCTCTTGCATGTGATGCATATGTAACGAAGAATTTTAACCGGAGTTGAAAATCCATCAGGGGTTCAATAATTATTAATTTTCAACACTGAAAATTGAGACCGTTCTAGAATTGCGTCACATAAATTGTTATAGGAATTTACAGTCTCGTTTAAAGTTATAATTTGCAAATTATATAGATCTAATGATCTAATTTGAAATATATACATGCTATTGTTGGATCGAATGTTTCTGACGTATTTCGTACGAATTATTTGGCCGTTCTCTTTGCGGACAATGTACAATGGAAGATGAACAAGAGTTCATAAATGTATTATTGTATTGATCTTTCATATGTGCATTCCTTGTGACAAAACCTTTCTTTCGGTATCAAAATGTTTGACCTTGACCTTGGAATTTAACCTACTTTTGAAAAACTTTCTTGGATGAAAGTAATCAAATGTAAGGCCATTGTTTTGATTTGAGTTATATTGTTAGTGGCATGATAGACATGAACAAAATGATCTCTGCAGACAAAAAAAAAATCAAGTAAGTCCATGGATCTTTTACAACTATACATTGATTTTGCAACCATCGTGGATGCGACGATATAAATGACTTATACATGTAGCTATAGTTTGGGTGGGTGTTGTTTACATGTTGTGTCTTATTTCACCGGAGAAGCCCTAAAATCAGTCATACGATGATATTCGTTAGAGACCATTTATAGCATACCAAACGTGTTTGTAAAACACTGATGTCTCCCTATGGCAGCAAAGTAATTCTGATACCCAAAGAAAAAAGGTCTTGTCACACGAAATACACATGCAGTCATGTAAAGTATTCCAGTGTTATGGTTGAGGTTAAAGGTTTTTTTTTCACATTCCAAGTCAGGAGGTCATACACTTTGATACCAAAAGATTTCTGGAAACTGGAGGGGGGTGTGGGGATAGTCTGGGATGGATAAGAGCCAGAACGCTATTTAGAAAAACGTATCGTTTTGGTGTATTCTGAAAGTCATTTTTTTTTTAACATTAAGTAATTCTTTTTCTTCGTTTGCTTTACGGTTTATGAATGTTAGAGATTTCAACGCTTTGAGGGTTATTTTCTTTCAAAAGGGGATGTAATCGCAAACAACATCCCTTTTCCCGTCGGTCATGGCGAAATATGAGGTGGTGGAATGGCTCCCCTACCCTCTCTTTGGTTCACTTTTCCCTCTTTCCTTGGCCATTTTATTATGGAACGCCAAATAAACATAAACTCAAATGAAGATAGTTTTAATTGTTTGAAGATTTCATCATTTCATTTGAAACTAACACTTCAATTAAATATCTCTTCAAATAATTAATGATATCTCCATTTCTGACTTATTGCGCGCATTAATTGAATTCATGATAGCATTAATTATTTTGCTGAACTGATGAGCTCGAAAATTGAATTGTTGCTTTCTTCATGTGAATTGATGATATCAGTAATTAAGTGAGTTGATGCGCGCATCAAATTGATTATTGTTCGCATCAAATTGATAATTGCTCTCATCAAATTGAATTGATGCACGAATTGATGATATCATCGAATTAATTAAAGATATTTTTAAAGAGACACTACAGCTTATTTTGCGCAAAAATCATATAATGACAATTTTCCCAGAGCTTTCTTAAATTTTGTTGCATAGTTGAATCAATAAACTTTGCAAAAATAAGACATTTCTAAATTTGAACGCAAAAATTAATACTTTTTGAAGGGCCTTCAAAAATGCATTGATACTCCTCCTTTCGGTTTTCAGACGCATGCGCACAGATGGTAAACAGTGCAGCATGTTGTCCACTGAGACGAAGTGTACAATCGCTAGACTCTGATGCGAGAAAAGGGGTTAAAATAGAACGAGATACAACTTACACGCGAAATAAAATTCACGAGAGGATTACTATGACCCTCTAGCTATACGACACACATGCAGGGCTTTAAAAGTAAGTGCTATTTTTATCTGCGCACGTCACGTGTTTTAAAAAAAAAATGTTTGATTAATGGGGACATGGAAAGGTTTCCGTTAGAATAATGATTTATAATTACTTAATTATAAGAAGCTGGAAATAAACGAGTGTGGGCCCCTTAAGTAATATTTAAATAAGTTTCAACACAACACGTATGCTGTCATTCTGAGTCACGTGATGTAAAATGCTCGAATCAGCATGAAGAAACCTTTGAATTCCGGATGATCTTCAATGCGCAGTTAAGAGCTAATCAATGCATTCCTATTGTTCCGACAGTATCTATATGATATTTATCATTTTACCAGTACGTGTTTTAAAAGAAACACTTGATTAAAATGTGGAAAATCAGCTGTAGTGTCTCTTTAACATTACTTGAACCGGTCGCGGTAGCTCAGTGGTAGAGCATTCACTTTGTCACTTAACCGGAAGGTCCTGAGTTCGAGTCCTGCTCGTGCCATGCCTAAACCTAAACCTGTCAAACATAGGTAGTTTTATTGATTGCTCTTTCGCCAAACGCTTGACATTTAGCAGTGAGCATTTTTCCAACTAAAGAATTACGCACCAATTGACTTATCGGTATAACTTATAAAATCTTCAAGATCTGAAAGAGAAATCAGCAAAATAAACAAGGGAATATTGCTTTGAAAGCATATCTACAATGCGCGTTTCGTATGAAATGCCATTGTATGAGAAAGATGATTGCCGAACATAATTGGGTTGTACCGAGACCGAGGTTGTACAAAGAAGGAGACTGGCGTTAATACCACATTTCGTTTGTTTTAGAATATTACAAAGTGTCATGAATGACATTAAGTATTATAAATGTAAGAAAGTAATTAAATTACGGAAATGTGCCACTGAAATGAAATTTTATTAATAAATTTGCTATAAATTTGGCATATTAAACTATTACAAATCTGACACGTGCGCATTGGGCATCTCTCTTTCGCATTTTTACGAACTGGGGACCGACGAGGTCAATGCAAATAGAAGATTACGAGCAGGAATTACTAACGAAATGATGATTCATGAATCGATATTATTTGCTGATTTGATTGGTATAATACTTCAAATTTCTGATTCTATGAAATTTTATGTATTCAATCACAAATATTAATTAAAGAATCTTCACTGCTACGGCCTTGAGCACCAAGCATCCATATGTCTAAATTTGTGGTACATCACACAAATTTGTGGTACTTGCTGGTGACGTCACAATATGAGTGAAAAATTCTCAACTGGACGAAAAATAAACAACCTGTTAATATCATTTTAGTTTATGTTAATTTGGCACTCCAAACTTTTATCCATTCATGTGAAGCCGGGTGGAAAATGAAGTAAACACCGGTCCTGTGGGTTATTCTCTTTATTGTGCGATGTAACAATGTAGACACATAAATATATATATTTATGTAGAAGTAGATGTAGACGTAGACGTAGACCCTGAAATAACATAGGAGTTATAAACACAAGAACAATAACTCTGTATCAAAACTATGCAAACAAGGTCTTTGCCAAAATATTAAAATATGAGGTAAAATATATAGAAATTACACATTATAATAATTTCCCAAATCAATAACCTTTCCCATAAGCCTACAGAGATAAACTTATCAAAATAAATAGTTCCTGATTAACACAAACTGAACATATTCTGTATAATAGAAAAGTCATGCAAAACTGCGTAAGTACATAAGTTGAACAAAAAGAAATCTGGCTATATATACTTTTAACATCATTCAAGAGAAACACTTCATTTATAATAAAAATTAACCCTTCTACAATTAATCTTACCTCCCATGAGGTGCAAAGGTCCTATCAGTGCTCCTACTCTATGTTCTAAATGTAATTAAAATAATATATCTAATATGTACATGTATAGTTTACTGTGTTAATGAATATATCCTCTAATTAAATACTTTAAACAGTAATGTATTTAATTTCTCCTCTAAATGTAAAACAATTAATTTGAATCTAATTAATATCATAGCATTCATACTAATTTACAAAGATCAGCCACTCCCTAGCTCATACATACTCTATCATTCATGCAATCACTCAAAACTTAAAATAAATAGTGCATAATCAGTATAACACTAACCTGCTGGGTAAATAAAATCATTAAAAAAAAAATCCAATCACTTGAAGAAAAAATATGCACAAGGAATTTACACCGCTTTGGTATGAAACAGAAAAAACTAGTCCTCAATGGAAAATTTCCCTCCAAAAAAAAATATCATGTGACTAAACTAGAGTGACCAGTCTATAAATAGTAGCATAATTACTTTAAACAAGAAAAACCTATCTTGTATGGTCAGCAATAAAATTCAATAGGTTATGAAGTAACAAGACAAACAAGTAGCAGGTAATTGTGAATAAAATTTAATTCTCATGTTTCAGATTCTGCAATTAAATTGAAATGAAAATTTATTCAAAAGAATGAAAGTTAAAAAATCAAATATTTAAAACATGTAAAATTTCACTCTATCACACATGTATTTTACGTCGGGATCGGGATCGCGAAATCGGAACCTTTATTTGTAAACAACGCAATTTTATATCGAAGTAGAAGGGCTCAATAGGGTCCTACATCTACGCTTAAGGAAAGGGAAGATTTTTGTCTTTTTCATTATGGAGATTCAGAAACCATTTAAAGATAGGAGATCATTTTGTGAGTAGTTAATAGTTGATAATAGGTAGACTAACGTTAACGACCCATGAAGGCATGATGTAATAATCAGATAGGGCTATGTGTATGAATAATGATGAGTCCGTGGAAATACCGTAAACACCTAGTAATTCCCGTAAATACCAATAAAAGTACCGAAGTACCAATGTATCGGTAAAAAAAAGAACACCTCGAAGATGATAGTTTATACTAAAATACATGTATCCAAAGTGGAGAATTCAATGAGCTAGGCCTATGGCTAATTTTATATCTTGTCACTTTCAGACAGCATGTATCTGCGCCATCGGCATCCATGTTAGCTAATCAGTATTTTTTTGTTTTTTGATGTTTACGGAAATTAGTTGGTGTTTATTGTATTTCCATGGACAGAATAATGATTAATCAGGATTTCAGATAAAACTTCATATAGAATTCACAATCAGTCAATGAATACATTGTTATAATAAATTTGTTAAGTGCTCTGTAAAATTGGATGTCCTGTAACAACATGGTACATTGTAATAATAATAATAGTAATCCTACGTTAGTATGTCATGATTTGATTTTGTATATATACTTTTCACCTCAAAAAAAAAATAAATAATTTTCCCACATTTGGTTTAAAATATGCATCTTATTATGTCTCTTGCATTGTAAGTGCATTAGATTTATTCACTGGTCATGTAAATTTTAATAGTGAATGAGGCTCTAACTTACTAGTTCACTGATCTTAAAACTGTTGAACAAGTGGCGTTCAGCCACACTGTGTATCTAGAGATCTAAGCTTTGCATGTATCCAAAAAAATGTTTTAAAATATATTTCAAAATTTAATACAGTATTTTTACCTTGCCAAATTGTCACAGTTTAGTATATACCTGTACTTGGTTGTACCTTTATTCTTTGTTGCGGTTCTTTGTTTTGGTACTATCTTTAAAATCAATATATAGAATAATAAAATGTCAGAGTAAATGGCTGATTGATTGATTGTATGTTGTTCAACGTCCCGCTCAAAAATATTTCACTCATATGGAGACGTCACCACTGCTGGTGAAGGGCTGCAAAACTTAGGCCTATGCTCGGCAGTTATGGCCTTTGAGCAGGGAGGGATCTTTATTGTGCCACACCTGCTGTGACACAGGACCTCAGTTTTTGTGGTCTCATCCGAAGGACTGCCCCATTTAGTCACCTCCTATAACAAGCAAAGTGTATTGAGGACATTTTCTAACCCGGATCCCCATGGGGTCAGACTAAATAAGATCTTCCATCTCCTCAGTTAAGATGTGTAGTTTTATTGAGGTATCTAATATGATATTTCATCAGTTTACATGTATGTTCCAACTTCTAATTTAATGGAAATTAGTCATTACTGCTCCACAAGTGATTGGGTTCAAACCTTTCCAAATAACTTCATTAGATATTAAAAGTGATCTGCTATGCTATCCAGTGAGGATAATTTTTTAAAAGAGCTTATTTTGTGTTATTTTGAACTTTTAAGGTATGCAAGACATTGATGACATGCATAAGGGAAATTTTCAACAATAAATAATTAAATCAACCCATGTAGGTTATTCGCAAGAGGGCAGGGGTCCTGAACCTAAGCACCTGTGTACTGCTGATGTTGTTTGTAAAAACATTAGATGTGTGAAATTGGCAAATTTCATTTGCATATTTATTACTCAAGTATGCAGCGTCATTTTTTAAAGGGGAGGGGAACAATGGAAAAAGATGTTGACTTCACAAACAATTGTCTGAAAATTCTTGTTGAGTAAAGTAGAAAACAAAATGCAAAAGAACCAATAAGTGTTGGGGTTGATCATTCAGTTCACACTTTCAATTCATTGGCTCAAGCTCACATTTCCACTAACATTCACCATTGCTACATGTATAAAGAAAAGGAGCTTCCAGCCAGCATTGAACTTTACATATAATTATAACAGATTTAGAAGCTCTAGCCAGTTGGGAATATTTTTTTATAAGGATACTTCCATAGAAGTGTACATGTAAAATTGTTTCTTAGAAATACATATGTATATGTTAATATGTAATCTAATAATGTTAAGAATAATAATTGTTCACAAAAGAACATATATTTAAAGAATTTTACTTCCCTTATAAAAAGATGTTGTGTTTTTTTAATTTTTAGCCCAGAGAATCAAAGATGTGGAATCCATTCGCTCCCAGCATTCAGACAAAATCCCAGTATGTTGACAGTAGCATACCACATTAATATAATTTTTATTGATAAATGAGAATATGTATTGCAGTGGATATAAAAATCAATTTATTTTAAGATTTTTCTACATGACTTGATATATTTTAAGATCATTTGAAATATGAAATTATCAGAGTTTTTAGCTCACATAAGCCGAAGGCTCAAGTGAGCTTTTCTGATCAAAACTTTCCATTGTCCATCATTGGTGTTGTCATAAACTTTTCACATTTTCATCTTCTTCTCCAGAATCACTTGGCCAATTTCAATCAAACTTGGCAAAACGCATCCTTGGGTGAAGGGGATTCATTTTTTTCAAATGAAGGGCAACATCCTTCTCTAAGGGGAGGTATAGCGAAATAGTGAAGAAAAAAAAACACACTGACAAATTTTGAAATTATTCTTCAGAAGCAGCAGACCAATTTCAATCAAACTTTGTATATATCATCCGTAGGTAAAAGGAATTCAAGTTTGTATAAATGAAGGGCCATGCTCCCTTCAAAGGGGAGATAATCACAAAAATGCAAAAGTAGGATGGGGTCATTAAAAGTCTTGTTCCTAAGAACCACTATGCCAGACATGTGTAAATGTATATGGCAGCTTCTTGACATTGTGCACATTCAAGTTTGTCTAAATCTTGACTGCCAAGGGTAGAATGGGGCCACAGTAGGGAATCAAAGTTTTACTTATAAATATTTACAATAAATTATGTACTTTAAAAAGATCTTTTAAAATCTTCTCCAGAACCACTGGGCCAAATTCAATCATACTTGGTACAAATCATCCTTGGATGAAGGACATTTACATTTGTTCAAATGAAGGGCCATGCTCCCTTCAAAGGGGAGATAATCATAAAATTGTAAAATAGGGTGGAGTCATTTTAAAATTTTCTTCTCAAGAACCACTGGTCTGGTAAAGTTCAGATTTAAGTGGAAGTTTACTGACTTAGCGCAGATTCAAATTTTCTAAAATCATTGTCCCCAGGGGTAGGGTTGGACCACATTAGAGGACCAAACTTTTAAATGTGGAAATATAGAAAAAAATCTTTAAAAATCCTTTCCTCAGGAACCACTGGGCTAATTTTAATCAAGTTTGGTACAAATCATCCTTGGGTGAAGGGAATTCAAGATTGTTCAAATGAAAGGCCATTCCCCTTTAAAGGGGAGATAATCACAAAAATGCAGAAATAGGGTGGAGGTCATTTAAAAATCACCTTCTCAAGAATCACTTGGCCGGAAAAGTTCAAATTTACAAGGAAGCTTCTTGATATAATGTATATTCAAGTTTTATAGAATCATGGGCCCTGGGGGCTGGGTGGTAGCACAATAGGGGATCAAATTTTTACGTGCAAAAGTGTAGGAAAAAATCTTTAACAATCTACTTTTCAAGAACCACTGAGCCAGAAAAGTTAAGTTTACTTGACAGCTTTCTGACGTAGTGCAAATTCAGTTTTGTTAAAATCATGGTCCAGGAGGGTAGGGTGGGGCCAAAATAAGGGATCAAAGTTATATATGCAAATATATAGGGAAAATCTTTAAATATAGGCCAAGGTGACTCAAGAGAGCGATGTGGCCCATGGGCCTCTTGTTAAAATTCATTTATCTTCATATTGTTAATGCCAGGTAATCATAGAGAGATACCATGCAGAGAAGTATCTGCCAATGCTGGATAAAACCAAATTCCTGGTTCCAGATAATGTCAATATGAGTGAACTTGTCAAAATTATAAGGTATTATTATGCACTTAATACAGTGTGATGAATATAGAATTTTTACATGCACAATACAATATCTATATATCATATCAGGTCATGACAAATTGTACTTTGTCCTTTGCAAAATCTCCTACTCAATCTCCTCCTTTCACACATTATATGTAATTACCTAAATTTTATTACTAATTATATGTTAAAACATACAGTATTCCATATTGTGTCCTACATCAAACCGATACATGTGTAACATTCAGTGTAAATGTGTTGACCATAACAATTTCTTACTGCAGATGTCTGTATGCACAATTTATTTCACTGAAGTGTATTTAATTAGGAGGCGATTACAGTTACACCCCTCTCAGGCTTTCTACCTAATTGTCAACAACCGCAGCATGGTTAGTAATACGACACCAATAGCTGAGGTGTATGAACAAGAAAAAGATGAGGACGGATTTCTTTACATTTTATATGCGTCACAAGAAACGTTTGGTTGATTTCCAAGTCATTATGTATTCAAGAAAGTCACTTCAGCAGGTTCTTCACATTCATGCATAAATTAGATTCTGTGGGTAGAATTTTTTGGAAATTAATTTTTCAGATTGTTTATTGGGTCAAGTACCATGGAGCCCTTTTTTTTTTTTTCAGTATTCTTTATTTTTTTTGGTCACCAAGAATTTATGTCTTTCATATTTAAAACAATTTTAGCATGAAAATGTTGTTTCGTATGTGTTGTTTACATTTCTGTTTTATAAAGGTTTGTTCATGATATGTACTATAGTCAGATTAAAAGAATGGTTTACTTGACATAGTTCTTGTTGGACATTTATAGCTCTTCAGTCTGTTTTGTAGATTATTTATAATACAGTAACATATTTCATGTAATTCAGAGTGGTGAAAAAGGTATGCAAGAAAAGTGTTTTATGGATATTTAGATTTAGAGATAGCAAAATAAAAAAAACATTTGTGTGAAGTGAAATTTAAATAGGATTATTTTAAATAAGATAATATATTTATGCCAAATTATAATTAAAATCAAATTCATTGTCCATACATTATGCTTTGAATCCTGTTATGCAACATGTTTTGTATAATATGAGTTTATATAGATGATATTTGTACATGCTATATGCAAATGTTTTGTTCTAAATCATGCTTATTTTTTAGCAGCCTATAATTGTCATTGTATGGTATGCAACATAGCCTGGTTATATACAGTATTTACAAGTAACAAGTCATTTAGTACAGCAGTGCCCTTCTAGAAAGGGAAGCATGATATGTTGTTACATCTACATCATGTTGTAATTATATATTCTTATTATTAGATTTGTTGGGAATATGACTGGTATGCTATAATTTTGTTGAAAAAATATTTGGTTATTGAATTTTTATTTCTACAATTAATTGTTAATCATTGAAATTTAGGTCTTTACCATTAACACTATTTTCATATTGAACTTTTCTTTCAAATTGTTTCTCACATATGAATAGTATTTTATTGTTGATTTCAGTCTTTACAAATGTAGAATGTTAATTTTCAACCATCTATAGCTGAAATGTAAAACAATAATATTGAAATTACTATGTCCATCTTCAACAGGCATCTGAATTTTAATCATTAAATAGATATAAATAGAAAAAAATGGGGTTTCTCTATCTATATACATGTGTGTGTGTGTGTGTGTGTATATATATATATATATATATAGATAGATAGATAGATAGATATCTAGACCCCTTTTTTTCCTCTTTGTATCTATTTATTTATTAAAATTCAGATACCTGTGGTCTGTATATGTGTCTGTTCAAGGAGAATATTTCGAATACTCTTCACCGATATTTCAGTATGTACTGTACCATGGAATGTTCTCAAATAAAATAGATAGGCCAATACAAAACATTATGATGATCTCAGGTCTTCAACCTATTCATCAATCAAAAGTCACAGATATTTATAGTATACAATATTGTTTGATGAGGCCATTTGCAAAATGTGTATTTGTATATTCAGTTTTGGATTGGTTTTCACTTGGGTACTAGTCATTGAAGAGAGCCCAAGATCACACTTATCATAAATATTTTTTTTTTAACTTGGTAAATGTAAAGTTTAATAAATCCATGGGATTGTAATTACCATTCAAGTATTTGTTTGGTAATAATAGACAAATGATCTGGTTGATTCATGGTTTGTACCAGTACATTTCTTGTAATAAACATGACATTTAAACATTTCAAAGACTTTATCAGGTTATTTCTATTTTTAGGTCACTTGGATGACCTATTGTGATTGGTAGTTGACTTTTGTACAATAGCATTTGAACATAACTTTTCCTTTAAAAATTAATGCTTTATCATTTTTATCAAAGACATGAAGTGTCTTGGGGGTAAGGGGAACTCAAATGATGAATTTCATGGTCACTTTACTTCTAGGGCCTGAGGAGTGGTGTTAAAACTTTTTTTTCTAAAATGCTACCAGATCCAGAGTCTTCCTCTATATACTCAGGGACATGTCTAGTGATATATATAAGACATAATATATATTAATATATATTGTTTCATAGGCAAAATTAAAATTTCCATCGATTAATGTCTAAAATGTGAGTACAGCTCGCACATTTGAGTATTTTATTCACTGGTGCAGTGATTTGTGAGAATGCACGAGTGTGGTGTATTCAGACCCTGTTTACACAGAATGAACAATGCTCACACAGACCACGGACTATAAAATGCCATATCAAAATGTTGAATTTTCTCGGACTAAGGTATGACTCGGATGAATCAAGTCATGCGGGAGCGTGCCATTGGCATGTTGAATGCTGGAATGTTCATCAGAGCAATCGCTGCGCAGCTGAATGTTCACCACAGTACCACAATTCGTTTACGACAGCGTTTCCAACAAACTGGAAGGACTGCCAACAGACCTCGTCGGCGTTGTCCACGTGCGACCACCCATGCGCAGGATCGTTACATCCGACTGGTGCATTTGCGTGACCGCTTTCGACCAGCGACACGAACCGCGGACGAGACACTTGGTGTGAACAATAGACGAATTTCGCAACCGCCTCCGAGAAGCAGTATTGCATGCTCGACGCTCTCACCGTGGACTTGAAGTCACAGACGCACGGCGCCAAAAGCGTCTTGCGTGGACTAATGCGCACTTCCGGTGGCCCTTGGCACGATGGAGAAATGTGATGTTTACAGACGAATCACGATTCAACGTGTATCACGCTGATGGGAGACATCGTGTGTGGCGGCGTACCGGTGAACGGTTTGCTGACGCAAATGTCGCACGAAGAGTCGCTCATGGTGGAGGGGGTGTCATGGTGTGGTCAGAAATTGCACACAGACAGAGAACTCCCTTGCATTTCATTGACGGCAACTTGAACGCCCAAAGGTACCGTGATGAGACCCTTGCTCCGATTGTAGTGCCGTTTGTCCAACAGCACAACGTTACGTTCCAGCATGATAACGCCCGTCCCCATGTCACTCGGCTCTGCATCCTGTTCCTCGCAGCTCAGAATGTTCAGGTATTGGACTGGCCCGCGTATTCGCCCGATATGTCGCCCATAGAACAAGTTTGGGACGCTCTGGATCGAGGTATCCTGGCCCGTGTTCCAGTTCCGGATAATGTCCGTCAACTTCGGATGGCACTTCAGCAGGAGTGGACCAATATTCCGCAGGCCACTATAGACACTCTGATAAACTTCATGCGTAGAAGATGTCTTGCATTGAGAGATGCGCGTGGAGGACATACGCGCTATTAAACAGTGAAATTTATGGTATCTACCCCTACGATATTCAAACTGTTGCCAAACGTTTGATGGTGCCTGTGGCAAGATGTAACGAACATCAAAATGATTGGTATAGATGTCATTATAATGTTGTAAAATTTGGGGACGATCAAATTATCACATATATAATAAAATTCATAAAACATTTTGTGGTGCGTTTATATTTTTGTTGTGTGTGTGTGTGTGTGTGTATATATATATATATATATATATATATATATACTGGACAAAAAAAGTTAAGGATCATGATTTCAGAATTATTTTATTCATAACAAAACCAAATAAATTATGTTAAATATATACTTAAAATGTTCAACGACAATCGAACAATACATTTTCAACCTGTTTTTACAAATTCATCAATACGTTAAGCATCCAGAGCAACCATTGTCAGATAACCCCCCAAAACAGTTTGAAAATCGGTATGAGCAACAATAACAAATTTCATTACAAATGATTGAATCTTTATAAAGGCAATATCGATAGGGTGTATGTCCACCCTGAGCCTGTATAACGGCACGACAACGCCTCTGCATACTTCTGATGAGCCTGCGGAACGCAATTTGTGGCAACCTTGCCCATTCCTGCTGTAAAGCTAACGTAAGCTCCTGGCGGTTTGTCGGAAGTACATGGCGTCTGGAAACAGCTTGCTGCAACATGTCCCAGGCATGTTCTATTGGATTTAAATCCGGAGAACAACTCGGCCAATCCATACGTTCAATTGTCTCTGTAGCAAGGTAGTCTGTCACTATACGTGCTCTGTGGGGACGAGCATTATCACCCATTAACATAAAGTCGTTGCCTATATCTCCCGCATAAGGTCTCACAATTGGATGCTGTATCTCGTCCCTGTAAATTGCACCTGTAAGATTGCCATTAATCACGTGCAAGTCAGTACATCCACCAATACTGATTCCGGCCCAAATCATCACAGAGCCACCTCCAAAACGATCATGCTCTGCTACACAGCAATCTCCACGCATGCGCCATACACGCCTATGACCATCTTGAAAGTCCACGCAGAACCGTGACTCGTCTGTGAAAAGAACAGGCGTCCAGTGACGCAGTTACCAGTTTATGTGATTTTGAGCCCAATTGAGTCGTGCTACACGATGTCTTCTCCTCAAAATGGGACGAACAGCAGGTCGATGAGACGGAAGGTTACCAGCATGAAGTCTCTGTCTGAGAGTTTGTGGTGTTATGTGCACTCCACTTGCTGCATGAAAGTCAGTATTGAGTTGGACAGCACTCTGAAACCTGTGTCTACGAGCCATAAGTGACATATAGCGATCCTGGCGAGCGGTTGTGGACCTTGGACGACTTGATCTCGGTCTCTCAGAAACATTACCTGTCTGCCTAAAACGATTCCACAACCTTGAAATCACACTTTGGAACACATTAAAATGTCTAGAGACAGTCCTCTGGACTTGGTCAGTTTGAAGCATACCTACTGCCTGACCAGCTTCCAGAGCAGTTAAATGGCGCCCCATGGCTTTTAATGTCAATAATTGTTCACCTAAGAGTCGATTAAAGCAATAAATACCCACAATAAAATGAAAATCACAATTTTTCAATTTCAATATACACGTTGGCACACTTTGATTTTGACCCCTTGCTTGTGTTTGGGCGAAAAAATCGTGCACTTATGACGTCAATATGAAACCAGGTAAATCTATTGTGTTAAGGACACATTGGAGAAACTTTGCATGTTAAAATTTGTCAAAATAATTATTTGGTTAATAAAAATTTTTGAGGTCAAAATTATGATCCTTAACTTTTTTTAAACAAACACTTTTATGAAATATTTCGACCGTGTGCCACTCGGAATAAACAAAAGGGAACATTTTTGTCTTTAAAAATCATCTCTGTTATGCATAGAATTTTTTAATAATATATTCATGTACAAAAAATATATATACTCTTAAACTGGTGTTATTACCTTTACATATATATTTACGGCTTTAGCCTTTATAAGTATATAACATTAATGATAAATAATTGAATGTATCTGATTGTGTTTCACTTCGGCTAAAATTAACTTCTTTGTGTACAGTCTTGGTACCTTATTTAACGTATATTTTTGAAATTGTACACATATCTTTTTTGAGCGCTCTTGCCTTTTTCCTTATGTTTTACCCGCAGCATCAACTATGACGTTACGTTTCAGTTGTAATACGTTTGTGATGTCATAGTACTTTGTGCATGTAGATTCGTGTTACGTTGCTATGATCAATAAACACGACTGAAGAAGACCGGTAACACGGTCGACATATTTCAGAAAAGTGTTTAGAGTGCTCCAACAAAAGAGACTATATATATATATATATATATATATATATATATATATATATATATATATATATAATCATATCATGATTGTGTGTATATTTAGCTTCGAGCCAAAATTGATGCCCCTTCCAAAATTGAAAAATTCTTGGTCACAATCTTTATAGAAGATGCATCTTAAAATCTTCATTCCTCAGGGACATCCTGCAGATAAACTGTGTATTTAGTTATGATGAGCTAGGATACCTCTACCTAAATTGTGATATTGGCCCCTGGATCAGGGGTTCTGGTGCTACTTAAGACAGGGCTTTATGATTCATTTAGTGAAAATACACGAGTCTTTTAATAAAGTGTGTATTACTCCTGTTCATCATGGGAAAAAAACTTGTGTGACTATAAAGCATTGGCGTAGGACCCCCCCCCCCCCCCAACCCAGGGGAGGATGAGTGGGGCTTAATCCTCCCCACTTACTGGGAATAGTGAAAGAAACTAGGAAATGGAAGCTCCACCATCATACCATTTGTCTAATGAATACCAATACCATGACCTTGATGTTATGATTGAATGCTAATATCAATATGTAATTTAATTTAATCACTAATATATATATATATATATATATATATATATATATATATATATATATATATACATACACACACAGAGAGAGAGAGAGAGAGCATGCATGCCAATGGTAATGACAGCTTCGTTTTCGGTATATCTTTTTGAGATGTTGCTATCTGTACTTGTTTTACAGCTGAAATACTGTGCCTGTAGTTACAATTTCAATATATATCAACAGAAAGTTGCCTATCTATCCCCCTTTTTTCTGAAGCTTTTTGGTGGTGTGGTGGTTAGCCCCCTTTCAATCTTCTTCCGATGTCTGTGTAAAGAGCATAGAACCTCTACCAAAATTGTTGAAATACATGACCTCTGAGTCAAAGGCGGTGTCCATATGGTCTATACATGTACGTGGTGTACTGATGACAATATTTCATTTGATCTTCAACTGTTATAATTATTGGGTTGTGAAAATATATGTATAAACAGTATGTTCGGGAATGGAGATGTAAATGACTGTGCTTGATACAATTCCTCCACATAGTTTTGGAACCCCCCCCCCCTTTTTTTTTTCTTTTTTAATAAAACAGCTTTCTGAATTGAATATTTTTGATTTTCGATATATGAAGGACAAAAGGACTGGGCACAGGTTCTTAGAACTTGCAACACCCTGTCCTAAACAACAAAATACAGAAATGTTCAATATATACAGTATTCATGTACATATGAATGATAATAAAGAATGTGCTGCACGGGCAGACGAACACAACCTTAGTCTCGCGCGGAAGTGGACGAAACGAAGGAGATGCAGTATATAGTACTTTTCCTAAATGCTAATACGTAATGGCGGCAAAAACAAACGAAGCGGAGACGTTGAAGGAAAAACTCTTTTCCTTTCTTTCGTAATGCTATGGTGGATGAAAAAATGAAAAGGCCATAGTGGGTACGGGTAGTGTTATGATGAAAGTAGGAGGTATTGCCTTGATTAGATTTGGTGAAAGGAAATATAATGATATTGATAATCAAACAATTATTAAATCCAATTAATCAGTAAGTGTTTATACTAGAACTAATTATGAAATACACAGGTGCTGTATGTACATGTGTGTGTGTGTGAGCAATTTGAATTAACAAATTAAGGTACTAAATGAAGTGAATTTGTTTCTCTCTTCATTTTCATCAGAATAAACATCTTCTATAACTCTGAAATATGTCTGTGGAACGGAAATGAAAGTTTGTTTCAAAATTATTTCAACTTTAGATATTAATATATTGAAAATTCTTTGCAGTGATACATGTTACAACCCAATCACTACTTATGGAATTGTGGGCAACCTCATCAAATCATCAATATTTTGTGGTAACGGGGAGGAATAAGTTATTATAAATCTGTGGCAAAAAAAAGATCTTTAGATCTACCCAGATTAGATTCAATAAGAATTGAAGGCCAAGGTCATAATAGTAACACAAAGCCACTGCATTTTCAAGGCATGTTAATATGAAAAAAAGAATTATAAAAATAACCCTCCAGTAATATTCACACTTCGCTTATATAACCTCAATATTCAGACAGGTGGAAACCAGTGTAATTCAGACCTATAGAGTGCAACTCAAAATACCAAGGAAAAACAAGGAAGGGCATTGTCAAATCAGCAGCTTATGTGGTGTATAAATCCATCCATGAAGCATGCAAGGGGAAGGTGACAGCCAAGTATATAAAAATTCCATACTCATTCCATGTAATGTCACTTGAACAAGATAAAAGATAAGTATTTATTTATTTCAAATATTTTAAAATCGGAAATTTTGAACAGGTTTGCCCTTTAAAGTATAATTTCAGGAAACAAAGTGATTAAGCCTCTTGAACCACCAAATAGCATTTCCAGAAAGTTGATGATCAATGAAGAAATAGTTGGGAATGCAACATCCAGATTTCCTTCCACTGAAAAAAAGGGGGCAGACTGTAAAAAGCAAATGAAGAGGACTTAAAGAACTTCTAAAGTCTTTTTTTTTTAATTACAAAGAAACATATGCTGAAATATCTTAAAAGAGAAATTTATTGAATTATATAGTGAATGCAATGTCATAAAACTTTGATTTTCTTTATCATGTTATGTAAATGACAGAAATGGGGGACAAGCAAATCCAACATCTGAGGAAATGGACACAGCAGGACCATCTCATCACTTGATTAGTGGCATCATATCCGCCATTGCAGTTGATTCCTCTTCAAAAATCAAAATATATGCCCACCAATAGAGAACAATTTGTCTACACATTTTATAATTCTTGATATTTGCATTAACTGATCTGACAATCCATTGATCGTGCATTATTTACATATCTTCATTAAGGATAGGAACTCATTCTAAAATCACAAATAGACCTGCTTGGTATGGAAAGCTACTCAGAACACAGAAATCCAAGTTTTAAATATTTCATATGCATAAGATATGTTGGTAAGGTTACTGTGGGTCAGCTATCTTGGATGAGGATCCCAAAAGGATTGCAGTTATTCAGAATGGAAATCAGTGTTACACAGTTAAAATTATTCAGTGTAATACATGCAATTGGTGTTATATTATGGAATATTTCATGGATCTTTTTATTTCAGTAAACAGATGACAAAGGAGTTCCTGATCTTAAGATGTATTTTGGAGCTTTGACATCATATCAGTCCAATAGCAGATTGAGGCAGCACCAAAAAGCTCAAGTGAAGTGTATGAACAAAATTTTTCATCGTTATTTTTCTGTAATACAGAATGCTACTTTATTTTGGGGTGTACAATTAGCTGGATAATTTATGATCATTTATTGGTTCAAGTGAATTTTGAACATTTTTAAATTTCTTGATAACTACCATTCCAGTTCTTTTCATATCTGATTTTTAATTTTGCTGATGCTGTATAAAAATTAGATGTATATTTGGGATGTACCAAAATTGTGAATTTTACAACCCCAGGGTCTTGACTTTAGGGCAGGTCTAGTCATAATTATAGTGTTAATGTAACATATATAATTTAAAGTATAAATACTTTTGGGGGCTTAAATGTTATTTGAAAGAACACATCTTGTTTTATTCTGCTGCTGAATATTTGAATGTAGCTTAGATATGATGAACAGGAAATTATTATAGATTTCATAGTCCTTGGGGGTAGCGATACTTTTAATTAACACTCAGGTTACCTAAATGGTTTGTGGGCCTCTTCATTTGTTATGCAGAATGCTTGATTTGCAAGAATATACTGTGTAATGGGTGTTTGCTGCAGGTGGAAATTTTTGTGTTCAGATTCCTAAACCATTGTAAATTATGTTCTGCGTTTCCAATTTCTGCTGTTGCATTATACCCATCTATACCTATATGTATCAATATATATTTTTGCAATTGGATCAATTCTATCTGCAAAAAATGGACAACAGCAGAAAATACCCATTATACGAATGTATGATTTTAAAGTTCAAATAGTGTTTGTAGGAAACATACTTGTTACCTGATGTAAATTGGTATCATTGTACCAGGAAATATGTGATTGTGTTAATAATAAAGTACTTTTTCAAATTGTAATATTTTTCATATACATGTGTGGTCATTTTTAACATTGATGCAATCATATCAATAGGATGTGAATTTGAGTCCCACTTGTGTCATAGCTGCAACAAATTTAAGACATAAACTTAAGTAGTGATGGTTCTTTTGCCAATACTTGGCATTGAGAAGTAAGAATTGTGGGACATTTGTGTGGTAGTGTTAGATACATGGCCTTCCTACTAGCTCGGGCTAGTGGGTTAACCCTTTAGCTCGATCGGTAGAGCACTGGACTGTCGTGCTAAAGGTCCCGGGTTCGATTCTCATCAGAGGCACAAATCAGTCTCTGTTACATTTGGCGCCCAACGTGGGGCCTGGGTAATCTCTGGCGGGTGAAAGTGATTGCCCTGAGAACTTCGCCCCACAGGCGCTGGCACTCTGGGAGAGTCGGGACGCCTCTCTGGAGGGGGACAATGTGGTAGTGTTAGATACATGGCCTTCCTACTAGCTCGGGCTAGTGGGTTAATCCTTTAGCTCAATCGGTAGAGCACTGGACTGTCGTGCTAGAGGTCCCGGGTTCGATTCTCATCAGAGGCACAAATCAGTCTCTGTTACATTTGCATATGCCTGTAAAAACAGAGATTCCATGTTGCAGCAGGTATTTGCACATTAAAGTACCCTCACTGCTATGGTTCTGATCTAAGCATAGATCTAAATTTTATGGGATGGTGATTTCTCAGTATGAATGAAAATTTCATAATGGGATGTTAAACAAATGAACAAAATTATTCTATATGACATTCCTTTGAAATTATTATAGTATAGATACTGTTTAAGATGAATGTATCATTTGCATTGATTTTTTTCAGAAATATTGGAAGGTGAATAAGATAGACGAGAAGAAACTAGATGCATTCCAGTTTAGATGCTTGCAGAGGATCCTGGGATAAGGTGGCAGCAGATGGTGACAAACAGGAAAGTAACAGACAGGGTGGACATAAATGCAAAAAGCAATGAGCTGCAGAGACAGCAGTGGAACTGGGTAGGACACGCACTGCGGAGGGAAGGCAACCACATCTGTGAGACAGCATTAGTGTGGACACCAGAAGGGAAACGGGCAGAAAAGAGACTAAAAACAGCCTGGAGAAGGAGAGTAGAAGCAGAAAGAAGAGTAGGATGGAGAAGATGGCGGGAAAATAATACATTTTCATGTTTTAAAGTTTTCTTTTACTTGCAAACTATTTGAAAAACACAGTTTTCTGTCATTTTCTATTAAATATAATATTTATTTATATATAACATTATCTTGTTTATGTGTTTACATCCCACATGCATCTATGTAATACAAGAAATTATAAAGAACAGAAATTTGGGTCAGGATCGATGTCCGACCCAGTTAATTCAAATTTTCTTAGGTGTAATAACTTTTCTTACCGTGTAAACATATGGGGCCTATGTTTTACTCTTAGTGGCGAGGTTAACTTACAATATTTTTGGCTGGATAGTTTGAAGTGGGTGGGTAATTAATACATCAAAGGGAAAATGCTTTGTGGAATATTTTTACATTTTCATATTCATGGTGAACACAACGTACGCATACGTTGTAGGTTCCTCAAGTGACAAGAGATTGACTTTAAAATCCCGAGTATAAAGAGAATGAATTTCCGTGCACCTTTCAAGCGTATTTCTTCAGGAATACAAAATTGTGAATGCGTTCAAATAAATTTATATGATAAGAAAAAAAAAAAAGACATCAATAGTACATATTATTATTCATGTAATTTATAGTGTTTTAGCCACATTGATTAGTTGATAGCGCAGTCCCATAGTCAACTTAATTTTGTGTTATATATATATATATATATATATATATATATATATATATACACACACACAGAAACAGGGATATAACTATTTTAAAATTATATTTTTTAGAAGACACTAAACAAGGCATAAAGGAACAAATGGTCAAATACATTTGTAACAAACATATTTATGAAGCAGGGACAGAGTTACAAAAAGATCAAGGGTTAAAACCCAAGCCTGTACCTTTTCCACCCAGAAAATAACTTTATTTCTCTCCCCTTGATATATATTTCATTAGTTTTTGAGATAGTTTGTATATTTTTTATCATAAAACTTCATTACCTCTCAGAGTCTAGTATTCATATTACATATAAATATTTAGATGATAGTGAGAGAGAATGAAAATACTAAAACAACATAGGAAACTTTTGAAAACAAGAAATGTTTAAATGAAACCTATCTGATATTGAGAAGGTATTTTAAAATATTTCGAATCAGTGACAGGTAGGTTTAGATACAAGTTGGG
The DNA here is from genome assembly GCA_024699665.1 of Ostrea denselamellosa. Classification (NCBI taxonomy): domain Eukaryota; kingdom Metazoa; phylum Mollusca; class Bivalvia; order Ostreida; family Ostreidae; genus Ostrea; species Ostrea denselamellosa. The sequence goes on from JAMZEH010000064.1 coordinate 9,243,377, forward strand.
GAAACGACTGTATCAGGTTTTGTATTGGGGTTTCTAAATATGAGTAACCATTAGTTTCCTATAAAGGGGGATTTTGAATTTGGCCTCATCAAAAGGGGTCATGTAGCACTACATTATTTACCAAGGAGGTTTCCAATGCAATCTTTTGTGTAATGATGTTATGACACTTCATGATGCTGATTTGAAAACTTAGGAGAAATATACATTAGCTGAATATGACTTGTACAAAATAAAAGAAAATGATTACAAAAATATACAATCAAGGGCCCAAGCAGAGAAAATGACTGAACTGAAACAGACATAACAAAAGTTCAATAAATGACATGATGTCTTATCTTTTTCTACAAAATTATTCATAACATCGTTGCTATCTATCCATCTAATCTTCTTATCCTGCAAGACACACAAACTCGTCATCCCAACCCATCCGGCTTCAAACACATCCATGCTTACAAAGACACCTATAAATTCTCTTTTTTTCCCACACTCCATCACTCACAACAGGCTCCCTCCAAACATCACCATCAGTCAGTACATTCAAAGAACAGCCTTTTGTCAAAATGGTGAGACGAGGTATGGTCAAACATCGGGTTTGTTATTCTATGTATACTGATATGACGTCATATGGTTGTTAGAAAATGATACGACAGTATTGTTTTTTAGGCCTACTTCATTTTATATTACGTAAGGAATTAGATTTACATATATATTAGTAGATCAGACGTATAACCTTTGTTGGCACTGTTTTGTTGTTGAAAAGTAGGTCTTTTGGAGGATTGGTGGGGAGGGAGATCGTTTGGTTTGGTTTTTGTTTGATTTTTTCTCTCTCGTTTGTTTTGTTGGTTTTTTTTTTATTCCTATATTACTTTTTTTTTTAGATAATGGGAAGAGGGCACCTTGTACTTTCTACCAACTTTTCGTATATTCCCACCATTTTAAACCTCACTGCTGCATCTTCCTTGCAATTAGCCCGCTAAGTATAGCTGTCATATGAAATTTTGCCAAAAGTAATTTACTTCGTATTTGATACGATTATGACATGTCAAACAGCTGTATAGTGTATACCCCTCTCTCTCTCTCTCTCTCTCTCTCTCTCTCTCTCTCTCTCTCTCTCTCTGTGTGTGTGTGTATTAATCTGTTGTTTTATATATATATATATATCAATATGTTGGAAAATTTGGCACACAAACTCATTAGTCATTGATTGATTATAATGGAAGGACATCCCCATAATATTGTAATAGTTTTCTTATTATTGTTTAAATATATCTGTCCCTATTTGCAGTTTACAATATGGTCACGACAGTACATATCAAAGTACGGATTGACCAAGAAGACGGAAGACCTGTGGAACATTTTGAAGAGGACTTGACAGAAGAGGGTAGGGTGACTACTGAAATGCATTTTGTAAAATAAAATCGCTATTTTGAAATAAACGTTATGTGTGCTGATTGTGATTTACATTGTTTGAAAAAAAAAATGGTATTACGTGTTGTGGAAAGTTTCAGTACCAACGTTATTTTAGGAAATTTCCAGTAAATATCTTTATCCTTGAAAAAAAAAAATCGCTTTCGATTTAAAAAGGAAAATAAGAAGAACATTAAGATCAGAATTTTATACTCCTAAGATTTCAAGAATGAACATCCACCGTTTGAAATGGTTGACAGAAGTAAACGTGCCTCGTACGACGATAGACCCCCAGTACCCCAAGCAAGACTCAAAAGAGATATATTCGATACGGATTTGGAAGGTTAGCCATTCGGTATATATGATTTATATTCAAAGTAATGAATAGCAGTGGGAATGGAAAAGAGTGTTCACAATTCATGATGTCGTTTAGAACATTTTTAGACTAAAATTCTATGCCGGATTTTCTTTCCTGCAACATTCTTCGGTTACATTGTATTTTTGCTCACCTGAACTGAAAACTCTGGTGAAGGTTTTGATCATCTGCTGTTTATATATATCCATGAAATTTACACATTATCATCTTCTTCTCCAGAACCAGTGGGCTAATGTAATTCAAACTTGACACAATGTATCGGCTTTTGTTCATTACAGGATCCATACCCCTAGGGGAGATTTTTAAAAAGTAGAATGAGATAATTCTATAAATCTTCTCAATAACCATTGGGCCAGAAAAGACAAATGGAAAGCCTTCGTAAAATGTTCAGGTTCAAATTTGTTCAAATCATTCCCCCTGGGTCTCCCCCCCCCCCCCCCCCCCCCAAAAAATAGAAATAAAAAAAAATATCTTCTCATAACAGCAGGGGCCTTGGTTAGTTATATTGATATGCAAGCATCATCAGGTATTGCAAATTTAATTTTGCTCAGATCATGGCAAATTCATGAAAAGCAAGGCCATGATTGCTCATCAAATTAGCTCAACTGAGCTTAAGCTTTTATGAAGGTCTATCCGGCGTCTGTGTATCCATTTGTTCGTCTCTAACCTTTACATATTTTTTTGCTTCTTCTCCAGAGCCACTGAGCCAATTTCAACCAACTAGCCATAACACATTCTTGCATAAAAGAGATTTAAAATTTTGAGTCACATCTTTTTCAAAGGGGAGATAAATAAACAGAAATAGTGACATTATGATGAAATCTTTTTAAAATCTCTACCCCAAGGGCCACTGGGCAAGAAAAGATAAAAGGTATGTGAAAGCTTCCTAAGAAAATGTAAATTAATTGCCCCCCCCCCTGTTTTGTTGTGTGTGTGTGTGTGTGTGTGTGTGTGTGTGTGTGTGTGATTACATTAGAATCTTCTAAAATCTTCTCAACATTAGGGCCTTGATATTCATTTGCAAACACCCTCAGATAATGCAGATTCAAATTTGTTCATTATATAACCTCAGTGGATATGGTGGCCAAAATATGAGATCAAAGTTTTATATTGGTTTACATTGAATACATTGGGTAAAACTTTTAAAAAATCTTTTTCTCAAGAGCAACAGGGGCCATGGTTATTCACTATAACAAGCAAACATCCTGAAATGAACAGAGTCACTTTTTTTCCCCCAATTTGTGAAGTTGGATGAGGCCACAATAGATGATCAAGTTTTATATGGGAATGTAATAAAAAGTTTTTAAAAATCTTCTTATGAACAGCTAATCTATAGTGTATGGTTAGTCAAGTTAATAGGCAGGTATTCTCAGGTTGCAATGGCGCAGCTGCCATTGACGCCAAAACGCCCCGGCGTACACATCAATTTGACAACAACAAAAAATATTGTTAATTTTTCATTTTATTATGCATGATTTTATAGCTATAACAACCCATAAATTTAATGTAACCTAAAATGCCTCAAAACCCATAAGCTTCTGGGGGCTTCTCCCCCTGGGCCCCCACCAGGGCCTTGCCCCAGACCCCCAGCCTATTCTGGATTTGTCACTTCACTCCTAGGCTAGTTACGTCACTTGGTTGTGCAGATTCAAATTTGTTGAAATCAATATGGTAGGGTGAGCCACAATAGGGGGTACATCGGAAGTTTTCAATGCATTGGAATTATATTTAGGGGGTGTGTGTTAAATTCTTTCCTTCTAGAGTGGTTAGGTCGTGATTAGTGATATTAATATGCAAGCATCCTCAGGAAGTTAAGATTCAAGTTGATGGGGTCTGAATCGGAGATAAAAGTTTTTTCATGAGAATAAATTTGTGGAAAAAAGTATTTTCAAGAGCAGCATAAAGTTAGTCATATCAATAAACGCAAGCATCCTTGAGTAGTGCGGATTAAAGTTTATTCAAACCAATGCCCTGGGTTAGGTTTTGATCATTGTACAAATTTAAAAGTTTAACGTGAGAATGTATAATTAGAAAAAATTTGATTTTTAAAAAAAATGGACTACGGGGTTAGGGTGGGGCTAGAACCAGGGATATAATTTACAGGATGCATGTATATAGAAAATTATAAGGCATCCCTATGTCGTATGGATTTAAGTTTGGTTTAAAAGTCCTGACCCATTATGACTTAGGTGAGGTTATAATTTGGGTTCAAAATTTTTTCGTGAGTATAATGAGGCAAAAAAAAATCTTTTTATTTAAAAATCTTCTGATGAAGAACAGCAGTACCAGGTTGACTCGGGTGAGCTTTGTGTACCATACGCCTCTTGTGTGTTATTTTCAGTGCGTAGAAAGCCAGAATGTGATCAAAGGATGGCTCAGATTGTTGCCGAGAACAAAAAGAAACCTGTCCAGTTAGCTTACGTGGTAGAACCTGGAGAAAACATCAAATTAATGTGCCATTATTGGTAGCGCTCTGATTTCTTTCCATTCAACAATTTTCTCGTCACACATATTGTACCATAATTCGAGAAATTGGAATTTTAGTATTGATCAATGGTATATATCAACAATTTCCTAAACATAATTACATACATTGTTGAACAAACAAAAACTGGTCAAATAAGTTTTATAAGTACCGTATGCAAGTAAAGCAGTCCACAAGGACTCGTCCAAAAAATTTAGTATCGCTATACAAGTCCCAGTAATTAGTTTTGAATTATCTATCAGTGGAACAAGTGAGAATTACCGTGGAGTTATTCAATGGAAGCGACTCGTCCGCCAGAGCACTGCTTCAGGGGAATTCCTTGTGGAGACGGTGGAGGAAGACAATCATGACATTCCAGCACTGAACCGCGTTCTATTTACCTCGGACTGGAGTCTGGTCATCTTGAACCTAACCACGGGTACCCACTTAACCTATTAAAAAACAACTTAGCATCCTTTTACGAGATTTTATTGTTATTTTCTTTTCTGTTGTTGTGTCGGTCACCGTCAAAATCTAATCAGTACAGTATGTAATATCAAATGTGCGACAAGTTAACATTCGGACATTGAATTGCTGTCAAAATTTAAAAGAGAAACCATACATCTGGAGAGTTATATAACTCTGTAATCCATGTTCTTCAACTTGAATTTCATTTATTACAATAAAAGTGACATAACTTGCACAATAAATCCAAGTGGTAACGATCAGGAATAATGAAAATTGTGAAACTACATGTTTCAATCGGAAAATTGGTTGAATGTGTTCTATGTATTGATGATGCCTCCATTCTACAGTTGTCATATTTTTATTTCAGCTGACTCGGACACATATTTCTGCATTGATGCTTCCAAAGATCAAGTGATAAAAGACACGATGGATGCCGCGGGAATGAAAGAGATGTTCACAGCTGACATGACAAAAGAAAAATTCAGACTTTATTACCATTTAGACAGTGAGTATTTTGCAACTGCTCTAACGATTTTAATTATGATTAATGAGTAAAATCTCTACACAGTGGAAATGCTGAACTCGAGATATTACAGAGCGCATAAGGACAATTCGTACACCAATCAGAATTTTTTTATTTTTTTTTTCAGTTAGCATGTAATATTTTTTCAATGGCTCCACCTTTCTATTGCCAATAACCAAACAAATTTCCAAAACATTCAGCCTCTGAAAACTAAATATATAAATACACATGTATGATGTAACATAAAGTATGATATAATAAGGGTAGATGAGAAAACATTCTATACCCGAACTTTCTAAAGAAAGTATATTGTTGTTACCATGGTTCATCCGTCCGTCTGTTACACATACTTTTTTCAGTTACTGTAATCATTTTGATTTTTAAGTGGTAGGGTAATTGGCCCTTAACCTCAAAAAGGTTTTTTCTGTCAGGGTCCCCTCTAAAACCATTACTTTGCTATGCTAGTCACGAGTTCCATCTACCCGGGTTTTAAACCCGAGTTTTCCTTCTCATACGGGTTTATTGGTTCCTCCAGCCTGAGCAGTCTATGTGTGCTCCCTTTTGAGTAAGAGACCGATCATATAGCACTGATTATTTGCTACTGAACCGCATCGGTCACGGTTTCCCTGTCTACCTGCACCATGTTCACAGAAGAGTACCCACATTAACGTGACGAAGAGGTACGACTGCGAGTTCAATCCCATCTAGAAGGACAGTGAGTCCTAAATGCAAGAGATCTTAAGCAGGGCAAAAGAGTAATACATGTGATAAAGTCGCAACACAGAAAAAAAATTGTGGGTACATTTTTATGGAAATCATCATGTCCGTATGTTTTTCCTACTTCCTTAGATTTTATGGGTCAAAGATTTGTAATGAAAAGACGTTATACATGGCGCAAAAGTTAATTACCACGGTTAGTGTATAGATGAAAAGAATGTTGCGGTCATTATTATGTGATATACCTTATTACGTAATAATTGATTATGAGAAAAATGATATACATCTCACTTGCACTTCGTGTTTTGCTAATACAACAATAAAGATAACTGATAATTCTTTTTTTTAATCATAAATATAATCCAATATATGTTGCAAAACTTTATAAGTGATTGAAGAATATTTGTCATTGAATATAAATCAATCGTCTGCATTCCGAGATCGATCACATAAAAACAAATATGGTGATACAAAGACACGTGAACCCTCTTCCAGGTATGTGTAATTTTCTTGGACTGTGTATTCAAAGCAATCGACAACTAACTATGTACTTGAAATATTTTTCAAAATAGATCTAGTAAAGTATATCACCTCACCATTTTCGTAAAAAAAAACCATGTAGGCCTAGTCCGTTTCGGAAACTGCCATGACGTCACGGTGACCTAATTCATAGCTATATAGGCAAACGATGGTTTTTAGGAGCCATGAATATATTTATGCGAAAAAAGATAGGACTTTGGTTTAAGTAATTATGATTCTAGTGCTTTATTGCAGTTGTACGAACGAGTGATATTCCAGCAAGAAAGGGTACGTATGTACTTAATGTACTAGTATACATGTAAATGTACAATGCGAATGGATAAAGGAAGTAATTATAGCCTGTACAAAGTATGGATATTTTAAAATAAATCAAGTAACATGTTTCCTTTTGTTTCTTTTGAAATTTAGTAACAGAAACAGACAGATTCCTGGAACCAGAAAACGACAGTAAGTGAATTTTACGGAAGATTCGTATCATCTCGGAATATCGATTGGTGAATTTAACAATGTGTTAATCGTAATCATAAATCCCAAAGACATATACAAGTTCGAGTGTAGGGCAACACGGACCTCCGACAAATCGAAGGTAGGATCAGGTGCCATGGAGGAGTAAGCATCCTCTGCTGACCGGTCACACCCGCTGTAAGCCCATAGTCGAAATTAGGTGTACGGGATTACCCGTAGTCAAAGTTAGTATGAAAAATGAAGTCTAACAAAGGGTATGAAACAAATCATTCAACATATGTCATAGAGACACTTTGTAATCGCAAACAAGGTCATTATAGCAACCGTAGAATTTTGCGAAATCATGACTTCAAATGAGATTCGTTATAACCCAGCAACATCAACTTTTTTGTCAGTATTTGACTTCGCTTTAAAAAATTCTCATACGCATGGCATGCTCTCGTGTATCGAATCAACTGGCAAATGTACACACCATAAGCAGGCGAAAGTGGTATATTACTATATAGATATGGAAAGTTGATGATTGCAAAATTGAAGTCATATAATGTAGTTGTTAGTCTGCCATTAGAGTCAATATTAAGTAAAATATCCAAATATGAAGCAGACACGTCAGATTCTGTAGTGTCCTTTATTTCGAGTTCATCGGGATATATCAAATGAACATAATTATGAAAATTATGATTGTTGATTGACAAGACGTCATCGATATATCTATATGTATGGTTGAAGAACACGGCAAGTTTTTTGTTTTTATCCTATAACAGTTTCTGAACAAATTCCGTTTCATATGAATATAAAACAAGTCAATAAGGGAGAACAATTAGTGTCCATGGGAATGTCAATGGATTGTTGGAAGACTTTGTCTCCAAACACTACGTAAATGTTATCTACAAGAAAGCCAAGCATACTCTTAATGTCTGCTTCAGAGTACTTGTGCGGGCTATCGGAGTGGTGTGTAACAAAATATGTACCTTGTTTTCCAATCACTAGAAATTTGTATTTTCGAGTGCCATTTTTGTTCAAAAAGCAATTATCTGATAAAGTCTAGATTTTAATTTATCGTGAGGAATTGTTGTATAAAGTGTGGAGAAGTCATACGTTTTGATGCTGTCAATTTTAGAAAAATCCTGAGACTTTAGATTTTCCAGAAGTTCCTTAGAGCTTTTGAGAATCCACATCTGATTGACACCACTTCTGGAATATGTAGTGGAACAGTATCTCTGAAGTGACTCTTTAATAGCTGTTAGCAGTTTAATTAGTAATCATCTGAGAATCTCAGTAAAAGATATTCTTGTTTGATTTAATTGTGGTCTAAAAATTAGACGAGTCGTGTTTGTGAAAATGTATGTCCAGAGAGTGTGGCCATTTTCAAAATTTTGCGGTTTTAGCTTGCCCTTGATGAGTACCCATGATCTTTATCACCCATTTGGGATCTTTTATTTTATCAAATATGTATGAATTATGAAGTATAGTTCAAAAGTTGTAACCAATGTTATAGAGACAAACTGACACAAATGAATATAAAGGGCATAAATACAATATATATACATCGTCAACTTCGCAAGTCAAGTGCACGTGTCCGATTTGCTTACGCTCATCTCATAGATGATAGTAAGCGAATCGGACACGTGGCATGCGTAGGTGTTACAGCATAAATTTATTGCACAAAAACTAACCTTAAGCACTAGTGTATTGGCGGGGCGGGTCTCTGTTGGTAGCAGTGGTTTAAATTCTCATTTCAGTGACGTTGAATCTGAGGTTTTACTCGGACTGGAAAGAATGGAGTTCCTGTTCCGTGTGTGGTAAACCAGGAGAACGGCGGCGACGTGGTACGACACAGCATTAACTATCAAGATTGTATCATTAGGAAGATTGGTGTTTAACGGGCGTCGATAAAAATACTGATTACGACGCTGTCTAGTTATGTAAATACAATAATGATGATACAATTACACGGTAAATTATAAGAGGGTATTGCACGAGAAAATGATATTTTCCAATTTGCTGTATTCCCTGCTGAGTGTGACGTTCTTTACAAATAAACTTCATAATAGTTGTAGGTAACATCACCAAATTTTTAGCATTGATTAAACTCTTGTTATACTTCTAATACAATTTCGCATAGTATTGCTCGTAGACAAGATTTTCTTGAGTCTTAATATCATTCTAGTTAATGTTATTTTCGACTTCCAAAGTGCAACACTTTTGGGAAAAGAAACACCTGAAGGTGCAACACCTTCTTTTACAAAATGCTTCAGGCAAAGTAACAACGGTAAGGATACAGAATTCACAACAATTCGTTAACGAACTAATAAGGTAGTTGAAAAACAAGTAAGGTAAATTGGTTTTTCATGAAAATATGCTCAAAGTAATTTACCAATCAAGGGACTGAGGTGTCACAATGTTAAAGGTTGTATATGCTGTCCCACTTTTACAAGCCATTTGGATCTCTTTAATTACATGCATCAATTTCCAATCAGACCAATGTGTCACAATCTATTTCTTTTGTAAAGGTGTATGTACTGTTCAACTGATAAATAATGAACAATACACGGAGCCAGCGTATGTTTACTATGCTCTGGGAACCTTTAAGAGGGGTGTTCCATGTCGATCTACCATGTTTGACGTGTATGGGGAACAATTCACAAAAAGACCGGATGAAATTGCTGTGGAAGAATGTCACATGAAATGCGGAAGTAAAAGTATGTTCATAACAGTCTGACATTTAATCATAATATCTACAGATGCATATTTTCTGACTTAAAACATCATCAGATATCTGAATATCTCCCTAACATTTAGTCACATGTTGCCATTAGTCCTAACTTCTGTAAAAGTTTTGTGATACCCCCATATAGCACGCATGTTTTTTGTTTATTTGTTTGTTTATAGCCGCCTGAGCAATTTTTCACGCATGTAAATCAACGTAAAGTTCATGTAATCGTCCTGTCCGAATATAAAAATGACATGAGAGGCATAAATCATACAAAATTCAGTGGGGTATAGCAGGACTCTGTGTAGATGCATAATTAATGTTCATGTATAAACATGAAAAGGTGAAGATAACGAAAGGTGATCAATCTCATAACTACTATAAAGAATACAAAAGTAGGAGTAGGGAAAACAGACCCCTGGGCATACCAGAGGTGGGATCAGGTGATTAGGAGGATTAAGCATCCCCTGTCGATTGGTCACACCCGCCGTGTGTCCTATATCTCAATCAGGTATCCGTAGTCAAAATAAGTGAGTATTTGTTTGTTTGTTTTTTATTTATAGTCGCCTGAGCAATTTTTCAGCTATCCGGCGACTGTCACTATTACCAGTGACGGGGCTGCAAATTTAGACCTATGCTTAGCACTAATGGCTTTTAGCAGTGAAGGTTCTTTTACGTGCCACACCTGCTGCGACACGGGACCTCCGTTTATAAGGTCCCATCCGAAAGACCCGTGACTCTCACTTCGTAATGGCGAAGGAGCAATCACTACCTATTTTAATGTCTTAGGTTTGACGCGGCCGGCCCGAGCGGGGCTCGAACTCACGACCTTCCGTTCACGAGGCGAGAGCTCTACCACTGAGCCACCTTGATCGGTCAAATAAGTGAGTAAAGAATGGCATCAACTGGTATCGAACAGTCGGACAACATTTTACCCGATGTATATTTACAAGTGATACAATGGTCAAAGTTCGGGAAAGCAATTGAAATAAACTAATATTTCTGTTATGTATAACACAACTTTCTTGTTTTGTAACATTAAATGTATTAGTACCAATCGAAGTAACCTAATGGTTGGGGAGTGTGCTTCGCAACCGATAGGGAGCCTCCGTGGCCGAGTGGTTTGAGCATTGCGCTGAAAATCAGAAGGCCTTTCACCTCTAGTCGGCGCGGGCTCGATTTTCGCTCGCGCTGATATATGTGAGAAAGTTTGCCAGTTTACTTTCGGAAGGTCGGTGGTCTCTTCCCGGGTACATTGTATCTGGGTTCTCTCCTCCACCAATAAAAACTGGACGCCACCAGATTACTGAAAAATTTATGAGTGTGGCGGAAAACAACAAATAATCGCAACCGATAGGTCAATTCTTGATCCCATCAAACTAAGACGTTTAAACATAAGGACATTTAAGAAGTGGCTGTTCCGTCACCAAGCGCCCGGCATTAGAAGTGAAAGACGCTAGTCTTTCGGGTATGACCTTAAAACAGAGGTCCTTAAGGTTGACACGATAAAGGACTCCCATTGGTACGGAACTGAGCATCATGCATAGATCAGAATTTGAGGCATTTAACTTATAGCTAGTGATGTCTCTATATGGTTGAAAAATTCTTGATTCAGACGCAAACAAACAAACAAATATTTCAGATTGGTCATTATAAATTTCACAAGGTATATGATTGGTTCGCGCTCTGTGCATAATTTTTAGCGTAACTATGAATTCCAAGTGAAAAGCAAAAACTTCCACGTAGAGATAACATGTTTTATAATATTTTTGGAACATGTTTTGAAGGTGAATCGCAAATTCGGAAGTGGCCAACCAATGTATTACTTGTATTACTTCTGACACAATATTATATTCGTTTTTGTAATTTGCAGTCAGTTCAGTAAAATTCTCTAGACTGAACTCCGCTGATATTCACTTCCAGGGAGTTGACAAGGGAGGTAAGTCAATCAAAAAAACTGTCATTGCTGATTATGTGACAATAAGGTCTGTAATTCCTGTGTGTAAACATTTTCAAGCGCCAGTCTTTCTACATTTTTTGAACAGAATTATAAATACCACATCCCTTTTATTTGAATGTGGCCACGAGAGGTGATTCAAGTCTTTCATTGGAATTTTTTTTGGTAATATTCTGGCTGCTTCTTGACTACCACAAGAGGTACAATATCTTGAGTTGATGCGCAATGATCCTCGAGTAGACTGAAGTTTGAACACACCATGACGCTTTGGGCCATGATCAGGGTGGGACCACGATAGAGTATTGACGTTTTTCTTATATATATGTATTATATATGAAAATATCTTTAGACTCTCAAGGGTACAATTTGTAAAATTAATGGTAAAACATACAGTAGGTTAAAGTTTGCTTACATCGTAATCTCTAAGCTCTGGGTGGGTGCCGAAAAGAGGTTTACAATATTGCTTGAAACCTTTTCATTAAGTATTCATAGAGAGCATGGTAGACGTTTGGTTTTTTTGGGGGGGGGGTTGTTTTTTGTTTTTTTGGTTTTGTTTTTGTTTTTTGGTTTTTTAAAATTATATATCAAGTATAACTAGCTTATTGAAGCTATTTTATAATCTCATTTTCAGATATCGGACTTTTGCTGTTTAATAAACATTTCTGTTACGTGATTGAATATGAATCAGCTTTCTGATTGGCTGAGATCCAACAAACTAGAAAAATATTTTGTTATATTCACCTCTACTTACCTTCGAGGTTAATATAACATTTGATTTTTCAACATCGGACCAAAAGTAAATTGATATTCCCAATTTATCCGATTGGTTATTATGTTTTGGTTGTCCAAAGGTCTTGCAGTCAAGTTGTAAAGAAATATGGTCGACCAGACAGTTTCGCAACCTCTAGTTGCCGGTTCCGATTTTTTAAAACAATATTTTATGATATGACAAGACAATCATTGACATTACTGAGGTCAATACGATGCTTTATCTACCCACGCATCTTCCGGAATGGGAAACAAAGATATATTGCTGGATCCAGGAAATGTTCTACCAAGCCCCTATCTTTGATCCTCACGAAAATATCAACTGCTGTGAAGGAGAAACCACAAACATACTGTGCCACTACATATGTCAGAAGTGGTGTAAATCAAATGTGGATTCTTAAAAATTCTAAAGAATTTTTAGTGAATTTGAAATCACAAAGCTTTTCTCAAATTAAAAACATTAAAACGTATGATTATACAACACTTTACACGACCATACCTCACGATAAATAAAAGACTAGACTTTTTGACATCTTAGACAGTTGCTTCTTCAACAAAAATGGTAAAAAGAAATATTTATATCTAGTGATCGATCCTTCCAATATTATTTTGCTAAGCACCACTCTCGGACTCCACGTACTCTGAAGTTGATATTAAAAGGATGCTAGAGTTCCTCATTGACAATATCTTCGAAGTCTTTGGTTATCGTGTCGTCCAACAGACTGTTGGAATTTCCATGGTCACGAATTGTGTTCCTTTGTTAGCTGATCTGTTTTTATATTCTTATGAAGCAGAATTCATTCAAAAGCTTCTACATGAGAAGAAAAAATCTCTTGATGTGGCCTTCAATATGATATTTAGATATATCGACGACGTTTTATCTATCAACAATGATCATTTTCATTCATATGTCGATTCGATATTTCCCAGTGAACTTGACATAAAAGACACCACGGAGTCTTCCACGTTTGCTTCGTACTTTGATATTTTACTGGAAATAGATGCTGGCGGCAAATTATCAATTTGACAATATGACAAACGGGATGATTTCCATTTCTCCATCGTCAACTTCCCTTATCTAAGTGGCAATATTCCAACATCACCTGCATATGGTGTTTATATCTATCAACTCATTAGATACACAAGAGCTTGTTCTGTATATGATCAGTTTTTAAATCGAGGCAGGTTACTGACAAAGAAGCTGATGCTAGAGGATTTTGTACAATCTCGTCTAAAATCAGCATTTCGCAAAATTTAAGGTCGTCATTACCATCTAGTATGCCAGTACAACTTTCCATTAGGTCAGATGCTGTCTGAAGTGTTTCATACCAATTGTTAGGCCGTTCTTGGCAGACTGATTCTGATTATGGATTACTCCGTTTACCTGATCGGGATGTTGGGCTCACGGCGGGTGTGACCGGTGGACAAAGGATGGTTACTGATACTAGGCTCCTGATCCCACCTCTGGTATGTCCAGGGGTCCGTGTTTGACAATCTTTCTGATTTGTATTTGTTATAGGAATTTCGAGATTGAATACTGTTAGTTATCTTAGCCTTTTCATTGTACATGTACCTTGAGGTAGCTATTTAAAGCAACGTATTGACTTTACAAATGTCAGTAATTGTGTAATTTCCCTTCATGAAGACAAAAACCCTGACATTCCCTCCATTGATGTTTAAGCAAAATATTTCATTACTTGCGTCTTAAAGCATTTACAATAGACGTCCTGTTTCCTAAAAATTTTAGCTTGGTAAAAGCCTTAGTCTGAAATAACATTTACTGATTAGAAGACGCGCAGAGCATCGAGGTCTAGCTCAACAGTTTGACAAGATATTTTTTCTCTTCACTAAAAGAAAACAAACATTTTCATGTATAACACGTAACATCGGCATGTTGTAGAGGATCGGGACATGTAGCAGAAATTAATCCAGTTTGACTGCGGTCGAATATTAATAAACTCTACTCGGGGCGATAAATCACGGCATATACTTAACTTAATTGAAATACACAATGTACTGCAGCAAAGTTTACTCTAGGATATGGGGTGCTTATTTGGTGGGTTGTTTTTTTTTATGTTTGATTATAAAGAATGCAGGGCTTTATCATTAGCAACTTTTAATGGACACTTATGATAATATAACAAATTACATGAAGCATAAATTATGCCTAGCAGGAAAGTATCTTTTTGAACACAAGAATAGAGTCCGACGCTTTCTTTTTCTACGCGAAAAAAAGAAAGAACATCTGTGTGAATAAGTACAGAAATAGAAATAAAGTTGAGGTAGAAAACACAAGACGAGAAGTCAAATATGCTTAGTCTTCTGTCCAATCCTAAGCAATTCAATATGCATATTCATATGTTGAATAAAACATTTATTCTAAGAAGACAGCGAGAGGGAAATAGAGAGACCACGTTGTAAACCGGTATTAAATAGCTGACACTTCCCCTAGAGACAAAATAGAGTTTCTATGCAGATTGAAATATATAAATGCAAAGAAATCAATGAGAAAAAGGACTGCACATTGATTTTTCATCCAGTGCAATCCCCCAAAATTACCAGTGTTGTCTAATTTAAAAAGATGTCGCGTTGCAGTTAGTTATGCCTGTCTCCTGGGAAGTGGTAATCAATATATAAAAGAACCCATTGTCCTCAATGGACCCCATGCACACTAGACATGACACTGAAGACATCTACAGATAGGACAGGAAATGCATATTGGATGCTCTTTTAACGAGTTTATTGTGTGTATATAGGAGTGGTTTTGTTTAATTTGTCATCTGCGCGTAGTACAATAGGTTTTTTGTTTGTTTGTTGTTACTTTTTGATCGAAAACTGACAAAATTTGAGGGATAATGAACTATAAGTTAGATGTAGAACTAATTCGGCGGTATATTTTAAACTGTTAAAATAAATAAATTTACAAGAGAAAATTGAATTGAATCATTTACATGTAAAACAGCTGAGTGGCGTAATAGAAGAGTGCTTTGTTTAATGTTCTGGTTTAAGAATTGACATTCTACTTGAGGAACGTGCTGGTCATTGAAACATCTTCTGAAGTTGATGATATGTACATGCATGCATAATCTACCATGTCTACATTGATTTGCAAAACCTGCTCTCGTTGATGGAATAAAGCTACCCTTAATATTTTTATATTTGACAGCAATACTGTAATGACTGCCTTTTCACATTTCAGTTCCCGTTGAGAATATAAATGTAACTGAAGGGGGCTCAAAAATCATAAAGTGCAAAGGGTAAGTACAATTTCATATCTATTGTTGGAGAACCCCAATTCAGAAATTTGATATTCTACATGTACTATTTCAAAAATAAGCCAGAGAACCTATGGTTGTATATTCGTCGTTTACTATTGTTAATACTGTCGGTCAGAAAAAAGCAAACCAAGATTCTCAGATATAAAAAAACTATGTAGACTGACTCATTACCAGTCGCAGTGACTCGGTGGTAAGAGTGTTCACTTTGTAAATGGAAGGACGTGGGATCAAGTCCCATTCGTAACTTGGTCGTTTCAAACCTAAGATGTAAATAAAGATAGTGACTACTCCTTCAATAATCGCTCTGCAATTACAAAATAAAAATCATTCCCAATATCAAATCTCGTGATACAGCAAGCGTTGGGACGATAAGGGATCATATATCAAAACTTGTGGCATAACTTGTGACATCTCAAGTGAAAAATTATCGTCGGACGTAAAACAAACAAAGTAAATAATGACAAACACACGAACAATCGGAGAACCTCATGTTTGGAAACGCCCTCAAAAATTATTATTTACAAAAGGGGGGGGGGGGGGGGGGGGCACGAAAAACAAACAGATAACCTTAGATACAAAAACACTATCAATTTATCCCTGACTAATTAAAAAATTACACAAATACAGATTTCTTATTATTGCGTCGAAAACATTTCCTTACATACACCTAGTTTTATTTCAAGACAGCAAACATGTACTTTTTATATTTGTACCGACAGAGAGAGTTTTGTTTATTGGTATATCGTTAAAAAAAATGTTAATCCCATAGTAGATTAATGATGGGGAAGAGCAAATTTGCTTATTCGCGTTGATATCCTATGTAATAAATACAGTATATATGGAGAAGAGTAAAAAATCATAAGATAAAATAAAGAAATGAGGAACAAACCTACGGTGAGAGAGGAAGAATCAAAACCAGACCATGAATATTTGATAAAGAAATTAATAATAAGCAAAATGTGTAGTGTCTATATTCATTGAACAAAGGCTACGGTGAGTTTCCCGATCTTAGTTCGACATCTGTCTGCACTTTTTAACTTTTAACACTTGAGGTATCGAATTCTCCACAACTACTGGCTTTTCTCTCAAACTTGGAATAAACACTCGAGTGCATAAATGGGAAAATCTTGCGGAGAATCAGATCTGAAGAACAACGAGTAAAATGACTTAGTAGAAGTATACCTGATGAATCCTATTGAGATTATTTCAAGAATCAAACTATAATGTCAAATTAATGTGCTATCATCATTATAGGTAGAGTCGATTCAAATTGAGATCGATGGGTCACAACAGAATCAAAAGATAAAGGCGTATCGAGTGAGCTTTCTTGTCGATGGACCTCTAAGTGACTTGTTCTTATTACAGGGCGACTCTTGATGACATCGTATACTGGTTGAACAATTCAAACTACATGATGTCTTTTTCTGTGGCTAAGAACACATCTGGTAGAGTGACCATTGATGTCTATGGCAACCTGATGATAACAAATGCTCAGATGACTGATTCTGGACTTTTTGAGTGCTGGGTTAGAATGAAGAAGATTAGGGTTGTACAGTTTACAGGTATAGCTATTTATTCTACATTCCATCGTTCGCTGCGTATAATCAGTTTAAAAAAGAGAATATAGTTATTTTTGAGTAGGAAATCCATGTGGTTACAAATTACATTGGAGATGCATTTTCATAGAATTTGAAGATGCTGTTTTCAAATTACCTCAAAGACAATTGGAGAACGAAAAACAGACCTAAAAATCAACATAAGTAATATGAAACATGTAAGCAATTACCAGGATTTTCTTCGATTTGTTTTGGGCACGCACGTGTAATGCTTCAACATTACTTCGCCTTTACGACATGCCAAACTAGATTCAATTTAAGGATCTAAGTATTCGTCACATTAAAAGCATCTGGTGTTCTTTATACTAAAGGATATCCACAGAGAACAATTCAAACTCTAATATCTACGAAAATAATTTACTAAATGCACCTTGCAATAAAACAACCAACATGGATGGTTAATCTTCAGTGTACGGTATCAAAATAAGAGTAACGAGAATTAATACATTAGAACAGCATGACAAAGTAAACAATTCATAACAAATAAACTATGTTGAATGCTTAATAAGAGAAATTGCACCTAATCTGAGTACAAATTATCATGACCAAGCCCATCTTTTTAATTTCGCCGGAGAATAACAAAATAGTTACATAAATTAATTGATATTTCACGTTAAAAAGAAAGTAAAAATTGTAATCAGAATGATAACGAAGATGGCTAAAAACGAGGCCGCGCAGAATGAACCGGTGTTACAATTGGCGCATGTGCCCTCTGTCTCTTCTTCGTCTTCGTCAGTTCCTGTCACCCTCTGTCAGAAATGAAAAAAAAGTATTCAGTTGTGAAAGGCAATTATTTCAATTATGATTATCCCTAGCAACAATAATTTAATGTTGTAGTGATCATGTGTTCGTTCGCTCAACCTAATGCACAAGTTTTAAACCCAAATTTCTTATCTGACTTTCTCACATTTCCAAAAATGTCACCATAAAGATATATGTTCTTCTATTAGAGGTCAAGGTCACTGGAAGAGAATTTTGATTTACATTTACCTATATTGCAAAGAGTACCCCGTTTCACGGAGCTACGATTTTCTTTGAGTCATTTAATTCAAATAAATGTGACCTTCAAGGACTCTGAATACACTAATGACATTCTGAACAATTTATATATATAGGTCATTCATTGTATATTTATTTCCCTGCGACTAAAGTGTAGGGCATATTGCTTTACCCCTACTGTTTTCAACGACTCGTCATCAGTTTTCAATCTTGATCAGGGCATTAGTCTTCCCCAAGGCCTTCTTTAAAATATTACATAAAATATGTATAACAAAATACTAGTATATAATGGTACTGACATTGAAAAGGAACAAATTACAAAACATTATATCACATTATGCACAGCTTGAACTATCATTACAGACTAGGAATAAACATGTCAAGAATTTCTTTGGATTACAATATTGTTCTTTATACATTGTTCTACGTTTAAGGACAATTGTGAAGTAATTGACATTTTAAAATGTGTAGACATGCACAGTGCATAGTTAGTCTGATTCACTAAATCAAACTAATACAGTTTAAAATACCTTTTTATCTCACCTGAGCTGAAAGCAAAATGGGATGAGATCATTAGTTTGTTTGTTTTACGTCCCGTCGAGAATATTTCACTCATATTGAGACGTCACCAGCTGTAGGTGAAGTACCACAAATTTAGACCTATGCTTAGCGCTCATGGCCGTAGCAATGAGGGTTCTTTAACGTGCCAACGCCTACCGTGACACGGGACCTCCGTTTTTAAGGTCATATCCGAAAGACCCGTGATTCTCACTTCTAAATGCCGAGCGTTTGGCGAAGGAGCAATCGCTACCTATTTTTCGTCTTAGGTTTGACGCGGCCATAGCACAAGCGGGGCTCGAACTCTCGACCTCCCGGTTACGAAGCGAATGCTCTAACCACTGAGCTACCGCGACCGGTCAGGGATGAGATCATTTTAAAATCTTCTTAAGAACCACTGGTCCAGAAAAGTTCCAATTTACGTTGAAGCTCCCTGACATACTGCAGATTCAAGTTTGTTAAAATTATCGCCCCCGGGTGTAGGTTGGGGCCACAATATGGGATCAAAGTCTTTAATTATGGGCCAAGGTGACTCAGGTGAGCGATGTGGACCATGGGCCTTTTATTTATATCATGCAGGTACGAAGGTTGTGCTGTATGCCCATCTTCGCTAGCCAAAGTTTTTCGCGGAGTGTACCAAAAGCCCTTGGCTAGCGATGTACTTTGACAGGAGTTTGCTTTTTTCAAAATCTTTCTAGATTGATAACATGTTAAACCTTGTAGTTTGGCGGAATTACACGTTAATTCGACCAGCTAAAACTTATGTTAAGCAGAATGTTAGTGCATATACTATAGTAGTTCACAAGGCGATAGGTTTTATGTCAATGAAATTTTTCACCACTGACAGGATGTTAAACTGTATCATTGTATTGTAAAATTAATACTTACTTTTTTTATTTTAACTCCTCTTAACTTTGAAAAAAGTCAGTTTTGAAAACGATGAAACATAAATTGTTTTACATTTATGGAATGCAAGAGGATCAGAAGTATTTTCCAGATACATCCACATCTTAAGCAGTACTTCAAAATCAGTATGCTATAAATCTCTGAATCAAATGCTTTCTACGTGCGATTCTCAACCATTTTCAAAATTCTGAAAGTGTATACGGGTTTTATACGCCAGAAAATTATTTTTAAAATTTAATTGTGTAGTTTTTGCATCAAAAGAAATCATTAAAATATCTATAGCATGTAAGTTGATAACAATTTTTAAAGATTTTTATAGTATTTAATTATTTGAGGTTTGATTACTTTTGAGTACTCCAAAAAAAAAAACAACAACAACAAAAACCCATGAAACTAATGTAAGATTTTCGTCTCGGCATCCCCTGTATTTTTCATTTGGCAAGAAAAATCCGCTTTTACAATTACAGTATATCTTTCAGTGAATCTTGCTCATATATCTTTTACTTAGCTTACAAGGAAAAGTATTTATTGAAACTCCTCAATGTGCACTGTGTAAATGCTATTTAACTCAAAACAAAAAAGTCGACTAATCTGGACATTAATGTTTCCCTGTTGTAATGATATTCATTGCTAACTAAAAAGCGGAAATCAATATTTCAGAGTGAGTCCTTTCATGCATACATGTACATAATATAAAGGTCATGAAAAATATTGCGGTTTATATTTAACGTCGTATCCGATGGCTTCATATTAATGTCGTGCAGCAATTGCGAATACATTTCTATGTAATTCTAGAAAAGGGAGGCTGATGAGAGATATTTAATATCCCTGTTATCGAACTTTGTTTGGAGAACAATCATTTCATGAAAAAAAAAAAATTCCTAGATGATGGTAATGTGTGGTTGGACGTAAAATCGAGTGATATTGCCATCATGGTTAATTTCTATATTCTATCATTCACCATGGGTTATTGAAATATAAGGGTTCTATGCGAGGCTTTACTGTATTAAAGAATACTTTTGATAGATCGTGTACCATTAAATCTCAAGGCTGCAGCTGACACAAACTGGTCCAAAAGATTAATCAGAGACTGGGGGAAAAGCCCATAGTATTCTATCGGTTTCTGAAGAATTTACAAGCTTGTAACTTTAAAGACTGACAGAGTCCTTAAAGATTCATAGGATGTAACAAATTAGCTATACCAACGGGGATAAAGTGTATGTTAAAAGAAATCTGTGCCGCTTCACGATATCTATTTGCACCGAATTATTGGTAAAACTGTCTGCGTTTTTCTCCGAGTTGTCCATTCGTAACAAATAAATTACAATAGGAAGGAGGTTACATAATACCGATATTTCAAGACGCAGACATTATGGCAGTTAAGTTGTAACTAAGATGGAATGAAAAGTAAGCAGACGCATCCGTAATCACTAACGAAATAACACGTGCAACAATCTGCCATTATCTCCATTGAGAATTTACCGACTCGTTGTCTCTTCCCGCCAAGAATTTGACGTGGAGAGACAACAAGCTGGCGAATTCTTATATGTACATGTATAAAAGTTTTGCATCGGAGATCATCGGTTCATGTTCTGCTAAGTTTGCATCGGTTCATGTTCTGCTACATTTACATACTTACATTTGTATAGGAGATTATCGGTTCATGATTTGTTACATTTACAAACGTACATTTGCAGCATAGATTATCGGTTCATATTCTACTATTATCTTCATAAAAAAAAGCTTACATTTGCATCGGAGATCATCGGTTCATTTTCTGCTACATCTACATCGGTTGACACAAGGGAACTCACTATTCCTTTTGCAGAATCAAAATGTACAGTTATGTCATTTGACATGGGTTGGTCACATTGTGCTTCACTAATTGCGTCATTTCTTTGAGTTTGTGAAAGAATATTTGCGTCACCAATTGGAGCATGAGTGTTTAAGAAATGACGTTGAACAATGACGTAGTTGCTGCAATGTTGGCATGACGTTGTTTGGATGGCACCGCCCTGTAAAGTGTCTCTCCCACATATACACATATTCAGACGAGGCACAATACCATGCTGTGGACAGACACATAATTCAGAAACACGTCCACCTGTCGCATTTGATTCAGGTGAACATGGGGACGGAAAAGTCGTAAAAGACGATGAGGCTGAAGGTTCAGAATTCACTGCTTCGTGGTAAGATGGGGGTGGAGCTTCCATTTCCTGTAACAATCATTAATATTTGTTATTTTAAGTCCGGTGTTTTATCTTTCAAGAATGTCCATTAAAATTTCACCACACGTCAACATTGCATTCATTCACCAGTACGTGTCACTAGCAATTTCGAACATTGATTTAACTCATAGAGTCAGACATGCGATATGCTTGCTGTTTGTTTACTTGGAAAATGTGGCTTGAACGTTCTTTATATTTCACCGATGTAATGTGAAACACTGCCAAGGCTATAATGAATACCAAGAAGGACAGCCTTCTCACTTTTACTTGCTCATTGTTGGTATAATTGGTTATAGCATTTCATCAAACGTGGAGAACAAATTCAATTTTATTCACCGGATGTGTTGGAAATTGAGAAATCGATGCCTCAAGTACCAGAAAGTACGATCTTATGTAGTCATAGAAACCAATTAAGTGAATCATTAAAACGTAAGAAAGTTCTTTGTTTCACTTTATTTACCAATTGTTTATGAAATAGCCATTTACATTTTCAAGAATCAAATTATTAGAACAGTCACACTTTCCTACCCTACGAGATTTTTAAAATCGTAAAAAAAATAATTCTTCACATAAAGTTTCCCTTACCTGTTCTTCCGGTACGACATTTATTCAATAAACAATATGTCGTCTGCATGCCGTGACTAACCAGCACTCTTTACCATATTGTCGGCTGCTGCTGCTACTACTGCCTCTGTGAAAATGTACACATTATGATAACTATCTTCAAGAACGATAATCATCGAGACCGCACAGAAAAGGATCGATCACACACAGTCGGTGAACCCAATCATA
Source organism: Ostrea denselamellosa (assembly GCA_024699665.1). Classification (NCBI taxonomy): domain Eukaryota; kingdom Metazoa; phylum Mollusca; class Bivalvia; order Ostreida; family Ostreidae; genus Ostrea; species Ostrea denselamellosa. The sequence goes on from JAMZEH010000064.1 coordinate 9,266,152, forward strand.
CGCATGCACATGTCAGTTGTCGATACCGCGGCGGAGATTCTGAATTGATTACACTGGGATAAATATTGTATCATTCCGCAAGATTTGTTTTGAAGTCCTTTCGCTTTAGTTGGCTAAAGAAACATTACGCATTATATGTCAATTCGTTAATCGAGATCGCTTTTAATGATTTATAGTTTATTTCAATATATTAGTAGCGTCACGCCATGCAGCGGAAGAGTACATGTGGTAGTTTATTGAAAATTACAAGTTTTAAGAACTTTTAATGATATGTACGTATATAATAAGTTTGATTTAAAGAATATTTATTATATATAAACAATATACGTAAACGGTTTGGGCAACAGACAATCATGTACCAAGTTTATTAATTGATGTTGCCGCTTTATTTTTTAAAGATATTTTTGTTTTTAAAAATGACTATTTTCCTTATTGCAGTCACAACAAGTGATCCTGGTAAGTTTTGTATTTATGCTTCATTTTGTAAATATAGTGTGATCTGTATGGATGAAAAGCATATCAGGACCCGGTGTCATGATGAATAATTTGTTCAAATTGCATGTGATGTGGAACACTTCTAGTATACCAGTCCTCATGAATATATAAATATATACCGCCTAACCTTAGCCGTAACCTAATAACCCTTGTCACGCAAAGTGGGGACCTGTATACTAGAAACGACCTTGTAACGTATTTGAGGCAACTTCATAATGATATTGTTTTATTTTGAAATTCGAACTCTTCTTAGGAACAAGAGTCTCGTGGATTCAATCGGTTACTCGAATATACCATACAACAATTGGAACCTAAAGTTAGAATCATTGCTTCTCGTTTGTGCAATAAGCACATTTTAATTTCCTGAGAACTGTTCAAGTCCTTATTAATTTGTCATCATGATCATCCTTAAAAATCGTCAAAATTTCATTAACTTCCGTGGGTATCCGTGTTAGAATAGTTCCTCAGTACCCCTTGCTTGGGGCGGTCCTTCGGATGAGACCGCAAAAACCGAGGCCCCGTGTCACAGCAGGTGTAGCACATTAAAGATCCTTTCCTGCTCAAAGGCCATAAGCGCAGAGCATAGACCTAAATTTTGCAGCCATTTACCGGCAATGGTGACATCTCCATATGAGTGAAAAGTTCTCGAGCGTGACGTAAAACAATAGACAATAAATCAATCAATCATTCGTAATTTAAAATTCGGGACCTTTTAATAACATGTTAGTATGATAAACTATGATTAATTTGCACTCCTTGACACCGGTTGTCTTATCCCCAACCCTGGAGTGATCATTTCATAGATATATCACAACATGATAGACATTTCTCTACACTCGGCAAGGATTTAGTGCATTTTCAAGTGATGAAACCAAAGACCGTTAATTTACAATATTGGTAACGACCTCAATGATCATGATACCCAACTACAAATATAAAGGTATTCAAACTGGTTTAAATTGTTCATATATGGTTCTATTAAAATTTCCTTTACTCTTGGACATATAGGATACAAACTGGGAGTATCGTTCGATAGTGTGTAGGGTTTTACCGACATTGTAAAATGCATAGACCCCGAATCAGGCTCAGGACGAGGTTGTATGGAAATTGATTCAACATACACTGAAAAGCTTTCATGCTGAACATTTAGGCATAATGGGTGCCCGATCATAAATTTATCAGATGAGTGGGTTGGTGGTTTTTTTTTGGTTTGGTTTTTTTTGGTGGTTTTTTTTTGGTTTGGTTTTTTTCCCTCAAATTATGAAATGAAGACTCTTGCAAATGGGTAAGGGGTTCAGGAACTACTTATGTAATATACTGAAAACTGCACAAATGGACATGGCTTGGGAGTATCTAAAATTTGTAGGTTGACACTGATACTTGGAAGTTGGTGGTAAATGTATACGTAGGAAGGGTGAGATCAATGAGAACAAATAAATTCAACTTTTAGGGAGGTTGTCATGTAAAAGGTCCTTTAAAAAAGTTTTAAAATGCTTGCATTAGTTGGGCGGAATGATCGTGTGCAAGTTACTGTTTGTTTGATCGCAAGGTCAAAGTATAGATTGTTTATTTCAATTGATAATTCAGTTTGTAATTTCAACTTCTACAGACTCTGAGATGGTGTTTCGCCTTTTACGGAAACCTGTCATTCTGAATTTCTTTAGTGAAATGTGGACTGGCAAATAAACACCATTATGATTCCCAAATTGAATATGTATTTCTCTTCTAGATGCTTGGAAGCGACATCTGAAGTATGTGCTCTTTAGTTACTTTATAAATTTTTGTGTGTTCCTGGCACTGATATTGGTCAAGCACTGGCACAGTCAGGTGCAAATGTCGTCTGTATATAACCACCACATATATATGGACGACGAGGGAGAAACTGACAACTACTATGTAGAACGACTAGAAAAGAATTGGAATCTTAACGCTTTTCATCGATGCGAGATCCATGCGGGTTTTGATGAAACAGTTGCATCAGAGGACCACAATGCAGTAAGAAACGGGCATAGTTCAAACGTTGATGTATATTACCACAGTGAGGATTCTAATGGAGTGAGTGAATTACCAACACCAAGTGGAGATGGAAATACATTCCTCCCAAGACGCAGATAAACTAAATTTGGAAGTTTGTCGTATGAACTGAAAATTTCCAGCAAAAATCCTCGACTTTGGAAATCATTCTTCACCACATAAGATAATGCTTACAGATACAGTAAAATATATTGTAAACTGAGTCTTAGTAGATTACAAAAAAAAGAGACTGTTTTAATATCTGTGTCGGCCAATCGAGACCCTCGAATATCGGTAACTGAGCAATCGCCATTTTTGAAGATTAAAAGAAACATGTGTAGAGTGTTTCGTTATTCTCTTTATTCTTCCAAGAAGACTTGATACATAAACTCAAACTCTCTCTCTCTCTCTCCCTCTCTCTCTCTCTCTCTCTCTCTATATATATATATATATATATAATTGATTGATTGTTTGTTGTTTTCCGCCACACTCAACAATTTTTCAAATATCTTGTGGCGTCCAGTTTTTATTGGTGGAGGAGAGAACCCTGATACAATGTACCCGGGAAGAGACCACCGACCTTACGATAGTAAACTGGCAAACTTTCTCACATATATTATATATATTTAATTTCAAACATAAAAAGGGGCCTCCGTGGCCGAGTGGTTAGAGCATTGCGCTCAAAATCACAAGGTCTCTCACCTCTAATTTCAAACATAAAACATGTATACTAGATATATATATAAACGAACGATTTTTCAGTTTACTACATAAAGTGTGATTAAATAGTTCAACTTGAGTTTCTGGATAGACAGTTGGTTGAAAATAAATGTATACATAATGATAAAAATTATATTCTCATTGCCCGCAATTACAACATACTTTGGAAACACCGACTCGTTATCACGGGATCGTCTCTTGTATTTGTCAAGACAAGTGACGTACGAGACAATATTATAATTATAGTAGCTACGAGACAATTATATCGAAACATCGAGATTAGTAATCTTGTCAAAACGAGTAAATAACATATATCTCGTAATCAAGAATCGAGGAATTGTCTTGTAATTACAAGAAACAAAACACTTCACACAGCAATGAGACATTGTACAAAGAATATAGTATCGTAATTAAGATCATTTCAAGGTAATTATATTGCTTATCATGTTTCTCCTCTTCCAGGGGAAAACATTGTTTTTGTACTTTCTGACTGTCACAAAATGTTGTGAACGTTTCTCCTCTTGGCTTACCGGATAGCTTTGAAACTTTATAAAATGCTTCATTGCCATGTGCATATTGTTGGGACAGAAGGATCCACTTGTCATTATTTAAGTTGTAGTGGATCTAAGAGGGGTGGAGAGTGTAAAATAGCCTGTGAACACTTCACCTATATGGCTTATCGGATAGAAATAGAGGTATGTCCTACGTCTGCCATTTTGAGGTCTGAGAGAATCATTTTAAGGCTCCAATTTCTTCTTTGGTACAGTTGTACGCTGCACCGCGATTCTTACCATTCGACTCGATGCACTGATTCCATATTTTGGAGTTCGATTTGGTTTATCGTCGCAAGCCTCGGCTGAAATGTACGCTCCTCTCCCTTTTCACCGTGTCTCTCTGTGTGAAAATTTTCTCCTTTCTCATAAATATGTATGACGCAGTTCGGCCAATCGCTGAGCTTCCGAGCACAGGTTAGTCGAATAGAATGCGAGCAAATTACTCTTGACCAATCAGAACGCTTGTTTTTCTACTTCTTTGTACAGATATGGTGATTTCAACACTGAACAGTTAACAAATGAACAAACAGATGTGTTGTGGTATATGATTTCTTGTCAGAGGTAGCGTTGCATTAAAGACAAGTTTCCATGGCAGCTGCCATAATTGAATTAAACGTGGCTACGCTAAACCATATCTTCAATTTTCGGCTATGCTGAATTAAATTGGTCATCGAATTACATCATTCTCGTCATATTTACGAGAAACGAGAAGAACCACGGGTGAAAGAGAGAGTAGCGTACATTTCACCCGTGGCTTGCGACGATGGGTTCAGAATTTACATACACAAAAAACAAGCTCCGATCAGCACAGTATTTCCGTTACTCTATAAAACAAAAAATATGGCGTTCCAATGATGTGTAAAACATGAGGATTTTATGCCACAGAGATTTAAATCACTACTGTATTGGGATTTGATATTTTCACCACTCAGATGCTAACAGAATATGGTCCGAAAGATTGTTGGAGTTTATCTTTATATGACATATAATATTTATGTCAGTACTGGGGGAATATCAACATATCATAGATGACCCGATTAAATGTTTTGACGGTTAATATGATAGATATGTAAATCAATAAAGGAGAAGTTTTTTACGGAATCCAAAAAAGAGAATTGTTGAAATTTGCAAAATAAATGAAAACAATACCATACATTTCAGATTATGTATTCATTCAATAAATCCAAAATGATGCCCATTAATAAAAAAAATTTTTAATAGACTATCAATGTTTTCTTTATTCTGTCAAAGTTATAATATGCACTTGTAAATGGATATGATGTATACAAATGACAATATATAGTTATATAAAACTTAATACATGTGTATCGGTACACATATCATACACTTGCTATAGCTGTCTTGCTATATACATCAACTTGCTGCAGCTTATACGTGTACTTCAGCTTGCGACCAGTCGCGGTACCTAGCTCGATGGTAGAGCGTTCACTTCATAACCAGGATCTCATGATTCATGTAATCCCGTGGGGATCTGGCTTAGAATAGGTCCTCAGTACTTTTTGCTTGTCGTAAGCGACTAAATGGGATGGTCCTTCGGAATGAGATCGCAAAAACGAAGGCCCCGTGTCACAGCAGGTATGGCTGATAAAGATAAAGATCCCTCTCTGCTCAAAGGCCGTAAGCACCTAGCATAGGTCTAAACTTTTGAGTTCTTTACCTGCAATGATGGCCAAATTTTTTCAGCTCTTTACCGGCAATGGTGATGTCTCCATATGAGTGAAAGATTCTCGAGCGGGACGTTAAACAATACACAACCAACTAAATACTGAGTTATGACATCAGATGTGATATGCGAGTGTCTAAATTTAAAAAAAAAAATCCAAAATAGCGATGTTTTTTTTGGGGGGGGGGGGGGTGTATTCGATTTGAAATGCAACATTTTCGATTTAATTTCAATAAATAAGTTGTACAAATATGACCTACGGTGGTTTTTTACCCCAAAGCTTTGAATTCCTGGTTATATTTTAGTGTGTAACAGGAAGGGAGAAAATGCTACGTACTAGACCGGGATTCGAACCCGGGCCCCATGAATCTTTAGTCAGGTGCTTCACCAACTGAACTATCTGGCTACTGGCTATCGAACCTGTCTGACCGCCACAAGTGTATTATGGGTGGAGATTTGGTTTGTATTGGAGAGATTTCTGTTATTCGTAGCAACGACTTCTTGATATTCCAAGTTATTTTCTTCTTCTTTTTTTTTCTGACAATGTAATTATTATTAAACAACGTATTTAACTACAAATGGTTAGTGTTGAGGGTAGCAAATCTACAGTAATATCTAGATTGTGGCTTTCACCTTCTTACAACAAACTATATATACATGTATTTACACGAGACCCCCCCCCCTTTTTTAAAAAATAATATCTTCATATTTATTGCAAACTTTATTCCCCATACATCGTGTTGGTTTTCAAAATCGATTACCTGTCGTACCCGCGTCCATTATTCACTCGATGTGAGTGGCATTGCACGAAAGAATCTATTCAGGGTAACAAAAGAAAAGATCTATGGTGGGGAAGAATTTTGCGGGGGAAAGCCAGTTGATATATCAACTTTCTTTCTTTTGCGTATGTATGTTTGAATATTTCAAATTTACATTTGATCTTGCAATTTATTATTTGCGAAGCCGAATTTAACCATCAAAGTTGACCTAAAGAGTGTTTTTCCCGAATTTAGCATGAATTTGGCTTTAAAGTCTTTCAGGGCAGGCCTGTTGCTAAATGAAATTATGAGAATTTAATAAGATGCAGTCTTGAGATATCCCTTCCCTGGGGAACACACACACACACAAATATGTGTATGAAACACTGATGCCCCCACATGGCAACAAAGTAATTCTGATACTTGTCGCATGGAATACACATGTGAAATATGAAAGGTCGATCACTGATCATTCAAAAGTTATTGCTTTGGTTAAAGTTTTTCAAAAGTAGGTCGAATTCCAAGGTCGTAAGTCAAAAATTCTGCAACCTGAAGAAAGTTCTTTTCACAAGAAATACACATGTAAAATATGAAGGCCATATCATCGACCATTCAAGAAATGTGGCCAAGGTTAAAGTTTTCAATAGTAGGTCAAGACCTGGTCAACCGTTGTGATGATGTAACTCCACATAAACAAACACAAGTACGGCTACGTCATATCCGTTATAGGTTACGGCTGCTGCGACTACGGCAAAGACAATGACTGGACGTGTTGACCAGTAGGTCTCCTATAATATTCAACCTAGGACAGTATCCAAAATAGTGAAACGCAATCGGATCCGCTGCATAAGTCCTTACAAAGTTTTACAATTTAAACCACACCACCCACGTTACAAGGTGCAGTGAATGAGATAGACCCTGAATCAAGTTATCACGCCAAAACCACGTTTTTGACACACCCCTCTTAACTTCCATTTTACGTCTAGCCTTTCGTGGAATAGCCACAGTTTATCAGAAAAGGTTATGTACCACAGATATTGCGGAGGGTATATATGTTTTTGCCCGTTCATCAGTCCTGTACTCCTTTGAAACGGCTCGACAGAATTTCATGAAACTTTGTAGTTAATAAAGACATACCTGTGTGAATATGCATATTCGCTGACAATTCTTATTCTATTTTTTGTCAGGGAGTTCTGCCCATTATAAAGTTCGAAGTTTGGCCTCCGTCAATCCTGTTTTTTGTTGGCACAACTCCTTCGAAACCGCTAACAGAATTTCTTGAAACTTTGTAGTTTACAAGGACATACTGTGTAGATGTGCATATTTGCAGGAAATTCTTATCGGATTTTTTTCAGGGAGTTATGCCCCTTTTGAGCATATACTATCTGAAGCAACTTGCATGAAGCTTGTTTTCTAGCAATGTGTAATTGAAATATTTCCATTTTAATATTTTATACAATTTACATTTCTAAACAATATTGCACATAACCAGAATGGTGCCATCTTTAAATTTACATGCAAGAAAATAGTACAGTATTGCACAGAGGCGTATGACTTTTATCCGTATATGCAGAGTATCATCATTCATTTTGGAGGCCTATGAGCTTGCTCACTTTTTCTTTCATTACTGTTGGTTTTTCAAGTCAGCCAGTATATCTACATGCTTTTCTGCAATTTCTTGTGGTTATTTAAGGTAATCTTACAAAGAAAATAAATCATTCTTGATTTTACTTTTATTATCGAGCTAAAATTATAAGTTTTATTGCAAATTCTAAAACCAATTGAACCGAGAATTTCATTGGTATATATGTCGTAATTTACATATGTAAATTGAAATCCGATATGCATTATTGCTGATTTTTTAAGTACTACGAAATTTCACAGAAGTACCCATAAACATACATAAAAATGAATGTTATATTGAATAAGTTTGTAAAAGAAACTGCATAAATGTCTTTAATAATATTCCACTCGTTCCGTGAGGTGATTGAAAGAAGGGCCAACATAAATGGATAAGTTTTCTATATGGTTATCGCACCCTAGAGCTGAAACAAGTCATGTACATCTCCCTAATGTCATAATGGGGCGTGTTTTTAGTGAATGACCAAAAACTTCCAAATACTTCACAGAAGTAGTAAAATTATTTCAAGTATCTTCATGTTCACTCTAACATGCTAAGATTCTCTGTCATTACTGATCCATTGTCGGTAATACCTCTTGACTTCCAAAGTGTACACCCACAACACATTAAATTAAATCACTCTAAAATGTAAATTAGGGGCAGTTAATTCAAACTGCTAAAAACTCCTGTATTTCTAGTGTGCAATGAATTTGGATTGCATGAAATGAACTCTGGTGTCATGTATAGGCAAATTTCAAAAAACAAGACTTCCCCGTGCTTTACCATGAACAAACCGTGGACTTCTGACGGCTATCAAACCACCTGTTTCCTCCATGTGTCACCTTGTCATTAGTATATGTCACGACTACAGCTTCAAAATAACCACATCTACCAATAATCCCAATCATTCAAAAACAACAAAATTTCAAAAGTTTTATTCAATCATTGGTATCAGAGTCCAACTGAATGGCATTATCTATTGAATTTCCAACGCTGCTTGTCTCCACATCACTCTCCAATTCTCCATTATTTTGATTCCGAGTTAAAGTTGAGTTTGTGGAATGATCCACATATCGTTTCTTCACTACAACACTCTCTGAACTCTGTTCTCCAAAGTCGAGGTCGTTATCATCAGAATCAAATATTACTGGATTTTTCCTCTTAAGAGACAGTTGCTTTTTGATGGAAGGTTTGTCTATGACTGTATTACTGGGGCCAGGGTTACTTGAAATTTGAGATTTCACTATTACAAGTTTGGGTTTTATTTTAATTTCTAGTCTTTTTGATTCTTTCTTGTCAGCTTTGTTTTCATATTTTGAAGAAGCAGAACCACCTTTTGTCAATGTCTTTTTTCTAACATAATCCAACATGACCTTTGTTGAGTCACATTTCAGTAAATTTCGTTTGCCACCTAAAACAGATGCATAAAGATTACATGTATGTACAAATTTCATATGAAAATAAATTCCTATCAAAAACAACAAATATATCTCTTAACTACCTTAAGTTGATATAAATATACTTCTCAAATGAAGAATCATTTATCACTTTTAAGAGAACTGGAATATGCACAACCAAAATTCCTCTTCCCTGCTTACTAATATATCTGAAGTATATTTAAGAAATGAATGTCATTTTATAAAATTACTGGAGTATGAACTACAATGCTTCATGCCGACATGCATTTCATGAAGTGCCAATGCACTTCACAAACGGTATACTTTCATGAAGCAATGCAGTTCATACACTCGTGTATTCTCAAAAGTGATATTTATTTCTTATACATATATTTACATCTTGCTTTCATTTCTGTTGGAATTCAAAGCTGTTATAACAGATGTACTATATTTATCAAGATTCAAGATACATAGTTCTCAGCTGCAGCGCATTCATGAGGAAATGGTTATCGTTACAATTTGTAGAGATATCAAAGGTATAAACACTGAAAATGTAAAAAAAAAATAAAAATAAAAAAAAAATCCCATGAAAATACATGCATAACTCTTTTAACACATTCAAATCACAAGATCAAAAAAAATATCCATAAATATTCTGAGCGTATTGCTATGGGTTGGTTATTTCTGTCAAAAGTAGGCCAAGTGCAATGAAACTACAAACTTGATCTGTAACCATCCAAGACAAAGCCATGTATAAAATTTCAACTGATTATCTTCATCAAATGCAGAGAAAAGTCTGGAAAACTGTTTCTTGCAATTCATCAAGAGGCATAATTCAATCAAAAATATGTAAAGCAAAACAACATTCAAACTTGATCTGTAACTATCCAAGACAAAGCCATGCATAAAATTTCATTTGAATATCTTTATTTGATGTGGAGGAAAGTCTGGCAAACCTCAGGCGTTCATCAAAGAGCATAATTCAGTCAAAAGTAGGTCAAGCATAACAAAATTCATAATTGATCTGTAACTGTCCAAGACAAAGTCATGCATAAAATTTCAGTTGAATATCTTCATTCAATGCGGAGAAAAGTCCGAAAAACCTCAAGCAGAATGACAGATGGACGGACTGAACATGGGTAAACTAATCGTCTCCTTCAGCAAAGCTGGTAGGGGACTAAAAGTACAAACTACATAAAAAATAAAATCTTACCTGGGACAAGATAACTGATGGTAGCATATGCAGTGAAGTGAAAATCCTCCCTTAAGTAGCCCTTAATTAACATGAGAGCTATGATTCTTTCCAGTGCATCCCTCATGATGGGGGGTAGATTCAGACCTGTAGCTTTGAACCCCCCTACTTTCTTGCCTTGGAACACATCCATTAATTTTATTGCTGTAAGTCTTTCTTCCAACCTTGCTGCTTGGTTTAAAATCTCAATGATCAGCTGACAGTGCTGTTTTATATCCTTTTTATCTGTTTCAGCTGTACAAAATAAAAACAAAGGTACTATAAAGAACACATACATTGTACACACATTCTTTTATACCACTGATAAATTACCCAGATTAGAATTCTAACTAGAACTGTTCTGATAGAACTAACACTTTTCATGATATGTACTGAAATGGGGTATATGCCTACATTTAAAGTACCAAGGTATATACGTGTATTCTTACACCAACTGTATAATATTATGATCAATACATATGCAATATATCATTGCTAAAAAAAACATTTTTATGTATTGCTCTTATATGGCTATAGTCTAATGACTTCAAATCCAACTTGTACCTTCCTCTGGTTAATGATCATTAAAAATCAGTTGTATCAATGAAAATTAAAGACATTTAATAATGTTCCACACCTTAACCTTTGCAATTTTGACCCCCCACCCCAAAATGTCTCATGGGAAGATGTGCATAGAGTTCTAACTCTCAGTGAAAAGAAAAAGTTCACTTCAAGTCTGGAAACCATTTAGCTAAATCAGAACTGCAATATCAATGGACAACATCCTACTTCCTCTAAGGTACATATAGGTCCATCCTTTTGAAATTTTTTTGCTGGATAAAGTCTTTGGATTGGCAGTAATATTGTTCTACAGTTCATACTTTAGCACTAACTACTTAAGGGCCCTTTTGCTGGGAATGGCTCATGTTATCTTCTATTTCACTACAATAATACATTGTGTTTATGTGACATGCAAATGTTTTTGATCTGAAGTGACTAACCTGGCTTTTGACAATGGTCACACATTTGTTTGCAGTGTGATCTATCCCAGGATTCTCCAAAATGTTGAGCAATCACTGATCTCCTGCATCTGAAAACAATACCCACAAGTCATAAACAATTTCTCTCATTAGTGAAGCCATTAATCAAAGATAGGTAGCTGTTGCAGTAATCACTGCCAGTTGTGAAGGTGCTTTTCTAAGTGAGGAGACCTTTTACTAATTGACTAAAATTGTACAAGGGTCTTCTTCCAGCTGTCAGGTATGTGTTTAAAATGACAAGTGTACTTTTACACCTATTCCAGATATATATTAAAGTGTGATGGACACACAGACAGACAGATGGAAAAAGAGATTACAATATGATGCTTTGACAACAAGCCATCATTTTATAAAACACTATGCTCATGGGTCTTTTAATTTATTTTTTTTATTGATACCTTAAAATGCAAAGATTCAGGGAAACTAGAACTATCCTAACAAGGACTAAAACCTCCTGTAAGGCACATTGGATGGTGGGAAATAGTGAATTTGTGTTCATTGAAGAATAAACACATCCTTTGGACATGAAGAGGAACTGTTTTCTTAAGAGTAATTACAGTAAATGCAATGTATTCTACAGTAAATCATTACTCAGAATATTTAAGATATGCTTAATATACATTCTGAATCTTTTTTTCTAGGATTCATATTCAACATACAAGAGCTGATTGGTATGTTGTGAGTCTTGTATTGAAGGTGGTTAGCATCGATGTCCTTTATCAGCACTACTATTCCCCGACTATTTAAGACCGTGTACCCAAAGACTGGTGTCATTAGGTCAGTTAATATCGATGAGGTAGCACTCTAAAGTAAACAAGGCAAGTAATTTTTGCAAAATGGACAAAATTGGTAACGGAGTAGTGATCCAAGGATATCTATACTGATATGGTAGAACACTAAGGGGAAAGATGCATCTTCAAATGCTACAGTAAAAAGGTGGGTGGCAGAACTTACATGCAGCAGGCAAAGCCTTGACGATGACCTGTCACTTTTGCAACCCCAAAAATGGTCAATAAAGTCCATAATATTGTTATGATTGACAGGTGAGTTACAGAGATATGTACCCAGTACAGTTGGCATTTCACAGGAAAGAGTACATTCCATTCTGACAGCAACCCTTAAATGAGAATGCTTTCAGCCTGTTTGGTACCAAGACTTCTGATAGTTGAAGCACACCAGGTGCACTCTGTCGCATGGTAATGTAAATCTTTTAAAGGTAGATCCTACTAATTTTCCTCAGAGATTTGTTACTGTGGATGAAACATGGGGTCCCTCGTTTCATCCCAGAGGCCAAACAACAGTCCAAACAATGGAAGCACCCTGATTCATCCCCAACAAAGAAGGCAAAGACTGTGCCATCAGCTGGAAAGGTTATGGCCTCAGTTTTCTAGGATGCTAATGGTATTTTGATAGTAGGTTATCTCCATAAAGTGACAATCAATGGCACATACTATGCATCACTTCTGAGGCAGTTACATGACCAGGACAATGCACCTGTTCACAAGTCTGTCACTGCCATGGCTGCTATTAATGATTGTGGCTTTAAATTGATTGAACATCCACCTTATTTGCCTGATCTCACTCCATCAGACTTTCATCTATTTCCAAAACTGAAAATGGCCATTTCTAGTACCACTTTCAGTCAGATGATGACGTCATACATGCAGTGGAGGACTTTCTGAATGGTCAAGAAAAAGACTTCTTTAATAGTGGCATTGACACCCTTCAACATTGTTGGCAAAAGTGTATAGATACTGAAATATGTTGAAAAATAATGCAATATGTCCACCAAAATTACATATGAGGGTCACAGCATACCAATCAGTCCTCATTCATGAGCCAGTGAATGACACATCTTATCCTTTAACAAAATCATATCCACAGACAGATGACAGACAGACAACAAATGGACTGATTGCATTAGACCTCTCCTAAACTTACAGTATTCTCTGTAAGAGAATGGATTGTTACAAAATCTAAAAGAAAATTACCAAGTCCATAAAGTTGAAAAACATCTGTAAAATGAAAATAAGCATAAATTCCTTAAATGTTAAAGAATCTCAATAATAATGACAGATGTGCAACTTCATAATATATATATTATATACAAAGTTTGAATGAAATATGGTTATAGGTTTTCAAGATATGCTCTGGACAATGACAACCCCCCTCAAAATGGAAAAAAATATACATAATTTCCTTGAATGTTAAAACATTATACATACAAGATATACATAAAGTTTGAATCAAATCTGTTCATTGGTGTTGGAGATATACTCTGAATACACTCTGGACAAAGTATATGAACAGACAGACAAGATGATTCCATTATAACCCCCTAAAACTTCGTTTGCTGGGGGTATGAAAAAAACCTTTAAAATATGATAATGTGGTAGATCTCTTAATTTTTGTTGAGGCATACCTTTCTACCAAAGCAACACATTCACTAAACATGTAAAATTTCATTATTAGTTTCTGAAAATACAATTCATAAAAACATGTAATACTGAAAATTCTATCAAGATTAATTTGTGATGAAGGGCATGTGTGTCAGCTAGATTATTGAATGGAGCCTACCAGATGAACTTTATCATTGAGATTCATGTAAATATTTTAATGGAATCACCTATCTTATCTTATTGAAAGAAAGGCTTGCGTTAGTTGAGAATCATCAATGCAGTTTAAACCACATAGAAGCTACACTGTAGATATACAGTTTCTGTTGTGGAACTATAATCCATCCACTCATTCAGAAATTATACATGACTATAGGTCTGATGCAGCATCAAAATTATAAATGCGTGTGTGCATCCAGAGATGCATTATTCGTGCAAGTTTGAATTACATATATAAGCTGGTAAGAAAAAAATGGACCTGCTTCAAAAATTATCACATTGTCAATTACACCTTCCAATTCAAACAGATAATACTGTATGTTAAATTTGCATAAAATGAATTTAAAGGCAATATGTATTACAATACACTCTCAAAATGTTGATACATTGTAATATGCTTTTAGACCTGTGATGCAAAATAACTCATTGCAATATACGTAACTCTGCTTTAAGTATGGTTAAAAGCTTTTAGGAGATGGACTATTTGAAAAATCTTTTTAAGATGGAATAATACATTGTCACAATGACTGAGACTGACTTCTTTTAGAAACTTGAATGAAAATATGAATATCAGTAATACATGTATCATCAATGCAAGCCACACCTATTGCCTCCATTTACACATCAAGTGAGGTAGGGTAGGTATTGCCAGACTCTGTAACCATGGCTAGCGATGATGTACTTGTATACTCCTTTTATATCTAATTGCTTACTGGGTAGCACCGTAAGTTAACATGATCTGTAGTTCATGCATTTGAGTCTAGCAGTGATTTTTTTTTTTCAGATTACTTTTTTTTTTTTACTTAAAAGTAAATTTGAAAGTTTTTAGAATCCTGAATTATCATTATACAAATCCCTCACCATCTATCCTTGTAAGATTTTTCTGGTGTGCTATTCCTTCTTAATTAAGCTGTGGTAATGACATTAACTTGCTGGACATTACATCTAACAAGCTATAACTTATAGCAAGCAACCAGAGTAAAATCTCCAATAAACCCCCTGACTTTGATAATCTTCATCAATCCCCTTTAGAAGAGCTATCCAAATGCTGCTGATGTCACAGAATAGAAAAGAAACACAAGGCAATTACACTTTTTCAGAATCATTGAAAATTAATCCCCTTGGTCTCAAGAATTGGTTGGAAAATGACAACCCTGTCCTTCAGACTAGGTTGTTATTTTCCAAAGAAATCTCTCAAATGTGCAGATATTTCTTACATATTTTTTTCTTTGAACTAACAAAACAGTTTCTGAACAGACTTCATTGAGAATAGGATCAACTGTAAGAAACCTGGTAAGATCTGTACAGTAGGCCATGATTCCATACAGATTCTCCAGTCCTGTCTGTTCTGTGAACACCATAGTGCTCTGTCGGAATATATCTGCCAATCTGTAGAAAACGACACAGTGTGACACCTGGTCATCTCTGCCTGCTCTCCCACTCTCCTGATACAGGTTCTCCATGGACTTACTGATGGAGTGGTGGATCACAAACCGAACATCTGGCTTATCTATACCCATACCAAAAGCTGTGGTGGCCACTACAACCTGCAACAAAAATACAACCTCTGTGTTATGATTTTAACACTAAAAAGATTTTAATAGTAATAAAGTGAAATTGAAAGATTTGACTAATTATTATTGAGGTACAGTTATATGCGTGCATCCTATTAACAAACTTCATCTCTTTTCTTTGTAACAACTTAAATTTTTTTTCTTTTGTTTTTCGCAACTTTCTCATATATATGCTATAAAATATCATTATACATCAAATAATACACTCATCCATGTTTGTATCAAATAATTACCATCAAAGATATTGTGAAAATTAAGAATTATGACTACAAAAACAGGAGAGGAAAATATCTAGATCTCCATGTACAGTGATATATAGCAGAATTCCTAAAACACCTTTTTTACAATTCTAAAGGTTCACACTTTCTTCAAAGTCTCTTTATTATTATTATTACAAAGTATTTATATAGCGCATTATCTAACATTACAACTATTACTCTAAGCACTTTACAACATGCATAAAACATAATATATCACATAAAACAAAGCAAAGTTACATATAAAATGCTAAATGGGATATTTTAAACAAATATTAAATTTAATATCACATAGATAAACAACAAGACTAACATGGTTCATTTAAACATTCTTTAAATTTTCACATCACATATACATCACACCTTACCTTTTTTTTTCTCATACTTTTATAAAAAAAAAAAAAAATGTCCGATACATGTAAATCATACTCATAAGTTAAAATCACAATCATAAAGGTAAGTTTTAATAGTAATTCATACACAGTAAAAGACAGTTAAGAGGTTGCACTAGTAATGCAGTTCTCTGATCGCAGCGAATGTGTCGGTTGGTAGACATGAATCAAGTCTTGTAAATAAGTTGGTGCACTGCCATGGAGACATTTAAAACTATAAATCAGAATTTTATACTGGTATTGGTAGTGCACAGGTAGCCAATGAAGAGTAACAAGCGTGGCAGTGATATGATCATGTTTCTTAGTTCTAGATATAACACGAGCTGCTATGTCCTGAACACGTTGTAATTTGTTTGTTGTGTTGGCTGGCAGTCTATACAACACCACATTTCCATAGTCTAATCTTGAAGTGACTAGAGAATTGATTAAAGTTTTGCAGGCATCATCCATTATATATAAGCGTATGTGTCCAATATTTCGAATGTGGAAGAAGCACAGTTTAGCGGTGGTACTATTTGCTTCTCCAAAGTGAATGTCTTGTCGGAAAAAACACCTAGGTTTCTGACACAAAAAACATCGCTGACCATCGAAAGAAAGATGACAATTTGAAAAGTCTCTCACCTGGTGTTTAGAAGCGAAAACAATCAATTCGGTCTTATCCCGATTCAGTTTTAGAAGATTTGATCACATCCAGTCACTGATATCTTCCAAACATGTTTTGATGCGACTTGATATGTCAGTCCAACTATATAGTGGGTCAATCACAAGATATACTCGAGTATCATCTGCGTAGCAGTGATATTCCATACCATGTTGTCGACAAATTTCACCAATCGGTTTCAAAAATAGACAATAAAGTCTTGGGGCCCAACACAGATCCTTGGGGCACTCCGTATTTGAGATGCATTTCATTTGAATAGATGTATCCGATTGCGACACGTTGTGAATAATTTGTTAAATATTATCTTATCCACACTAAAGCAGACCCACTTATGCCATAAGAATATTCTAAACGGTGGAAGAGCATCTTGTGATATATAACGTCGAATGCTGCCGATAGATCCAACACAACTAAAATGGCACACAAGTTTTTGTCTAATGCCGATGTAATGTCATGATGAAGCCATTTCCTCATGAAAGCACTGTAGTTATGAACAATGCACGTATTAATCTTGATAGATGTAGTACATCTGTTTTAACAGCTGTTAATGTCGACAGAAATGAAAGTAGATGGTAAAACATAAATTTTATTTTCGTATTAGAGCTGTTTCAGTACGATGTCCGGTGCTGTAATTGTCTAGAAGGGAATTGGATTGTAGATGACATTCAAGATGTGCTACCGCCTTTTCCAAGAATCTTTGATATGAAAGACAAATTTGACACTGGGCAGTAATTTTTTAACACATCTTTATCCAATCCGGATTTTTTCAAAAGCGGTGTTACTATGGCCTCTTTGAATCTAGATGGAACACATTCTTCGCTGAAAGATTTTTTGACAATTTCAGTTATGACATTCACAACACTGTCTAAACAAATTTTCATAAGGTAAGTCGGAATTGGGATCCAATTCGCATGATTTCGATTTAGCTTTTTGGATGATCTTACGGATTTCATCAACTGAAGCTGGGGAAAAACTAGTGAGTTGACCACCTTCAAACTTGACATCAGCCTTCAATGCATAAGTATTTTCTTTGTCCCTGGATGTGCATAGATTAGTTCGAATGGTCTCAATTTTCACCAAAAGTATTAGCTAGTTGTTCATCGCTATAATTTGATGGTAATATCACTTCACATTTATTGCCCATTAGAACATTGGTGAGTCTATGAAGTCATTGTTGATCACTACCAACTTCTGCTATCTTGTTCGAGAAATAGTCTTTCTTACTTGTAAGCAGTAGTTGATTTGCAATTCTACATCGATCTTTATAAATTTCTTTGTGGATAGTCAGTTGAGATTTCCACATCATACATTCTGCCCTAGGCATTCTTGTTTCGCTCCTCGTAGATCCTCAGTGTACCATTTTTTGTTTGGTTGGATTGTTAATACATTTGTTTGTAAAGGATATAAATGTTAATCATTATACATGTATATGTATTGCAACCAAATGAAAGCAAAAAATACTTATACATACCTGTCCATACAACAAAATATTTGTTTCTACCTTGTATCAATGAGTTAGTAAATAAACATCTCAAAAGATTGATTTTCTTAAAGTATTCAAACAATTGATTCACTTACCTACACAGACCTTTCCTGATTACAGTGTACTCAGAAAGACAAATTTTGATATAAAGAATTGCAGAATTACAAAAAGTATTGCTAACTTGGACATGATATACATGTGCAGTTCCTCTTCACTATATGTACCTTGATTTCATCTTTAAGCCACATTTTGTGGACCCGACTCCTCTCCTGAGCACTGAGATCTGCATTGTAACATCCAGTCTTTATTCCTCTTTGCTGCAGATCAACAGTAACATCCTGAGATTCTTTACGGGTAAAGCAGTATATAATTCCTATGATATCAGTAAAACATATGAATACCTACTGCAAAGGGAAATAACTACTATGCAATCAGCAGGACTGAATCTAAACTACAGGCTGATGCATCATTATAAGCCCAATTATAGCTTTTTTTCCTGACAAAAATTCAATTCTCATTTTTTTAAAGCCACACAATCATGACCTCAAAAACCTCACTTTGAATGTTTTAGCCAAATATACAAGTATGTTTTCAAAATCTACTTTAGTAAAACACAAACACAAAACTTATTCTTATAGATAATATTCTGATATACTAGTTCAAATTACACATGTATCCTTTGACTCAGAAGAGCTAAAAACCACAGTAATAATAAACATAAAATATAATTTTTGTTACATTTTGAATAGTTTTTCACTTTCAGCATTGTTAACTCTTGCAATTTTCTGCTGTGCTAAGCCTAGCTTTCAAGAATGGATTCTTGTCATAATACAAACAATTCAATACATATGCGTTCCCTATGAACACGCACAATTATTTTCTTCAATTTTAATAGCTATACAAACATTGTAGCTTTTATGCCCAGTTTTTTGTGTCAAAAGACTGTATAAAATCTAAAGTCTATCCATACACAACATGAATACTTTTAGAAAATGTTCATTTACCTGATTGGTTATTGAATCGCTTTTGTATGAGGTTTTGAATTTCATTCATGGTTTCTTTGTGATCAGATGGCTTCATTCTGATCTACATGCAAATATACATAACATAAAATAATGTTATTATTAAACATCTAATTTTCCTATGGAATGCTTTCAAATCTAATATCATATTTTCCTCTCTGAAATCCCAGTAACAAAATACAATTACATGTTTGTATCAGTTTAAAATGGTTAAATTTTTATAATCTACTGATTTAATTCGAAATCAATCAATACAATTCAAGATTCATACAATGTACATATACACAGTGCTCCCTTGATATATTCACACAGACACACACACATCCCTCCATTAAAGTTCCACCCCCACTTATAGCCTGAATATTCTAAAGAACAGATTTCTTCCCATGTTAACACTCCCATTATAATGCCAACCCCACATAATGCCATATACCACAGATTTTCTCAAACAAATTGGATTTACCCTTGATAATAATGGCAATTACCTAAAACCCATGGGTAAACACATCTGTACTTAGAGAGCAATGTGGTGAAATGTAACATGTTGGACAAAGTCTTCAGCTTAATTACAAATAATTGCTGAATAAAACTCAAGATTATCTACATGTTTATACAAAATATAGCCCAAATAGAGAACATAACTGAATTCCTTTTGACTGCTCAGTGAGTTGTTAGTAATGGTGAATTTGTTATATTGCCCCCCACCCCTTTCTTGCCCAAATTGGTCTTGAACAAAAGTTTGCAATATATCAAGGGACCACTGTACATGTAGCATTATTGATAATTATACTATTATTTTTGTAAAATCAGAAATGATTCATACTTCATAGAAGAGATTAGGTCTGTTAAAAGAGGCTTTGAACAGTACACAGGAGGGAATGTTCAGAATCTTCTTAACATCTTCGATGACATTCTTGGTGGCTGTAGCAGTAAGACCAAGGATAGGAACCTCGGGAAACTGTCGTTTCATGATGCCCAAGAACTTGTAATCTTCAGTGAATTTAGAATGAACACAAAATCATTTATCTAACATAGAGATACATGTGACATAAAATTCTATCCTGACTGTATGTGACATATGAATATTTAAGCAAGGACACAAACTAATATAACCATATACAAGTACTAGTTTCACTTGTAGCCAGAAATACATTTTCCCCAAGTCAAAGGTTTCCACGCCATGTGAAGTGTCATGGATCAGAAACTCTTGACTTTTGAAAATGTCTGAAATCACAACTTTTTATTTTATTTTTTATCAGAACAAATATTAGTTCAGAGTTCAACACAAGTTTTCCCCTTACTTGTCCATTCAGACATTCCAGTAATAAGTAAATATTACTGTACTTTCAACTGTGTCTAGACTAAATTTTTCACTTGACCATAAATTTTTTCAAATTATCAGGTAATTGATTTTATCATTTCTTTTAGAGTTCAGAATACATTATTCTTTAATCAAAGAGTGTTACCTGGCCTAAAATCATGGCCCCACTGTGAGCAGCAATGAACTTCATCTATGACTAGGCGTGAAAATCTCCCCATGGCATACATTTTCTCTAGCTTGGCCATGAAGCGTTTACTTTTTGCCAGTTTTTCTGGGGTCACATATAGAAGTTTCATGGGAGCATTGTGATCTGTCATGGCATTCTGGACAGCTGTCACTTGATTTTTATGAGTGGAGGCATTCAGCATCACTGCATCCACAGCATAAGTCTCTAGAGCAAGTACTTGATCCTCCATGAGAGACACTAAAGGGGATACCACCAGTGTCACACCTGTATTAAGGATGTACATGTACATATAGAGCAGTTGAAATCGTACAATGTAACGCTATAACTACACAAAACAATTGTGGTCTCTCTGGATTAGAAACATAAGTTTTAATACCATCAGTAAAAGATTATTACACAGAAATACATGTCATATCATTAAAAATCCAAACATGTATTTTTCCACTGTTTCACTTAAAGCAATACAATATTTATCTCTACCAAATCTACAAGTGTTCCAAATTGTCACCTTTGCTGAGCAAAGCAGGAAGATGAAAACACAAACTTTTTCCTCCACCAGTGGGCATTATCAGAATGCAGTCTTTACCAGACAGAGAAACATTCATGGTCTGTAGCTGCATCGGTCTCAGTTCATTTATTCTGAACACTGACTTCATTTTCTGCTTCAATGCAGCACTCCATGTGAAGTCTGAAATTATATGCACTACATGTACTTCTCGATAACATGTTCAAAGTAAATAATTCTATACTCTCTACTCTCCGATGTATTTACTTTAAATTCATGAACATTGTTGTTGTGAGGAACTTATACACACACAGGATGAAATTGATGCATGTTAATTAGGAACTAGGATGTTACAAGTATTCACTTATGTTTCTAAGGGAATACATTTCATATTACTTGCATATGTACATGAATTATTTCTCACAAATTATATAAGAGCCCATACTGGAATATACGTACAAATATAACATTGTTGTTGTAAGTATTCAAAATGAAACACCATCATTTGCATGGCATAAATGGATACTAATAGAGGTATCCTTTTATTCATATATACCATGTACATGTGTACTTATAAATTTACAGAAATTTGATTTCAAAGAATTGTTACACCATTTTCACAGGCCAAGGGTTTTTGGTCCAATCTGTTTGTTGGGAGTGGAGTGGACCGAAAACCCTTGGCTTGCAAAGATGGTTATACCCTAATTTTATAGCAGATTTCTCCACATTTGAGTCTAAATGCCAAGCAAATATTTCATGTTCATAACACCAGCAATATACATGGGCCAGTATCAGAAACCTTTTCAAGCAATCGGTCATTTGGACCCACAAACAGAAGAAATATGGACCAAAATATATGCTTCAGGTCTTTAAAAATAGAAATGTAATGGACTCAAACATTTGACAGCGAACCTGGACTTCAGATGCGCTAGATGCCAGGGAACTGCCGGTCCACTCGATGGCAGACCACAGAGTGAAGTCCAAGTTGGGATGGACAAGCTGGAAGTGGTGCCTTCCTTCTGTTATCTGGGGGATATGCTTTCCACAACTGGTGGCTGAGATCTCGCCACAACCACAAGGGTCAAGACCGCATGGAAGAAATTCAGGAAGTTGACACCAGTCCTCACGTCATGTCACCTGTCATATAAGACCCGGGGCTGTGTGTACAGCACATGTGTAAGGAGTGCAATGCTTCACGCCAGTGAGACCTGGGATTTGACAAAGCAAAAACTTCCAGCGTCTACAACGCAATGACAGGGCCATGATCAGAGAAATCTGTGGCATAAAACTGAAAGACACAGCCACTGTAAGGTCAAACGAGCTATTGGAGCGTCTTGGCCTTGAAGACCTTGCCCTCATATTACGTGAGAGACAACTCCGCTGGTTTGGCCATGTACAAAGATCCAGCAATGCAATCAAGACCGCATTTGAATTAGAAGTTTCAGGAAAGTGTGATGTTGGTAGACGGAAAACATCATGGAAAGATCTGGCAGAGAGAGATGTGAGAGAATGGAGACTGTCAACCTCCAACATCTTTGACAGGAAGAAATGGAGAGAGGAAGTGAAATGTGCCATGCGTGCAGCCAGCCAGGCACCTGGAAGGGATCCTACTAATGTAGGAACAATCCCACATCCTGCATGTTAATCAAAACACTGATGATGATGATGATGATTTCATTTCTTCATTTTCATATAATAGAGGAATTTTTTTTTCTTTAGGATCTTTAACTGCAATCTACAGTTCAACCCAAATACATAATAAAAATTTAACAATAAAATAAAACAAACAAAAAAACTTTAATAAACTTTGGAAATTGTCACTCACAAGCAGTTGTATTTGTGTTATATATATTAACATTGCCAAAAAAAAAAGAAGACGCAAGCATAATTCCTACTATGCAGTAAAGATAATATATAGAAGATAGATACAGTCCTTGAAATGCTAGACTGCGAGTGCAAAATGTCCAAGTAGGGAATTTCCAGATAGAATGTATACAATAACAGTAATATGATACCTGTTGAACCAGTTTTTGCCAATTCAGTTTCCTTACAAAATACAGTTGACATGTAGAGTAGATCCTAAGAGTATCATATTCATCATTGTCAAACACTGATTTATGGACAAGAGCAAAGTCATTTTCAACAAATCTGATATACAATACAACAAACTTGTATTATCAGAGCCATGACAATTCAAATTTATATTCTGTGAAATTTTCAGCTACCTTCTGCATCCCACTGCTGTGAGTTTGCCTGAGATAGGGATGGCTCACTTCTGGTCTCAATCAAGGATTCAAGCTCTTCCTTTCTTGATGCTAGATCTGACTGTGTCTGAAGCAATGCCTCAATCTGGATTTCAATGTCTTCTAACTGCTCTTTGACTTCTTTCAATTCCTTTTTATAAGCTATACAATTGAAAAATAAATATGGAATATTTTGCACACATAATGGTGAAAATGACATCAACATCATACCTTAATAAACCTATGTTGTTTTGATGTATTTTATTTCTCAATAAGAGCACTGCCATATCATGGCATATTAATTAAAGAAATAAGTTAAAATTACAAAATATATGGAATAAATGTGTATCTGCATAATTAAATATTTCCTTTTAATTTTCTGTCTATCCAGTAAGCTAAATCATTGAAAGCATAAGTATGAAAAGGGTGGAAAGTCCTAAAAAGCACTGTTTTACCATAAGACTTGTGAGCAAAGCCAACACTAGCTTTGCACTTTTAAAATTTCACATTTACTTATAATACCGCTTACTCCTGTTGTTTTACAAACTATCAAAAACTATACTATTTATGTCTATAGCTTATTTCATTCTGTTCCTAACCTAATTTCCGACAAGATTTGGCTTGGCTGGATGTCTGACTGAAGAAGTTCGGTTTAGATGTCAGTCCAAATATTCTGGCAGCCAAGCCGAATCTCAGCTGAGATTACTCATAACATACTAAGTTAATTCTATGCTGGCCCAGTAATGATATAAATATCTATGCCTCAACATACACAGGATAGTGTACAGCAGCAACACAAAGAAACACAAAGAAAGTTCTCTTTCTTAAAGATTCTTAAAACTTGAAGCTATATTATATATAAACAATATTGCTAACAAAGAAACCTAGTGTTTGAAATTTTCTATATAAAACAAAAACTTGAGAGTTTATGTTTTCCCAAGGCCATCATTCCAAAGTACAGTCAATAATTACAATGTTTATCATAAAAATAAGATTAACAATATACAGTATTATGTTATACAGTCAAAAGCTTTTGAAAACAAATTATCTTGCATACACACACACACACATATATATATATATATATAGAGAGAGAGAGAGAGACTTTGTCCAAATACAAATTATTGTTCAAACAATACTCCCTTATATTCTTTCTTCTAATTTACACCGAGCTATTATTTAAATATCTTTGTAAAACTCTTACCAATAACACTTATCACCAACAATGATATGCCATTCTACACTTTTTAAATGATAAAAGGAGGAAGATGGTGGAAAATACAACACAGCAGTAATGATGATAATCATAAAAACAAAAATTCTGTGAAAACAGTGACTCAATTATAAAAGGGGGTTCAAAATTATCAATGAACACAATGTTTTTAGTTTAGATACTGGTTAAACAGTTACATGCAATTACAAATGAACAAGTTCTTGATTATGTTGATGTTAACAAATGCGAGTGGTCTTTGCTTTGGGGGGGGGGGTTACATGTTACACAATGGATATCTTATGGGCCTAATACATTGTATCAGGCTATACATTCATGACATTTTTATCATTACAGGCACTACAAATTGATGTAATGTAATTATGTACTGTAAGTGCATAAATAAAACGTTCAGTGTTGATGGCGAACAGTTTGACCTTAAAGTAAAATGTTAAGCAGTTAAAATGAGACGTTGAATGACCTTCCATTTCCCTTAGTAAGGATTTCTACATTCTAGGAAACAATATCTTCAATTTTACAATTAACAATATCCAGGCCTATCCTGGTATCCACAGTTTACTGCACAGGGCGCATCCATTTTGCAGTTTCCCGGATTTTTCTGTAACTAAACTTAGAATTCCATTGATAGGAATACAAAATTCCGGATATTGATCGCAACTTTCATTACACAATACTTTACTAAAGGCAAAGAGTAGGCAACACGTTTGTTCCAACAAAATGTGTGTCTGTTTATTGGTTTGCTGAATACGAAAGCCTAGTGAGGTCAAATTGAAAATGTTAAAAAAAGAAATAAAATGTCGTTATTACGAGATAAAAATTCTTAACTAATACGAGGTGAAAAGTCTTTTGAAAGTCGTTATTACGAGAAAAAAATGTGGCTTTTGCGACTTTTTAAAAAATCCTATTTACGAGATAAAAAGTCGTTATTCCGAGTTTAATGAGATGACATAAACATTTTGTATATGTGAATGCTAAATTTTAACGAACGCGAAGTCACTTTACAAGAACCACATTTGACTGCATATAAATCTTATTTATTAGACAGATCAATCCGTTGATTCATTTCATTCTCTTATTGCATATTTTTATAACCCCCCCCCCCCCCCCATATAAATTAAATAGAGAGTACTCGCTTGTTCCGAGGAAGAGGATTTCACAGACTCGGTCCGATTTATCGCCAACGAAAGCCCAAGATAGTGATGTCCAATTAGGAACGACCGAGGGCAGCCTTATCTCCCTATATTCAGTCCTTTACCTATTTGTTACATGATTTTTTTCAAATTTCATGGGGGGGGGGGGGGGGGGGGGGGGGGCTCCGTGGCCGAGTGGTTAGAGCATCGGGCTCAAAATCACAAAGCCTCTCACCTCTGTCGGCGCGTGTTCGAATCTCGACCGCGGCGTTATGTGAGCAAGTTTGCCAGTTTACTTGCGGAAGGTCGGTGGTCTCTTCCCAGGAACATTGTATATGGGTTCTCTCCTCCACCAACAAAAACTGGACGCCACCAGATAACTGAAAAATTGTTCAGTGTGGCGGAAAGCAATAAATAATCAATCAATCAATCAAATTTCATGCATTTCTATTTGTGTACATTTTCGAGCGTAGATAATTGTTTAAATTAGCATACGCCCATTACTTTTAATTTGTAAATGGGCATAACGTCGGCGTTAAAGTAATATGCGGGCGTTTGTGATTCAGTAAAATGCCCGGATACTCTCATATATAAGGAAAATATCAACATATGTACCAAGATAATCGAATTAATAAATCAAAGATTGGTTTATCTAATAAATGAATTCGGCTTTGGTACATGTATATATACATGCTAAGTTAATTGTAGTTCTAAAGTGACTTCACTGCCGCGGTTGTTAAAATTCAGCCTTGTCACTTCACTGTTAATGACATCTCATTATATAGACTGAAACTCGTAATAACGACTTTTTCGTAATAACGGCTTCCAAAAGTCGTAATAACGAATTTTTATTTCGTAATAACGACTTTCAAAAGTCGAAATAACGATCTCGTCATTACGACATTTTTATCTCATAATAACGATATCTACCTTGTAATAACGACTCATCTCGTAATAACATTGCTACTGCCCCTCCCCTCTTCTTTTATGGGGGGGGGGGGGGGGGGCAAATGTGTGGATTCCCTATCTATCTCACCCCAATTTAAATTTATGTAATCGTTTCACGCTTTTTGTAAGGATTAGATATTAAAACTTCAACCGGTATGATAAAATACACTGGGCGTGTTCAAGTTTTATAATACCGGGATAGGAGGCCAATCTCTAACCCTTGCAAAAAGCGTGAAAAGATTACAAAAATCGAAATTGGACGAGATAGACATGGAATCCACACATTTTGAAGAAATTATCGCCGCAAAAAACAGAAAAGGGTGGGGTGGGAAGGGTTGTATCCATACTTCGGGTGCCTGTGGTTGATCCACTCATTCCCACCCCTTTAATATGCAAATAAAACTAATCCAAAATATTTCCGGACATATTCATGGATTCTACATCTATTGTATCAATTCTTCATTTTCCAGTGTCATTTTGTGTCTTTCAAACCCTTTAAAGAAAGCTCATCCGTGTATTTTACATATATGTAATAGAAACAGAGCAGATAATAGGCCCCTATGGTCATCCATTTAAAAAAAAAAAGTCAGTCATGTTTTCATTTCAAATGGTTTGTAGTGGTCATATTTAAACAATCCAATAACAGTGGCGGATCCAGAATTTCTGAACCGGGAGAGCTGTTCACTATGATTGACTATCTAGACAATCCTTCAGTGGGTCCAAGAAGCCCCCTTAAAAGCAAAATATGATATTTAAATTTTGGTGCTTCTGAAGATTTTATCTTACAGCTTTTATTAGTCTCTGGAGTATGTATACCCCAAAACTGATATATACACATTATGTGTAATTTTGTTTGATAACTCTACATTTCAAAACATTTTTCCAACAAGATTCAATGACACTAGTAAATGATATCTAATCATGTATTGAATGAATTAATTATATGATGTTTCCGTTAAAATTTAATTAAAAACAACTTTAACATGTGTAAGGTACCTCTCTCAACTACCACAGTCACCTATGTGGTTCTCGTGAAGATTTTTAAATGACTCACCTCTATTTTGCCTTTTTTTGATTATCTACCCCTTTGAAGGGAGTACGACACTTGATTTAAAAAATCAACAAAAAAAACTTTAATCCCTTTTACCCCAAGATAATTTGTACCAAGTTTGATTGAAATTTAAACATTTTTTCCAACATACACTCAGGTAAAACTTTTGATCCCCAATTGTGGCCCCACCCTATCTCTTGGGGTCATGAATTGAGCAAACTTGAATGTACACTATGTCAGGAGGCTTTCCTGTAAATTTCAACTTTTCTAGCCAAGTGGTTCCCGAGAAGAAGATTCTTAAAAGATGCCACAATATTTTCACTACTTAATTATTTCTACTTTGAAAAGGTGTGACTCAACTTTGAATTCCCTTTACTGAAAGATGCCTTATGGCAAGTTTGGTTAAATTTGGCCCTCTGGTTCTTGAGAAAAACTTGAAAATGTTACAAGTTTATGGAATGACAGATGGATGGACAGACAGGTGTTGAACAAAAGGTGATCAGTAAAATTCACTTGAGTTTTCATTTCAGGTAAGCTAAATTTAAATATATTTTAAAACAAAATGCAAAACATATCAATCAATATCCTTTTTTTTTTTAATCAGGATTTGTCTGAAGCATACCATTTTGTCTATATGCATTGACAAATCAGTTAAACATTCCTCTTTTCTCTCAGTTTGAAGAGATTAAAATGAACATTCGTTTTTAATAGTTTCAATAACAATGTTCTATTTTGCATTTCAATATTTTCATTAGTACATGGCAGTGACACCATGAGTGACTTCATAAACAAAATTTTGTAACAGCAAATTTTAATTTACTTTTTTATCCTTCTTACAAAGAAACAGCAATTGACAAATAACATTTTAAAAAACATTTAAATATGCATTTAATGAGGATATAGAATCCTATAGATTCAATAACACACACACAAAATTATATGTATGGTAAAATCAACATATTAATTAGTATGAGCATTACAAGTATCTTCATGGAAAAAAAGACAATTTTTAGAACACTCTAATATATATCATATTTACATACAATATCATACTATCAACATTGTACTAATTCATAGGATTCCAGAACAAAACATATACTATGCATATAGACAATATAATCCCACATTTTATTACCAACACCTCTCAATCTCACAAGTTATCACAATTAGTAATTGCAATTAAATTCACAAGAACCAGTATATGTTCCCTCCCTTTCAAGATTTAATAGGGATATATATATATATATATATATATTAATCTACATGTAGTTGAGCAAAAGATAAAGCAACAAAACCAGTCTTTAAGTTAATTCATATGCTCAGTGTCCATAACCTGAATACAGAAGAATCTAATGTATCATTTTGAAGAAATTGTGGCATTATTTTTTTTTAAATGCAGGAATCATATTGATACATGTAAAATATTCTATTTCATTTCTCACTGCTTTTTGTTTTTTTTAATTTGTAATTCTAGTAAATATAAATATAGATCTTTCTAGGCAAAACAAAATAAAAAAAAAAGGAGATAAATTTTCTGTAGAAAAATGCATGCATTTTCTTCCATTATAAACACATACATAAATCTATCATTTGTAGAATTATACTAAAATAACTGAAT
Source organism: Ostrea denselamellosa (assembly GCA_024699665.1). NCBI lineage: Eukaryota > Metazoa > Mollusca > Bivalvia > Ostreida > Ostreidae > Ostrea > Ostrea denselamellosa. The sequence goes on from JAMZEH010000064.1 coordinate 9,295,903, forward strand.
TAGTGCATTAACAACTTTATGTCTCATATGTACTTGTAATATTCTTAATTCAAAGATACGTTATTGATACAAGAACATATATATTATGTATGTTTGACACATTTTTGACTTTACAAGTTGAAATTGGTTGCGAAATTGAAATAGAGCTCAGTTTTCTTACCACATTAATTTCTATATAATTATATCAATATATGTATATATAACATATTATTTTTGTGTAGGTATAAAATACACTAATCAAAGTTCTCATGAATAAAAAAAAAAAGAATATGTTTATAATTAATGTTAATAAACATATATGTTTATATAATGAAATTAATTGTGATGTTGGAAATATAAAATGTTTGCCTTGAGTAGTAAATAATTGCAATTTTAGTGTAAATAATTAAGAAAAAATTAAAACTCTTATAGCACTAGAAAACATGATTACAAGCCTAACATCTGAATCAACTGATCTATCCAGACAGGTGATGAATTTTAAAATAACACAAAGATTTATATATTCCTGATTTTATTTTTTGCGTGTGACTGTATGTTGTTCCTTTGCTTTAAAAAACAAAACAAAACAAAACCGGCATTAATTATCTTTTTAAAATAAATACTTCTGTATAAAACATGCTTCATGAAAATTGGTCCACTAAAATTAAATGATGTACCCAGTTTGGTCAAACAACACAACAGTTTACTATGTCTCATTAATGAACAAATATTAATCATTAAACACACAGTACACATAAAAAATAATAACAATTGTTCTCTCTGTATTCCTAAAGATTTTGATCACTGGTCAAAAAAAAATGGGAAAAAAAAGTTGCATCTTGATTCAGAAAATTTTCAAAGGAGAGGGCTGGGGGTGGGTGGGGGGTGGCAACCCAAGTTTCTACCTTTTCTGTCCCAAAAAAGGGGAATTGCAGAATCCCAAAAATGACAATATATGTTAAAAATATTCATCCAATGGGGAGGGGGGATTACAACCCTTGTAACCATTCCTCTAGATCTGCCACTGTAATGATATAAGAAAGCAAAAGCTTAAAAGATTAACAACTGGCTTTCAAACAGATTTTCTTAACAAATTATACTATTTTATTAATTAACATGCAATATATGAATATGATATATGTACAAATTATTCTCATAAAAATCTAAGTGAAGAAATATTTGAAAGACTACATGAAATAGTTCAACCCATTTCCTAACATATTGCTGATCCTTCCATGATACGTATTAGTTAAGCTCTATAATTTTTTTTGGACATTCATTCAATGACAATAACAAAACACATTTGAAAATACTGTTGCTAGTCTTGATACATACTATATTTGTACAGCATTTTGGTTCCACATGTTCTTCCAAGACAATGGCATGCAACAGAAGTATTTGTCCAAGAGAGAAAAATTTGCATGTCTATTACACCAGAAGTGGTATTCAATTTGAATAATGGTGTAATATATGTATATATTACATTACGTATCTATCACAGAACTTTGCATCAACTGTCATTCTTCAGAGTGGCCTCTTCGACCTCTGCAGTCTCTGCCCCTTTATCTTCCGTACTGTCACTGGTTTTCTCATTTGTTTCCATATCAGATTCTTCAGAGGAGTCACTAGAGAGTATCCGTTTCTCATCCAACTGTTCCTTTATTTTTTCAAGTCGACTTTCAATGGATTTATAATTAAAACAGCCTCTTTTTTCACCAAAAGGATCCTTCAAAGTAATAAGAAGTTGCCTAATACCTCCTTAATAAGAAATTAAATAACTCATTTCTACTTTCTGAAATGATTAACTTATAAATCATGTAATGAACTAGTTCTAAAATAAACTAAAAACTGTGAGTATGATATGGCTATAAAACCTAAAATCTTCACCACCTGAACTTTACAATTTATACAAATACTGTACGAAAACATTTATTTAGTCAAGCTAATTTAAAGGGGCAGTCAAAATAATACATGTACTTACAATCCCTTATGCTGTACAGTAAATTCATCATCAACTTTTTCAATACTTGTTTGCTAATATAGTACTAATTTATTATAAGCAGGATTTCCCTACAGCTGTGTTCACAACATGTACAGACATGGTTTACTACTGTATAATGGTCACAAGGGTCTACAGCTGTGTTCATCCTGTGGAAATCTGGGTTGTTAGAATAGATCCTCAGTACCCCTTGCTTGTCAAAAGAAGCAACTAAATGGGGTGGTCTTTCGGATGAGACAGTAAAAACTGAGGCACCGTGTCACAGTAAGTGTGGCACATTAAAGATCTCTCCCTGCTCAAAGGCCCCGAGTGCCAAGCATAGGCCTAAATTTTGCAGCCCTTCACCAGCAATGGTGACGTCTCCATGTGGGTGAAAGATTCTCAAACAGGATGTTAAACAATATATAATCAATCAATCAATCATACAGCTGTGTTCTCTACATGGTTTACTACTGTATAATGGTCACAAGTCCCTACAGATGTGTTCACAACATGTACAAACACAGTTTACTACTGTATAATGGTCATAAATTTGCTCTCTACATATACATCTTATATCTTTTTTTTCCAGGTTCTTTGTCATTCCACTTTGAGGCCCAAAATCTGTAGGGAACACTTAAAATATTATTCACTTTTTATATTTCTTTTTCTAGTTTATCATAGTATTAAATATATTCAAAATTGTGAACTGAAAGATAGTTGAGATACAGCTTATATACCATTATTCATTATTTTGTCCAATTATCTCTGATTTAGGGTCTAACCACGAGTGAATCCAGTAAAATCCAAGGGAAGAACAGGACCTTAGATAGTACTTTTAACATCTAATGGGGGGAAATGGATTGCAATGCCCCAAAATGGTACAAAATAACCATTTCATGCAAACATTCTCCAACCAAAGTTGGGGAGGGGATTGTAACCCTGTATAAATCTGTCTCTGAAACTTGACTAAACCTGTCACACAGTTAGAAATAGCACACTCTGTTAATAAATGAACTAACCTGCATAGTTTGACCTTGTAAGTGCTTCTTGGAGGAGCATATAGATTTGTAGTAATCATAATACTCAAAAAATGAGGTTTCCATGACTTCTCTGGAATACAAAATGAAACAAATCAATTTCAATACATCTAATACATTCTTAGGCCAAAATAAAATATATGTGTGTTTCCTATTTCACTCCCCCCAAAAATTAGGTCGAGTAGGTAGGTAAAACATTTTATTTTATTAAAACATTTTATTTGAAATCTTAGTTTTTGATTTGATATGCTTTGAATACAGGTCTATATACATCACAAATACTTTCCAAACATTATGAAGATCCATAGTAGTCAAAATGTAAATCAGAGAATCTCAAAAAAAAAAAATTAAAAAAATTCCTGTTTGAAAAATTCAAGATTTTTAATTAATTTATATATATCAACAATAAAATATGTAGGGTCGTCAGCAAAAATATAGGTAGCATCAGGAAACCAGAAACGCACACATTTTATTTTGGCCTTATACAATGTCTTCCCTGAATCATTAGATGTACTATACACTGTGATAATTTTTGTCCTGTTTTTTACCCTTTTTATCCAAACTACATAGATTGTGGACAGAAATTAAAACAGGGTGAATGTTTAACTTGTACATACTTGTATGGCACCAAAACAGTATGAACCACTTTAAAAATTTAAAATGGGATGAAATATTGTTTACAAAGTATTATGTGAAAAACAAATATGCCAACAACCCTTATCATCACCTGAGTATTAGTTAACTAAAGGTTTCACTAGTCCCAAGCATTATGAAATCTGCAATTATTTTCCTGTTTTGCATATCTAAGCAACACTATAATATTCAGCAGCAGTATAAAACAAGATATGTTCTTAGAACACAAATACCTCCAGAAGTGCCCATACTGATTGAAGACTTTACATAATATACTGTGTGTCATATAAAGCTATATGACTATAAAGAAATTAATTATATATATTTATCTAATTGGTATTATTCATTCCCTCTATCAGAATGTTGTCACTGAACATACGGTGTAAAATGAATTAATATGAACAATTTGTAATAAAATTAAGTATTTTTAATCATTACAATTCCAAGATAAAGCTTGACTCCACCCACTGGGTGATAAGCTACGTCTCCTGGGCCAACTGTCAAAATCAGTGATATTGGTGTCTGTTAAACGAGTTTGCTTTCAGTCTCAACTAGGTTTGTTATAAGCACAAAATTTCATGTTAACTTTTGTGTCCAGTTTCAAATAAGGTCTGGATTTGTTTAGGCTGAACTACAGCAAATCCAAAAAACAAATCCACGAATTGATATGGATTAGCTCTCCATAATGTTGGGTTTGGTAAGTTAAGTTTGTTTGCATGTTGTTTTACATCCCACTCGAGAACTTTTCATTCATGTAGAGATGTCACCAGCTGTAGATGAAATGCCACCAAATTAGACCTATGCATGACACTCAAGGTCATAGCAGTGTGGATTCTTTATCATGCCTATGTGACTTCTTCATTGTGCCAATGTCCTTTCATGACAAAGGACCTCCATTTTTATGGTCATATCTGAAAATCCCATGCCTACACTTCTAATACCAGCACTTGGTGAGGGAACAGCCACTACCTATGTTAACATCATAAGTAAGATGTGGCCATGGCATGAGCAAGGCTTGAACTCATGACCACCTGGTTACAAAGCAAATACTCTACCAGTTGGTGAAAGAACAGTCACTACCTATGCCAGGACTGAGAATTGAACTTGGGCCTCCTGGTTGTGAAACAAATGCCCTAACCACTAAGCTATTGCAATTGATACTGTACATATTACAACTGCATGTGCATTGATCAGATTTCTGTTTCCTGAAAATAATAAATATACATGCAATATGTATTTCACACATAAAACACATACTTGAGAGTGTCTGGGCAATTGCACCTTCCCTCTAACATATCACAGACAGCCACCCTGAGGGTTTCGTGTTGAATAATTTCATTGTATCGCTTTACATCACCAGCCACCCTTTCCTGTAATATTTTTCATTCACAATCTATAAAATATTTCATATTTAGTATGTGTACTAGTTTATTTATCCATAAAAAAAAAATTATGGAATGCTTAAAATTGATTTGTAAATATATATGTAGTATACAAAACACACATACAATGGCCCCGAATCTTTGAATCTAAGGGCTTAATTAGGGAATTCTGTAAACAACTACATGTAAAAGAGAACTTCATAAGTTCTATTGATGCATTTAGTGAATGTAATATACTGGACAAAAAAAGTTAAGGATCATAATTTTGACCTCAAAAATTTTTATTAACCAAATAATTATTTTGACAAATTTTAACATGTATAGTTTCTTCAATGTGTCCTTAACACAATAGATTTACCTGGTTTCATATTGACGTCATAAGTGCACGATTTCTTCGCCCAAACACAAGCAAGGGGTCAAAATCAAAGTGTGCCAACGTGTATATTGAAATTGAAAAATTGTGATTTTCATTTTATTGTGGGTGTTTATTGCTCTAAACGACTCTTAGGTGAACAATTATTGACATTAAAAGCCATGAGGCACCATTTAACTGCTCTGGAAGCTGGTCAGGCAGTAGGTATGCCTCAAGCTGGCTAAGTCCAGAGAACTGTCTCTAGACATTTTAATGTGTCCCAAAGTGTGATTTCAAGGTTGTGGAATCGTTTTAGGCAGACAGGTAATGTTTCTGAGAGACCGAGATCAGGTCGTCCAAGGTCCACAACCGCTCGCCAGGATCGCTATATGTCACTTATGGCTCGTAGACACAGGTTTCAGAGTGCTGTCCAACTCAATACTGACTTTCATGCAGCAAGTGGAGTGCACATAACACCACAAACTCTCAGACAGAGACTTCATGCTTCTAACCTTCCGTCTCATCGACTTGCTGTTCATCCCATTTTGAGGAGAAGACATCGTGTAGCACGACTCAATTGGGCTCAAAATCACATAAACTGGCAACTGTGTCATTGGACACCTGTTCTTGTCACAGACGAGTCACGGTTCTGCATGGACTTTCAAGACGGTCGTAGGCGTGTATGGCGCATGCGTGGAGATTGCTGTGTAGCAGAGCATGATCGTTTTGGAGGTGGCTCTGTGATGATTTGGGCCGGAATCAGTACTGGTGAATGTACTGACCTGCACGTGATTAATGGCAATCTTACCGGTGCAGTTTACAGGGACAAGATACTGCATCCAATTGTGAGACCTTATGCGGGAGCTATAGGCAACGACTTTGTGTTAATGGATGATAATGCTCGTCCCCACAGAGCACGTATAGTGACAGACTACCTTGCTACAGAGACAAATGAACATATGGATTGGCCGAGTTGTTCTCCAGATTTAAATCCAACAGAACATGCCTGGGACATGTTGCAGCAAGCTGTTTCCAGACGCCCTGTACTTCCGACAAACCGCCAGGAGCTTACGTTAGCTTTACAGCAGGAATGGGCAAGGTTGCCACAAATTGCGTTGCGCAGGCTCATCAGAAGTTTGCAGAGGCGTTGTCGTGCCGTTATACAGGCTCAGGGTGGACATACACCCTATCGATATTGCCTTTATAAAGATTCAGTCATTTGTAATGAAATTTGTTATTGTTGCTCATACCGATTTTCAAACTGTTTTGGGGGGTTACCTGACAATGGTTGCTCTGGCTGCTTAACGTATTGATGAATTTGTAAAAACAGGTTTAAAATGTATTGTTCGATTGTCGTTGAACATTTTAAGTATATATTTAACATAATTTATTTGGTTTTGTTATGAATAAAATAATTCTGAAATCATGATCCTTAACTTTTTTTGTCCAGTATATATTGATGATATGGTTCCTCCTTGAGCACAGTGAATGTGAAATAATTTCTGAATTGATACCCTTTCAAATCCTGGTTCATTGTGGTATGGTTTTTCATTCATTAAGGACTGAATTGAGATCAAAACACTGGACAGACTTTGTGCTGGGCTCCATGCAGGACCTGACCATGTCCTGTAACCAAACGAATTTATAGTAATGTAGCTGTTTTCTTTTAAACAAAAGAGTTGATTTCTTTTAAACAAAAGAGTATTTTTTTTACAGATAGAAGAACAGATTAAATATTGTATATATATATATATATATATATAAATGTTACCAATCCTTCCTAATTTTTGTCAAAATGGATATGAACAAAATAAATAGAAATGGGACCAAATCTCTTTGTACAGAGAATACAAATTGTACATCAAACATACCCAAGAATGCTTAGACAGACTTTCCCATTTTTATACAGGTTTGGATTGAATCGGACTTGGTTATCCCCTGTTGTCATGAGTTTTACACGAGGTGCTCTGATTGGATAATCTGGAGGACAACGGATTATATAATAGAAAAATCCTCCTTCATATGGTGTGTCAAATGGCCCTGTTATCAGAGCATGAATCTGAAATACAATTCTAATCTTCAGTCTGATGTAACAACAACACCAAGTGTTACAATAGAATTCATTTCTGTTATATAAGCTTACAGTCAAAGTATATCCACTCCAGATTCCACATTTCAAAAAAGGTTGAATATATCAAAGAAACATTTTAATAACAAATACTACAAAAATTTGGCCAAGTTGAATATCATTATAATCACAGTAAAAATTTGTCAACTTTCATCATAATGGGAGGTGCACATCTTTAATATGTATACAAATAATGTACAGTGTTTGAGTAATATTGATGGAAAATTTTCTGAGCTACAGAGTACACAAAATATTTTAGAGTCAATAGCATAAATAGCAAAAAGGCTAAGTCATATATGGTAAAAATCACAATAAAAATTTGTCAAATTTTCTCATAATAGGAGGTGCACATCTTCAATATGTATACAAATACTGTGCAAAATTTGAGTAATATTGGTTGGATACTTTTTGAGCTACAGATTACACAAAGTATGCACCAAAAAGAATGATGGACAGACAGACGAACGAACAAACAGATGGAGTGGATAAACTATTAAACCTGCTGTCACCATTGGTGAAGCAGATAATAATACCATATGTAGTATATTGTATTAAGTATTCCATCATCAGAAACCTACAGTCTCACTTCTCTTATTTTGCACAGTACACAAGGTAGTTTAAATCTGACATCAAAATGTGTTGGGCTTTTTTTTTTTATTTTTATTATAAGGTGAACTTAATCAATGCTTATTATACTGATTTTGCCATATTGCAATCACTTCATGCAACATTCAAATAGGAAGAATTAGATGAAGTCTGTATGGCTCAGTTTGCATGATTATGAAATCTCTGTGATTCTAAAATTATCTTCTAATGGATGAGGAATCGTCTTCAACTTCTTAAAATTTGCATAACTTGACAATGAGTTGTGCTTTGGTGGATAAAAACATAAATCTTGGACTGTGCATTCTATACGATTTTGACACAAATCCAATGGAAGTGTAAGACGATAGACTAATTAGAGTGGTCTACAGGTATAAAATAAATAAGGTGCATTACCATGCATACTTTGATTTACTTTTTTTTCAACATAAGGTCCAATCATCAACACACTTATTGAATAGAATAACTATTCGGGTTTCTTATATTTTTATGTCAGTCAGTTCACGGGCCTTGATTCAACATTTCCCTTCTCTCAACATGACAAATATTTAATGTTTATCGTTATTACCAGTATATGAAGTGAAATCAGCTGTCAGTTTCTTACTATAAACATGGTAAAACAATAAAAAAAAATATATGCTTTTCCTGGAGGCTGTTATTATTCTTTACCAAATTTATTTTGAGTTGGCTATTGATAGATCATACATAAAAAAAAAACCCTTCTTATTTCTGAGAAACATTTGTCCTTGTGTCCTATGGGCAGTAAAAGAAGCGAGACCATAAAAATTTTTAAAAGACTCTATCAATAACAAAATTGTATACTATTGTAGAACATTTTGTATATTAAACTTTCATATTTCATTAACATAAGCACACAGTTGTTGTTGATAGTCTGTGTACAATGAAAATAAGTAAGTTTACCACTGTCATGTCATCTTTATGTGGCACTATGCACATACATGGTGGTGGTTCATTGTAAATGGACATTATGTCTCTGAAAGTAATATATTGGATTTATTACTTTAAATTTATACATTTCCTTTTCATGTTTTTGTTCTTAAATTTTATAACAGGAAATTGTGTGCATACAAATACACTGGCAATTTATTGAAAATCAAAAAAAATACTTCATGATGTATAAGCATGTACAACATGTTCCATAATTTGCACATCCTGCCTTCAGAGGGTGTCAAACCTATTCAAGATTGATCCGTAAAAGAAAACTTTTAATAAATCACTAAATTCTCCTTCCTCAAATGTTCAATAGCACAATAAAACTTTCATTAACTGGAACTAAAAAGCCTAATCATATTTCTCAGAAGCAGGAATTTTGAAGACTCAGGATGACAGCTTTTGTTGGAGATTATTTTTCTATCACAAAGTCAAACTTAAGGAGGTATATTACATTGTAATAATGGCCGATTTCCTTTTAAAACATGAATGAAAAAATAGATATCTGCAATATATGTCTATTCCTTTTAGATTCCATTGCTTAGCTGAGTAGTTCAGCAGGTTAGTGTGTCAGCTGCTGAACTGTAGATCATGGGTTTGAGTCCAGCAGGGCTTTTAAATTCTTTTCAGATTACTTTCTACTAAAACTACCTTTTTTGACTAAATAAAGTAAATTTGAAAGTTTCCAATTTCAAAATATTGTTGTACATATCCTCCACTTTTTATCCTTATCAAGTTTCAAAACCTACATGCACATACATTATATATCACATTTGTTGGATTCTTTATCTTCCCATTTTTTAACAATTCAAATGTTAAAGTATATTCTTGTTTAAACAAAACTTTTCGAATTTCATTGTATTTAAATAAAGTATATACTGTAAACATAGTTTTCCAAATCTTCTGTCTCTGTAATTGAAGATGAGCAGCTGATTTTGCGAGAAAATGCTACATATAGGATAATTTTATGTAGTACCTTTAATTACAAAAATGCCCATGTTTTACCAAATTGCCCATAGATAACACCCAAAATTCCACCTAAAGCTACAAAAAATGTATACAATAATGCATATCAAATTTATATATATTTAGTTTTGAAAATACAACACTAAAGTATGATTGTAAGTATAGAAAATTACGTTCAATTCACAATGTTTCAAAAAACAATAACTCTAGCAAAATTTGGACATGTATATATCACACATATAATTTTCATGTTGAAATTCCCGTAATTTTTTAAATATGATATTTGACTGAATTTTTTGAGTGTCTTTTTTTTTTTTGGCAAGATACACATTAAAATTTCACAAGAGTTCTCTTCTTTAAAAAACAAATGTGAATATGAGAATTTCTATATTTACAATTTAACATTTTATTATCAAGATTGATCTGCATTACTGTATACATTTAAAGGGGAATTGGTAATTTTAGGGGGCATTTCAGTAAAGTCTATGTGCATTTTCTTAAATCAAAGGCATTTTGGTAATTTAGGGTATCCACTTTACTTTCATTTTGTATAACGGCACCCACGATATATATAACTACGATCTCTAATGAAAACAAATAGCAATCCCTTTCTAGATGCTCTGAATATTGAAATTTGAGTACCTTGTCTTAATATTATAACATTTTTAATTGATCTTTGTTGAGAATGCACATCACAGATGCTACATATTTGAATTTTGGTTAAATTACTAATATGAGAATTGCATTTCCTGTCACACTTGCAATATCAGTTCTGCTGCACTACTATGCCGTTGTTCAACTCTGTGAATTATAAGAACTCTGACCCGTACCTATACAGAGACAAAACATTGAACATATTCTAAATGTAAACATTCACTTCGATCTCAACAAGAGTCAATGTAATTCAGCTCACATATTACCGTTTTATCCTCATTAAACACTGTAATGTAGCCTTCTCGCTTTCCCAATCCTTAGAGTGTGTTGGATCCCACGAAGAACCGATGTTATTTATAACCTCGTCAATAACAAAACCCAAAGTTTCATTCCCTTCGTCGTCAGCTTCCTTGGAGGCTGCCATATTTACTGGTCAGGCTAAATACACCAAGATGGCAGACGCTTCCGTTGTACTAAATACACAAAAACGAAAGAAAATGTGTTTCAATATGACTTTGATATGACAAAAAATAAACAAAGAACCCCCCAAAAACATATACACAATCAATGACCAAGTTTTATATCACATTATTTTCTAAATAATATTTCTGCTCAGAGTAATACAAAATTCAAACCATTAAACCCATTTAATATATTCTTACAAGAAAGTGACCTCCTTGTTACCGTTACCATAAACTAGTAACACACAAATTAGCAGCAAGCCAGGGTAGCTTTTACGGGTAGCCGAGCGTTTAATTAAACTTAATACGCAAAATAATACAATGCTATGATTATCAATTATAACAAATGCGATATTGCATGGAATATATACAGCTTAATGACCATTTAGCGTTCACCTTCATCAAAAACATTACTAACCGCCCAGGGGGGAAAATACAATAAAAAAAACTATGGAAAATCTGTATCCATTCGCGTATTCGCCAGTCCAGTGTTAGTAATGAATTAATGTGCAACACGGGCAGATGAACACAAGCTGTATTCTCGCGTGATTATAGAGGTATATTAGTAGACAAATTTCTGGTCAAAACGGAATGTATAGAACAGTGACGTTTTAGGGTGCGCATGCGCATTTCGATGTTTTTGTCGAGGATATTCGAAAGAGCGGACAATATGAAGTAGCACGATCGCACGAGGAGGTAATCACAAAACAAAAGGATATTAATTTAGTTACATGCATATTGACTATATTGCAGATGAATTCGGTGATTACAGACCGAGGTTTGGTAATCAAGACAGGACCATATTTCTACATAATATTCATTTTACATGACTGGAAGTTACTACAAACGTGTTTTTAAGAAGAAAGCACTACATTACTGTTGATATTATGATACTGTAGTACATGGTTTTTTTTTCAAAAAACAAAAACAAAAAAAGAAAGTACTGTTTATCTAACACTGCAATACTCTCATTATCCTGAACAATTTCTGTCACATAGAACAGATACGTGTTAAACTACAATACTGTAAGTATCATGGAAAATTTCTGTCACAAAGAACAGATACATGTTATACTACGATAATATAAGTATCCTGGACAATTTCTGCCACATAGAACAGATATATGTTACACTACAATATTGCAAGTATCATGGATAATTCTTGACACATAGAACAGATGCATCTTATAATATGATACTGTAAGTATCCTGGTCAATTTCTGTCAAATAGAACAGATACATGTTAAACTATGATACAATAAGTATCCAGGAAAAGTTTCCATCACACAGAACAGATATATGTTACACTACAATATTGCAATTAGCCTGGAAAATTTCTGTCTCATAGAATAGATACATGTTATACTACAATGTTGTAAATGTCCTGGACAATTTCTGTCTCATAGAACAGATAAATGTTACATAGAACAGATACATGTTACACTACAATTTTGCAATATGCCTGGACAATTTCTGTCAATAGAACAGATACATGTTGCACTACAATATTGTAAGTATTGTGGACAATTTCTGTCACATAGAACAGATATATGTTACACTACAATATTGCAAGTATCCTGGACAATTTCTGTCACATAGAACAGATACATGTTATACTATGATACAATAAGTATCTTGGACAATTTCCGTCACATAGAACAGATACATTTTATAGTACAATATTACTACAGTATCCTGGACAATTTCTGTCACATAGAACAGATACCTGTTACACTACAATATTGCAATTAGCCTGGACAATTTCTGTCACATAGAACAGATACATATAATACAATACTGTAAATATCCTATACAATTTCTGTCACATAGAAGAGATGCATGTAACAGAACAATCCTGACCAACTGCACATGTGAAGGAAAAGCTGAATGCATAATGATGTAAAGCAGGATGGCCTCTACCAAAATTGTAAATTTTATGGTCCCTGTGGTAAAGTTCTGACTCCAGAGCAGGACCAAAATTGTATATAATATTTGTGTAAAACATTTAGCAAATATCTTCTGTAGCGTTATTGATATTGAAATTGAATAGATATATGTTATGAGCAGGTAGCTGTCACAATAAAAATCCTGCACCCTCTGGACCTTAGGGACAGAACAAAAATTGACCTATTTTCAGAAATTGTATTGTCTACAACTGGATATCTCAAAGAAAAAATAAATGAATATTGATGTAGAGCAAGAAGGCCTCTAATAAAATTGTGAATTTCATGATACCCTGGATAGAGGTTCTGACTCCAGGGGAGGTCCAAACTTGGTGGAGAGAGAGAGAGAGAGAGTAAAACATTTAATGCCATGGATACTAAATTGAAACTAAATAGATATTTAAAAGGAGTAAGTAGTCCTTCCAAATTTGTAAATTTCATGATCTTAGGGGGTAAGGATGTATCCAAAATTATTATTATAGTATTATTGTCTTTATCATTTGAAAGACTTCTTTATGTTTGCTGATACCATATCAAAACTAAATGCATATTAGGAAAGGATGTACCAAAACTGTGAATTTTGCAACCCCAGGGTTTTGACTGTAGGATGTGTCCAAATTTACCATGTCATTTTTATGATACATATGTTATGTAAAGTCTTCCATTGGTATAGACACTTTCAAGAGCATTTGAAGGTTTAAGTACAAACCTTCTTTTATACTGTTGTTGAATATTACAATTTAGCATAAATATTCAGATCAGGAATATTTTCTAGATTTCATAGCCCTTGGGACTATTGATACTTTTAACTAATACTCAGGTGACTGATAATGCATGTGGGCTTCTTGTTCTCATTCCTATTTTTACAGTGATGTATATTACTCCTTCAAATGACATCACTTCATTCACTTACATATAGATATGTTTCAATGTTTCTTTATACACATGATAAATAAGAAACATTTCAGAAAGACAGCTATATACATAGCAATGAACATTCTTTGAGCATGTTTGAAAATGAATATTGATGATGTTGGTAAATATATTTGTTGATTTGCAAGTTTGAACAATTATCCCTTTATTTAATACCATGAATATTTATACACATTTAGGAATGACTGCTTAAATCATTGTTTGTTTGTTTTTTCAAATTCTTCTAAATTTGAACTGATTTTTCTTCATAGTTGACATTGATTCAGAAGGTGTTCAGAGAGTAGAGGAAAATATGGAGGAAGACTTGGTGGTTACAGGGGATGTGGAGGTTGATATAGCAGAAGAGGAAAGTTTAGCAGAACAGGAGGGTCTAACACACATCAATTGAATTGATGAGAGCAATAATTGATTTAATGTGGGCATCAATTCAATTAATGCTCTCATCAATTGAATTGATACATGCATTAATTCAATAATGAGAGCAATAATTGATTTGATGCATGCATCAATTCAGTTATTGCTGTCACAATTCAATTAATGAGAGCATCATTGTGGTGGAAATATTGTTTGCAAAAATTGATTTAGAGCTTGGTATAAATGATTTGTTGATCTCTTTAATTCAGTTGAAGTCATCTTTAATTAATTTGCAATGCTTTTGTGTAAGGAATTAATGCACACATCAATTCTTTTAAAGAGAGCAACAATTCAATTAAAGTGATCAATAATTCAATTGTGTATATGTTGAATTGAAGATATCTCTAATTATACATTTGCTCTCTCTAAAAGGATTATTGTGTGCATCAAATGAATTAATGATATCATTAGTTCAATTGAAGAGAGCACTAATTCAATTATTGCTCACATTAATTGAATTGATGCACACATTAATTGAATTATTGCTCTCTTCAGTTGAATTGTAGCATGCATCAATTCAATTGTTGATATTATCAATTCATTTGAAGAGAGCAACAATTCAATTATAGTGCCCATCAATTCAACAAAATAATTAATGCTATCATCAAATCAATCCAATTATTGTGCACATCAAATGAATTGATGATATTTTCAAAAAATTAAAGATGTCTTCATTTATTTGAGTTTATGTAAATTTGGTGCTCCATAGAACAGGAAGGTGTAGCAGAAGGGGAAGAGGAAGGTGTAGATTTTCTTGAGATCTAGAGAGTAATTATTTTTGTTTGAAAAGTCATGCCAAAAGTTTGGGGTTTTTTTGCACATTGCATTGAAGCATGGCTAAGAGTTTGCTAAACCATTACTCTACATTAAACTAACACATTTATTTTCCATGTAATGTTGATATATACCTGGTATTTTATATGTGCAATACTAAAGAACACCAAATTAACATAAATTCAAATTACTGGGTAAGTAACTAATGTCCTGAAGTAAATCAGTGGTAAAGAAATTTATCTGTTTGGTTCTCAACTTCTTTGATTTAAAAGTGATCCCAGATCAAGAAAAACCTGTTAAGTATAACTAATGTCCGAAAGTAAATCAATGGTAAAGAAATTTACTTATTTGAATATCAAAATGACAGAACAGAACATAATAAACAGTGATATAAGCAGGGGATTCCAGTAAGCAATGGCTACTGTATTCAATGTGCATCTTTGGGGAGAATTTAAGGTTATTACTTGGTACAAAATATTAAACAAATACAATATTTCAATCTCTGTGTCTGCCCTACAATAAGTTCATTGTTTAGGCATGTTATTATTTTGTCTAAGATTATTCATGAGTATTTGGTTGGGTTTTTTTTTTTTGTGTGTGTGTCTTTCTTTTTTTGGGGTGGGGGATGGGGTCCTCATTATCAGTCACTTGGATTAGTATTTAGATATCAATGATTTTGATTAATCTTTAGTGTGGATTCATAATTTTATTTCAGGTGAATGAGTATTTATGCATTTCCTATGTTTCCATGCATGGGAAGAACTGCTCAAAAACATGGTATTTTGTTATTATTTAGGTCAGAAAAAAATTTCTTGGATGCAAGTCCAATGGGAAGATGTACCAATAAACTGAATGAACATTTAACCACCTTAAATTGTGATTCCACAGTATTTTCTTTCAGAATTTGAATTTTCTGTTACAGTAATACATTTGATGATGTCCACATGCAATGCTTTGTCGTTTCAGTGTAAGGTGAAATATAAACTTTATTAAAACACAGTACCTGTTATTGTTCATGAAAGGAAATTAGATTATGTGTAAATACATGTCTATCATACATGTAATACCATTTTTTGTGAAAAAGTTTTGCAGCAAAACTTTTAACTTACTCAGTCATATGGCTGAAAAATATAAGTAAAATTATGACTGGGAGTTTCTGTCATTTAATATGTTCTTACATATACTTTTATGTTATTTAGAGCTGAAAATCCTGCTCCTGAAAATGACGGCTGTTTTCTTTGATGCAAGTATCTCTCTATCTCAACTCTATGAATATGTGGGTGGGTGTTATGTTGGTATAGGGTTGTCAAAATTGTCATACAGAATATAGGTTGCTTATAACATATTTTCAAGTACACTGATGTAACAGCATGTTTACAATCAACTGCATGTTTGTTTATATACTGGTAATTTGCACAGTAAAGTGTGGTTCCAAATATCAATACTCGCACTTAAGTACTTTAGGAATATGCCCCTGTATATATATCTATAATTTTTATATTTTATGTATTTCCAGACCTAAAAAAGTTTGTGAAAGAAATGAGTCCTCACCTCCAAGGAAAATGTTTTAATTACACCGTATGTGTGTGTGTGTGGGGGGTGTTGCTTAAATACTTAGGCTTTTTAGTCATTAAAAGACAGAGCTTCAGACGAGGTATGACTAGTGTTCCAACAAATCTGGGATTAAGCTGATTGTATTAAAGTATCACTATGGGAAATACATGTACATTCCATCAATGCTATTGTTATATGCCCCTCTTCAGAAGGGATGTATTATGGTACAGCCATGTCTGTATGTCTGTCTGTCCATTTGGGGTTTTCTGTTTCTATTTTCCTTTCTCTTTCACATATCAAGCTGAAACTCGCTATGTAGCTTCTTTATGGGTCACACCAAATCATATTGCAATTTTGATCCAATTTGACTTCTCTTGCCAGGGTTTTGCCCCATTTTTGGAAATTAATGC
The DNA here is from genome assembly GCA_024699665.1 of Ostrea denselamellosa. Lineage (NCBI taxonomy): Eukaryota > Metazoa > Mollusca > Bivalvia > Ostreida > Ostreidae > Ostrea > Ostrea denselamellosa. The sequence continues at coordinate 9,313,057 of JAMZEH010000064.1, forward strand.
TATGTGGAGGGTACATGATTTGTTTTCATGTAAGGACCTTCATATTTTACTGAGTGTTTATATGGGTATTGATTGTTTATTGTTTTCCGCCACATTCAACCATTTTTTGGTTATCAGTTATCAGTTTTTATTGGTGGAGGAGAAAACCCAGATACAATATACCTGGGAAGACCACCGACCTTCCGAAAGTAAACTGGCAAGCTTTCTCACATATATCAGCACGAGCGAGAATGGAACCCGTGCCAACTGGAGGTGAGAGGCCTTCTGATTATGAGCGCTATGCTCTAACCACTCAGCCACGGAGGCCCCTATGAGTGTTGAAGTTGTGTATATGGAAAGGATTTTGATGTTCTTTAATTTTTTGAGAAAATTACACGATGTTGAACTTGGTCAGTTTTGAGGAAATATTACATACAGAGTATATGATTTGTCCTTTTAATCCTCTCACACTTTTAAAACTAGGGCCTTTGTAAATGACTTGGAGATGTGCATAGTGCAAGGATTTTTATTTTTCAATAACTTTTAATTTTCTTTGATCTTTAAAATATGTACAGGTTGTTGAACTCAGTCAAATATGGGGAAATATTTTGCACACGAAACTCTTGGTTTGTCTAGCTACCTCTTGTCACAGTTTCTAAGCAAGGACCTTATATTCATATGATGCAAAGAAATTATGTCACAGCCTGAAGGTGGCTGATACTACCTGAAACAAAAGTTCTACAAATCATGGCATAGGAAAACACTGTATAGAAACGTCTTATGGGCATATTATGTACCATTTTTAGTACTCTTGTTTTAGGAAACAGTAAGCATTACTAATATTGATATTTTCTAATTTGATGTTCAGTTATTTAATACATATATGCACTCTCTTTTGAGAACAAAGAAGGTAAGAAAGAAAGTTGATTTAATTTAATTATTTGATCTTTTATGCTTTTAAAACATGTATTAACTGATGTATATGCTGTCAACTATAGTGTAGCTATTGTAATGAGTAAAATCAACTACTGATTTTATCAGACTGTGGATTTATATTTGACATTACAGTATATATTATGAAATGAAACACTTGTAATATGCAGTGTTGTTGTTTTGTTTAGTTTTTTATCCAAATATTACAAATTATTACTGATTAATATTTACAACAAAATTCTATGAACAATTCTTTTCAGTTACTTGTACTTCCATATTTTACACTATATGTTATGGTATGTATATGTGTACTTGTGTAATGAAGCTTTTATAGATTTTGTATGTGAATTTTATTTTTTATTTAAGTCAGAATATGATTATATAAATGGTACAGTCCTCGGTATGTTACTGCATAAAGGAAATCAGGATAATATTGCTGATGTAAGTCTGTCAAGTCTATCAAATTCATTTAATAATACAAAAGTTCAGTAGCACAAAAATAACAATATTACAATTAATGGTATTCAATATGATTGAAAGATTTGAAAATATCCCATGCAAAAACAACATCCCCAAAGCTCTCCAAAATCTGTTTCAAATACATATATATTGCATATAATGGTACTTTGATGATATTTTTATAACAGAAGTAAGTTTATTTATAGAAGGTTCCACAATTATAATTTTTTGTGAAATTATTACATTATTGAAACACATGATTACTAGTAATCAATAAAATGTACTATATGGAATATTTTTCAGTATGAAATTTCATCACCACTCTTGATGGGATTTTACAGCATAGGCAGAAGGCATTAAATTTTTATTGTTAGCATGAATATTCATTTGATAGTTTATTTTTCACTTGTGTAAGCAATGTCATGTATGCAATTTTATTTCTTCACTGAAATAATCATTTAAAGTATTGCAGAGGTTGTTTAAATCTTAATGAATAATGTAAATTCCTAATTATAATTTATCATCCAACTAATAAAATTATTTGCTTCTATTTTTAAATTGCTAAAATACATGTAAAAACTGTTGATCAATAGAGCACTCATTAATTTTATGTTCTCCAGATTTGATGCATAAAAGTCGTTTCACTATATTAAGTACTTTCATAAAGTAAGGAATTTACAGTAACATATTCATTGTGGACTCTTTATTAACTAATTATGTTTATTATTTTCAGATGATTTCTTGTGGAGCTTTTTTTTTCATCTGGCAGATTTGAGTCTACAAGGTATACCATTAATTTTCATGGATAAATTTTTGGTGAACTATACCATGTATACATATACTGATGTACTTGAATTTAGCTATTTTTATTTTGAAGCATCTTTGAAAACCACCAAAATTATATACCTGGTACCCACCCAGAAAGACTGTTTATTTTGAAGTATTGAATATAATACTGTAAGGTGCTTTAATTCTACAGTGCTGAAATTTCACAATTTGTTACAAGGAGATAATTACAATGGTTTTAGTTTTACATTATAAATTTTGATTATGAAATATTTTCGATATATCTTTCACTATAGGTTTATCTTGGCAGGAAAATGATAAATTGTGAACATAGTGAAATTAAAACTATTGTGTTAATTTCCCAATCTACAGTAATAATTGTCCTGTCACAAGAAATTTGTGCATGGAGACCTCAGATTTTGGGAGCATAGTTACAGCTGGGGGGTTTTTGTGAATGGTTTGTTAGTTTCCCAGTGATTCTCACACTAGCTGCAGCATTTTTAACTAAATTTTTACATAAGTCTTTCCTCAAAGATCGTGAGTAAATGAATTCATTAAAGATGTAGGTGATTAAATTAATCTCATGGAAATGTAATTATAGATATATTGACTAGCTCAAAAGTAGAGCAATCAAATATTACATTTATTTGATGGTTCCAGGTGCAAGTCCTGGGTCAATAACTCGCATTTTCATTGGATTGAAACAAAAATTACATAAATACCCCTACCACACGGTGACATATATTGCACCAAAATGTCTATGAGTGAAAATGGTGTGAATTCTTTATGAAAAAAAAATCCAGAAATATGTATTGAAGGGAAAAGAATATATGTTTATTAATGTAATGAAAAGGTTATTCACAGCATGCGGGAAAACTGGTGGAAAATCCAAAATCATTGCAATTCAGGGTATTTATTATTTGGAAATATTTCATGTTTCATGGGCAAAGATGAATACCAATAGATCAACGTGTTTGTATGTGTGCATGTGTGTGTGCGTGCATCTGAAAAATTGACATCTGCATGACACTATTGTCATATAAACAGTTTGAATATTCTCTGTCTTGGAGATCGGTTAGTAACTTTGATTGTATATATATGCATTTATTTTTTGTTTTATTGACAGGTGATGACACTTTACTAAGCCTTTGCAAAATTTGCAGAAAAAATGAAAGCATGAAATGAAAAATTGGATATATTAAGTGGGTACTGCTCTTCATCGGCTTTAATGTAAGATAGATTAAACAAAACACAAGTATCTAATGTGAAAAATATACGATGAATTTGAATGGTTATAATACATTCCAGAATATGTTTGAGTATGTTTTTAAATTCTTAATCTGTCATTATTCTTTCAGGTTGGTTGTGATGACTGTGGGCTTTACTGGTGCCATTTTAAGTGCATGGAAATGTCATCACCATATAAAGACTTTGTTGCAAAGAAACTGTATATTACTACAAGTGCCTTATTTAATAATGGAAGTAGGCTACTCAGCTCTTGAGCACTACCAAGCAGGATGCTGTAATTGTGTAATAGTACTGGTTCATTACTTATTGCATTGGTTCATATATATTATACATTTATTGCTTAAACCTATTCAGGTGAAAATGATTATGTCAGTTCAAATTTTGAAAGGGTTTGGAAAAGATTACATTTGTGTTTGAAGGATTGTTAAATTAAAAAGATGTAAATCTACATAATTTGACCACTTCTATCATTGTTATTGGTACTCCTTGAGGTATATTTCAATTTCGTAATTTTAGAAATGAGTAGTAGAGACTTGGAAGGAATTCAAATATTGTAATTCATGAATTTGGTTGATTTTACCTTGAAAAGTATATTGATTCTTGAAAACCTTCATATTATTAATTTGCCCAAACATAGGAAAATTAGTAGATTGCCTAATAATTCACAACTATTGCCCCTACTTTTTAAAGTTCTGTTTTGAATTTCAAGGCAAGACATTATAACTTAAGTAGAGATTTAACTAACAATACTCCTAATGTATCATTTTTATCTCAAACTGTATATATATGTTTATACAAGTACTGATCATTGTATCCAGTTCTCTTGTAAATTGGATTTGATGTAAATGTCAGGTCTTTGTTTTTATAAGTTGTGTTGCATATGTATGTGTTGACAATGTATTGCACAATTTTATTGGAAATGAAATTCCAAATAACAAATAAAGTAAGTAAACAAATGGTTTTAATGTTTCTTGTGAGGATGGTCAATGTACTTTCACATATGTAGGTATTGATCCAAAGTATTGATTTAAAAATGTAGTAAGTTCAGAGCCAAGACAAGTGAATTGAAGAAAAGAAATAAAGCTTAGATGAGTGTTGTGACTCATAATGTACTGCCTACTATTGAATTAGGACTCCAATTGGTTGTGAGTGATTGAAACCTTTTAGCACTGATAATTTGACAAGGGGGAACAGTAAAAATTGGAACATATAAACAATCATAAGACGCTTAACACCGCGGATGTAGGTAGAAACACCAGCAACCTATTTTCATCAATGGCAATGTAACAAGCACCAAATTAACTGAAATATAAATAAATGAGTCATTGATTATGTAAAGATATCATTTATTCAATTATTGTGCTCAGTAATTTTATTGTTGCACTCGTCTATGGAGATAGCCAGATTAACGTAAATGCAAATAATGAACTTCAGGCATATTATGCTATGCTGCTGTTGTCTTAACTTTGTCTTTGCAACTCCTGAACCCTTTGGGGGATTTTAATAAAACTTGGTACAATGAATGAACACAATGTGTAGATGTACATATTACAAGGGGAACCCTGTGTAATTTTTATAGTTATGGCACTTTGACTTAGTGCTTTTTTTTTCTATGCAAAATGCTTTGTCTTTGCAGCTCCTCCTGCTCTGTCCAATGCAGTTAACGCGCGCATCTATGCTGCAGAATTATCGCCAGCTAAAGTTAATTGGAGCTCGGTATAAGTGACTTGACAGTCTCTTCAATTCAAATGAATTTATCTTTGATACTATAATATAAATTTCAAAGAATTTATCTTTGATAATATAAATTAGATAGCAACTCTTTTTGAAAGAATTCCTGCGCAAATCATTTGGAAGAGAGCAATAATTCAGTTATTGCGCGCATTTGTTGATTTGATGCGCGCATTAGCTGAATTATTGCCCCCTTCATTGAATTGCAGCACGGATCAATTCAATTGTTGATATCAATTCATTTGAAAACAGCACCCATTTAATTATTGCGGGCATCAATGCAGCAGAATAATGAATGCTATCAACAATTCAACTAATGTGCGCAATAATTCGGAATTGAAGATATCACTAATTATTTGAAGATACCTTTGATTGAATTGTTGCGTGCATCAAATGAACTGATTTCTTTAAAAGACATCAAATCAACAAATGCGCGCAGTAACTGAATTATTGCTCTCTTCCAAATGATTTGCGCAGAAATTCGTTAATTTGGTGCTCCATAATACTCCTCGTTTCATTTTAAATTTGAGTGGAACATAAGTAAACGTGAGAGTGCCTTGAAATACCAGTTATATAAAACTGGTGGAAAGACAGATTAAATTTTGCAAATTGCGCTGTCTCGTCTCAGTTTTTCTTGACCAACAACGTAATGCATTGAAATCTTTCAGGTTGGAAATGAAGTCTCTGGTTTTACAGGCCAAAAAAAAGATATATAAACTTATAAACTTCATGATTTTTTTAAAAAATCTCATTGAGTCAGTCTCGAAACATATCGATCATAACTATTTGAAAATAATATCCGAATTTTTTACATAATGATAAGTTTTCACTATGAGGCACTATAAACAGATACGACAGGTTAAATTACTTAACGATAATAATGAACCAGCTTTTATGCCATATATGCAGTTCACTCTATACCAGAGAGAGAGAGAATATATATGGGTAACTATTACTGTGCATCCTATCAGTGAAACAAATGCAGTATGTTTTTCAAAAACAAGACCTGTTTGTGAAACATCGTGCCGCATATGCAGCATTTCAATATATTGGTCTTAGGGGTATTACTCCTTGAAATTTGCTTGCATTGGAGGGAATACTGTTGTTTGCCTATCTAGAACTCCACCTATGACAAAGTCTTAGACAATTTTCAACAGCCCAGAGAGGGCAGAGGCAAGAATGGCCATTTCAAACCTCTAACGTATGTTTGCCACAAGTTTCTTGTGCTTCTTTATCATTGTGACTATCACAGTCAACACTTCCAGAAAAACACCATAAATGAAACTACAGGTGCCCATGCTTCACATCACTTAATAACATCTTTCATCAAGAAAACTGCTTTGCAATGTTTCAGAATAAAGTACTGAATAAGAAAAAATATCTAGATGATGTTTTTGTCAAGTATTATCTGTATGTTATGGTTGTTAACTATCAATAAAACTTCAAAATCGAGCATTGATATTTATTTATTAATTCATTGTAGTAGTGATAATACATTTGTTACAATAATATCAATATTGATCACTGACAAATGACATTTACAGAAACAGGCAATGTCATTACACTCAAATAATCATATACCTTTAAACATACCCCCCCCTCTCTCTCTCTCTCTCTCTCTCTCTCCACATGATAATTATGTTTTCAAGTGGTTTATTATGTATACAAAAAACAATAAAAAATACATAAATAAATAACCTTTGATGATGAAGAAATGTTACATCTACACTACAAAAATGACTGTCATGTTTTTCCCCTAATGCACATATCGATGTATTAAACTGTTTCTTTTTTTCAATTCTATCTTTTTTAAGAATTCAATCTTCATTCTCCTGTTCCATTAACATAATTTTCTTATTCTTTAATTCTTGTAAAAATTAATGGATATTGGCTTTCCTTAAATTTTACTGTAATTTCAATTTAAAACTATATAAAATGAAAGGAAAAAACACAGACAATACAAAATATGACATAAAAACAATATATAATAAGATACATGTCATTGTTAATATGGTTTAGATTAAATAAATATATTTCAAAGATCCCTGTTTCTTGTTAGTTGCAAAATTATCAGCAGTCATGCTTAAAAAGTAGAGCAATATTTTTTTTCTCCACAACATCTACAAAGTACAGAAAAAAAATTCCAGTATACATTTTATATCAAGTCATTTAAAGCAGCAATAACAAAATGAATATTTTATAACAATTGACCATTTTGGAGAAATACGAGCTTCTTACAGACAGAGAAATGTCCCATACAAAGCAGAGCAACTCTTTGGTTAAGGAGGGAGCCTATATAAGTAATGCTTACTGTCAATTGTTTTGATAGAGAAAAACAACAAAAATTCAAATAACCAATAGCAACATTCACGAATATCACAAAACAGGTTGCTTGAATTCACTTGATAACAACCTGTAATCTACATTTGATCATTTTGTAAAGCAGTGAACCTTGCAATCTTGATACATCACCCTTGGGTGGACCTGGATAACTAATAATCTTGCAGTGTTCAATTATCACCATAAAGAACTAACATTTGGGATTCATTTTGTCAACTCATACAACAAGAATGTCAGTAAAACTGATGGATGCCCCTGACACTGCAACTAACCAAAGGCCTACTTCATATGATGAAAGACTCGCACAATGATCAATAACTGTCGAAATATTGTTGAAACAAAGTTCCTTGACCTTTATAAAGTGACCCTCAGTGACATTTGTCTGAAAGACATTTTGCATATTACTTATTTGTGCAATATTTGATAAACACCTGTTCAAAAACTGTTGAAATAGGAACTTTTTCCTTATATAAGGTATATGTTCTGAGTGACCTTGACCTTTCCAAAATAACCTTCAGATACCTTGGTCCAATATATCAGTAACAATTGAAATATTACTGAAGTCAAGGTTTTCTTTTATATAAAATGTTTATGTTTTGTATGACTTTGACTTTTTACAAAATGACCTTGAGTGACCTTTGTCTGAAAGCCATTTGCTTGTTACTTACTTGTGTGATACATGATCAATAAAGTTGAGTTTTATAGTACATGTAGCCCAATTCTTATATTGATGACATCCTTAAAATTTTTTTAGTGTTCCAAAAGTAAAATGTACAATGCATCATAAAATTATGATCTTTTATCCTTTTCAATCCTGCATTGGTTTCTTCATTGTACTGGCTGTTTATAGCACAAAACAGTGGATACAAAGACAGGTCATATGCAAGGGTACTAGCTGAAATGAAAGAAACATTACAATAATGAATCATCAAATAATGAAGACTTTCATAACAACAGTGAATGCATATTTTGAAGGTACATTTTGGGGAGAATCATATTTCTAATTATGGCTCATAAATAAGAACTTGTGTATGCATAAACACTCACAGTAGGTTTACTGGGTCAGAAATAAATTGTTAACTAATCTAAAATTGATATCAAATTTGCCAATAATGATGTATATTTTGTATATCCTGGAAAAAAAAAACTTTGGTACATACCATCAAGAATATCTCGGAGCAGTCTGTCAAAAAATTCTGATTCCTTGAAAAACAAAGGGTCTCTGCTGATACAGTACTGCTGTAATATAAAAGCATTATCATATATATGATGTACTTGGGTGCTGAAAAAAGTATAGAGTGTGTATACATAATATTATATCGAGGTCTTATTATCATTGATATTTCCCTAAATTTGCAGCCCTTCACCGGCAATGGTGACGTCTCCATATGAGTGAAAGATTCTCGAGCGGGACGTTAAACAATATTTAATCAATCAATCAATCATTGATATTTCTGCATTATGCACATACATGTAAAGACTGTTACTTTATGTAACATATCCACTGTAAATATTAATACCAATATCAACATTTTATAACATACCTTTTCTAAATATCATTCTTAAAATTGTAAATGGCACATTTGGTGATCCATTGGACTCCATGACTTGGAAGCCAAAGCAAACACCTAAAAATGAAACATAACAAAAATTAAAATGTACTGATGGCACCCAGTAGGATGTTTTAAAATGAATTTAGTTTGAATAAAATAACATTCAATCTTTACATACAATGTGGACAAAATATAGTGACAAATCCTGGCAGTAAACTAGGGTATCTTGTAAATTTCTTACAACAACTATCATCTTTCTTCCCCTTTACACATTTTGTTGTATTTTTGTTCCATTAAAAAAAAACCCACCCCTGTTGGTACAAATGTATATTTCTGAAGGGAAACAAGATCACCATAAACAGTACATAACATATACGGAGGTTATATATGGGTCAACTTTTAATCCATGAATCATAGGTTTGAATATCATAGAATTCGAATTGTTTAATATAACAATTGGATGATGGCGAGTCAGTATCCATGCCTAAGAGACAGGCCATTAGAAGGTCTGAGAGATAATTTTGTAAGTATACATGGTGGGGTGTAGACGGGCTACTCATGATAATGCTATTTTCAAACCCCAAGTAAGTCATAAAATTTTGACCGTTTTTTAATTGTTTACAGAATTCTCTAGTTGGGTTTTTACGACGCCGGATGTACAACGTGACTCCTCCAGTTTCTACAAAAGGAAGGAAAAAGGGATACACGATAAAAGACAAAGGAAAGGAGCTAATAAAGGTCAGTTGAAATTCATTATAAACAAGGCATAGCATAGATTTTATATAGATTGGAATAGACCTGAATGATGTACATATGTTTAATTTTAATTAGGAAAAGGACAATGAGGATTGCAATGAATATGACAACATTAATGCAAATGTTGTACAGGAGAAAGCAGAAAGAAAACCCCTTGAAAACCTGGGACTCGAGGCACTATCGGAGGTAACTGGAGCTGGAAAAAAGATGGGAGAGAAGACTATGGCCCAGGAGGAATCTGTGAAGAAGACTTTAAAGACTGTAGAGGGAAAGATCTCAGAGGAGAAGAACAAAGATGAGGAAAGGACTGGTACAGTATATACAAAGAGTGTACATGACATTAAGAAATTAACTCTTCATTGTTGACAGTCAAATTTGTGAATTATTTTAAATGCTATTGTATGTGAATGGTTATCATTTTTTGTTTCACAGTATACATCCTTTTAATATAAATTCTGTTCCAGTGTTTTTTGGGGGTTTTATATGATTTTTTTAAAATATTGAACAGCATCCCCCCTTGTTTAGCATGAAAAGAACATATATGCATACATGTATTCAAATGCTTACTGTATGATATTTAATTTATTTCTTAAGAAAATGATACTGAAAATAAGCCAACGGACAAGGCCACGGAGTCATTAACAACAGCTCTCAAGAAATGTGTTAAACCTAGTAGCAGCGAGCAACTGATAAGACTCACAATAGACGAGAGGTTGAGGGAAATAGAAAAGATTCCAGTCAAGGAACGCATTCAGTACATACTGAAAACCTACAAAGTTTTCAGTCAGCCTGAAAGTGTAAGCTTTGAAAATTGTTCAATTAATTGCATTAAATGGCTTCTGAAGAAACTGACATCATAAAAATATATTTAGAACTTGCCAATGGTGCTAAAAAAAATCTGCAGCTGCATTTTTGTAATAGGTAAACTGTGCAGTCTATTAGTAGTTCTGTTACATCATAACACTGCAACTCTGTTAAAAATGCAGAAGTCAGTGCATTTTATGATTTTAACATTTTTATTGCAGTCCTGTTAAAAGTGCAAACTAATTTCAAACACATTTTTACTTTAACAGGTTATTTTCAATATGTACATGCAAGTGCCTGTAGAGTTGAACAAAATGAGGAGTAACCTTGAGAACTTGATGACAATATCCCTGGATATGTTGTTCGATAAAAATATAATCAAGATACCTAGATCAGCACTTAAAACAACAGGTAAATAAACACAAAGTGGATGTGGTAGTTTAAATACTTAGTCAGTCACCAGTCATTTTATTCATATTACATTGATGCATGCATCAATTCAATTGATGAGAATAATATTTGACTAAAAATATGACTCATTTCAAATCTGCTACAGGAATGCCAAAATGGAAGCATAATAAAGATACTAATTCACAAATTTCATTACAGAATAAATCTTTAACTTATAAAGTTTATTTCTTTCAGAAGAAAAAAATATGGTATATGGCATACATACATTTTCTTTTTGGCTACACGGAAGTCTTTGATGATCAGAATCCTCTCATTTCCAAGAAGAAGTGTTATTAGTAAAGATTAAATCCTGGAAGTAAAGCTCTGCTTCACTGAAAAACTGGACTCCCTAAAATATTTCACTTTTTATTACTCGCAGGTAGATTATGAATCTAAAGTCTACATTTACTAAAGTACTGAAATTGGAAGCATACCATTTATTCCATGACATGATAATGCTAAAGTTAATAAGCTTTCATTAAATTGTTCATCCATCATTCAAATCATCAGTAACTAAATAACAATGTATCCACTTCTCATGTTTTCTCATTTTTTAAAACAAAACTTTATCTTTGACGAACATCATCCATTATAAAATGAAATAACAATTGCTTTACCACATCTTTTCTTGTATATATACTTGTACTGTGAACAATTTCAGCATCACGAACAGAGTTTTCTGCCTGAAGAAGAGATACTCTGGTGGATGTGCTAGCCAAACATTTTGCCTTTGGTTCACCAACATTGGGATATACAACATCCTTCTCTTTAATTCTTGCTGAAAAATTGTAGATAGGATCCAATCTCTTTCTCAGACTGATTCTGTGAGTTCCTACAGTTTGAACCTTACATCTGATGGGTTTGTTTAGTATCTTCTTCCTATCCTCTTCATCCATGGCACTAAGAGCTTATCATTACTACAAAATGCACTTTACATATTCAAGGATTGTGGATAAACTACTGATAATGAATTTCTACACAATTACATGAATATCTATCTCACTATTTTATTCTGTATTATACAGATACAGTAAAACATGCTTATAGCAAAGTCATGGGGAGGAACAATTTAAATTCATTATCAACATATTTTATTTTATCCAATAAATTCATGATATGTCTTAAAAAAAACAGGTGTGGACAATTACTTCACTGTAAGTTTGAATTCACTTCACAAGAATGTGTGTTTGCCATTATGTGACTGTGGCCTCATGCTACAGTGTTGCAACATGTGTGTTTCTGGCTGTAACATAACTACGGTTTCAACAATAATGTGAACAATGTCATTGCTGTATATAATACAAAAATAAAGACTGTGATGTTGAAATACCAGTAGGAATATGGAAATATCTATTATCAGCTATAAAACAGTCCTCTTAGGTCAATAGATCTATGTGATAGAAATTGTCCAGGATACTTACAGTATGGTAGTGTAACATGTATCTGTTCTATGTGACAGAAATTGTCCAGGATACTAACAGTATTGTAGTTGAACATGCATTTGTTCTGTGTGACAGAAATAGTCCAGGCTACTGTGGTAATATTGTACTAAAAAAATGTATCTGTTCTATGTGAGTCCTGACACAAATTGTCCAGGATACTTACAGTATGGTAGTGTAACGTGTATCTGTTCTATGTGACAGAAATTGTCCAGAATACTTACAGCATTGTAGTATAACATGTATCTGTTCTATGTGACAGAATATTGTAATGTAATGTGTATCTGTTCTGTGTGACAGAAATTGTCCAGGCTTATTGCAATATTGTAGTGTAACATGTATGTGTTCTATGTGACAGACAATGTCCAGGATACTTACAGTATTGTAGTGTAACATGTATCTATTTTGTGTGATGGGAATTGTCCTGGGTACTTATTGTATTATAGTTTAACATGTATCTGTTTTATCTCATGGAAATTGTCCAGGATACTTATTGTATCATAGTATAACATCTATCTGTTCTATGTGACAGATATTGTCCATAACACTAACACTATTGTTTTATAACATGTACCTTTTCTATGTGACAGAAATTGTCTAGGATACTTACAATATTGTAGTGAAACATGTATCTGTTTTCTGTGACAGAAATTGTCCAGACCAGTTCTATGTGAAAGAAAGTGTCCATAATACTAACAGTATGGTATTATAACATTTTTGTTATAATTTGAAATTGTGCAGGATACTTACAGCATTGTAGTATAACATGTATCTGTTCTATGCAACAGAAATTGTCCATAGCACTAATATTATTGTATTATAACATATATCTGTTTTATGAGAAAGAAATTGTCCAGGATACTAACAGTATTGTATTATAACAAGATACTTATTGTATCATAGTATAACATGTATCTGTTGTATGTGACAGAAATTATCCAGCCTATTTATAAGATCATAATATAACACGTATCTGTTTTGTGTGACAGAAATTGTCCAGGATACTTACAATATCTTCGTGTAACTTGCATCTGTTCTATGTGAAAGAAATTGTCCAGGACATTTCCAATATTTTCATGTAACATGTATCTATTCTGTGTGACAGAAATTGTTGATAATACTAATAGTATTGTTTTATAACATGTATCTTTTCCATGTGAGAGAAATTGTCCACAATAACTACAGTATCATAGTGGAATATGTATCAGTTCTGCATGATAGAAATTTTCCAGGCTACTGTAGCAATATTGTACTATAACATGTATCTGTTCTATGTGACAGATTAATTGATTTATTATATATTGTTTTATGTCCCGCTCGAGAATTTTTCCCTCATATGGATACATCACCATTACCGGTGAAGGGCTGCAAAATTTAGGCCTATGCTGGGCGCTTATGGCCTTTGAGCAGGGAGGGATCTTTAACGTGCCACACCTGCTGCAACATGGGACCTCGGGTTCTGCAGTCTCATCTGAAGGACCACACCATTTAGTCACCTCTTACGTCAAGCTAGGGTGCTGTGGATCTATTCTGACAACCCTGATCCCCATGGGGTTTATGTGACAGAAATTGTCCAGGATACTTACAATATTGTATTGTAACATATACCTGTTCCATGTGACAAAAATTGTCTACGATACTTATAGTATTGCAGTGTCACATGTATCTGTTCTATGTGACAGATACTTATTGTATCATAGGATAATGTGTATCTGTTCTATGTGACATAAATTATCCAGGAAACTTATAGTTTTGTAATATAACATATATCTGTTCTATGTGACATACATTGTCCATAATAGTTACAGCATCATACTATAACATGCATCTGTTCTATGTAACAAAACTTTTCCAGCCTATTCATAAAATCATAGTATAGCATGTATCTGTTTTATGTGACAGAAATTGTCCAGGATACCTACAATATTATAGTGTAATATGTATCTGTCCTATGTGACGAAAATTGTCCAGGATGCTTACAGTATCGTAATGGAACATGTATCTGTTCCGTGTGACAGAAATTGTCCACGATACTAACAGTATTGCAGTATAACATTTATCTGTCCTATGTGACAGAAATTGTCCAGGATACATAAAATATTGTAGTGTAACATGTATCTGTTCTATGTGACAGAAATTGTCCAGGATACTAAGAGTATTGTAGTATAACATGTATCTGTTTTACGTGATAGAAATTGTCCAGGATACTTACAGTATTGTAGTTAAAATGTATCTATTCTATACGATAGAAATTGTCCCAGATACTTACAGTATCGTATTATAATTACTATATTGTAGTGTAACATGTATCTGTTCTATGTAACAGAAATTGTTCAGGATACTTACAATATTGTAGTTCAAAATGTTATGTTTTATGTGACAGAAATTGTTCAGGGTTATGAGAGTGTTGCAGTATTAGATAAACAGTAATTTCTGTTTTAGAAAATACCAATGTACTATAGTATCATAATATCAACAGTATTGTATTGCTTTCTTCTAAAAAACACATATGTTCTGGGCCTATCTTTGTAGCAACTTCCAGTCATGTAAAATGAATATAAGGTGAAAATATGGTCCTGGTTTGATTACCAAACCCTGGTCTGTAATCACCAAATCCATCTGCAATATATTCAATATGTATGTAACTACATTAAAGTCATATTGTTTGGTGATTACCTCCTCTTGCAATAGTGCTACTTCATATTGTCCGCTTTTTCGAATTTCTTTGACAAAAACATCGAAATGCGCATGCACATCCTAAAACGTCACTGTTCTATGCATTCCGTTTTGACTAGAAATTTGTCCACTAAAATACCTCGGTATTCTCTCAAACATTTGACGTACTTGGGTGAAATGTCACCAATAAACAACATTTTTCCGGAATAATTATTAACGTATTTTTTAAAAGGAACAATTATTAATAATAAAGTCATTTCTGTTAGCTCTGAAGAACCTTACACATCTAATTGTATTGCGAAGTTTACGAGACACAACTGGAATGAAATTACACGTTATTTTGGTAGGCTATATCATAGATCTAACTAAATTAAAACAAAATATACTTTTGTTGGTTTTTTTTAATTTACCCTTTTTAGCAAAATTTTCTTACGAAAGGGAGGAAACCCTTGGAACACCCCCCCCCCCCCCACTCTTTAGATCCACCACCGGATAATATATATAGCTAGGTATTGGGTCTTTGATCAGAGGTATCTCAATTTTAATCAATAAATAGATTAAAGGAGCGGGGGCTCTATGTATGTATCTATATAGAGAGAGGTTTTTTCCTCTCTTTTTTCTATTTATATCTATTCATGGATTTAAATTCGGATAACTGTGCTTGGATCCACCTACTTGTGACTCAGGTTTATAATGTTGGATTCGCCGTGTTTGAATATCACGTGACTGGGTATACAGGTGCCAAAGAGTGAGTTGTATTCATATCGGCACTATATCGGGGCCCATACCTGCACACATCGTCAAGGTGGAAAAACGCAATATTATGAAGATGTATGTACAGAGTGTTGTAGACTGGTAATGATTGATCTATTTATCAGCTGTTTATTACTATATTAATAATTCATAGTTTAATCCTATACATTTAATTAATATAATCATTTAAAAAGTTAAGTTCGGTTGTAGTGCGTTCGTTTCGTAACCAGGAGGACGTGAGTGCCAGTCCTGCTCGTGGCATGGCAGCATCAAACCTAAGACGTAAAGATAGGTAGCGATTACTCCTTCGCCAAACGCTCGGCATTTAGAAGTTAGTATCACGGGTCTTTCAGATATAACCTTAAAAACGGAAGCTCCGAGTCGCGGCAGGCGTTGGCACTTACTGCTGCGGTCTTGAGCCCTAAGCATGTCAAAATATGTGATATGGTGACATCTCAGTATTAGTGATAAATTCTCGATGGAACGTAAAACAAACAAATCAAATATTAAGGTAATTTGGTGTATCTGAAGTTTGGGAATACGTCTAAGGTGTAAATGTTCAATACGTTGTACGGATGTTGCGGGGTTGTCCCATACAAACATAATGTATCAATACCCAATCTACCAACGGGCGTATTATTATATATAAACGAGGTGAAAACTAGTCAGTAATCACGTGATTTCTAAACCCGCAACAATGTCAAGCGACAATGATAGTGAGCATTGCATTTTTGTTGTTGTTTTTTGGGGGTTTTTTGTTGGTATTTTCTATGAATTTTTACAGCAACTGAACAGTTCTGCGTTTGTATTGAGAATCGTCACGGTATCTGTACATGTTAAGAGGAATACTGGAACTTCCAACTCTGCATTATTAGAAGACATCTAACGAATTCAAGATGGAGATGACATCAAAGGTAAGCATTATTTAATTTATTGATGTTAGATGCTTTTTTTTTTTTAGCTCACCTAAGCTGAAAGCTCAAGGGAGCTTTTGTTTTGTCTGTCTGTTAACTGTTCACAATTTAATCACTGGGTCAAATTTAATCAAATTTACCACAAATCACGCTTGTGTAAAGAGATTTAAATTTTGTACAAATGAAAGGTAATACATCCTGCAAATAAGGAAATGATCACAAAAGGCAAAAAATAAGGTGGGGTGATTTAAAAGTCATTTTAGCAAGAACCACTGGCAACCAAAGTTGAGCAGTGTTTGAAATAGGGTAGGGTCATATTTAGAGTGCCAAATTACCAGAACCTTAAATAATTATAGATATAATTGTTTGAAGGTATCATAAATTCAATCATTTCTCTTGTCATTTGAAATATTGCACACATCAAATCAATTATTACTCCCTTCAATTAAATCTAATCCACTTCAATTCAGTAATTACTCTCATTAATTGAATCAATGTGCTCATCAATTCAATCAATGAGAACAATGATTGATGCGAGCAATGAACAGAAAATGTTATTAAATTCAATCTGTATGTCCAAGGTAATTGTTTGTGTTAAGATTTTTTTTTTTTTGTCTAACATACACATGTGATTGAATCTTTTGAAAATTGTTTGTGTAAGGTGGAATGATATACCTAGTGATTTTTTTTCTGTACCAATTCCTCAAGCATTTATTGAACCATATGTAATGACCTTAGTTCATAATTAAAGTTATCATTAATTATTTAAGATATCATAAATTCTCTAATTGCTCTTGTCTTTCATTTGTAACAATTTTTTTTAAAGAAAATTAGATTTTGTCATTTTTCAATTGTAGACCATATCTGATTTAAAATATAATAAAACAATTTTAATCATCATACATTTTAATCTTATCAGAAACAAATGGGTTTATTACATGAAACTTGAATTCCTTGACAACTGTTGGTAAAATCTGTACCAATGTGTATAAATAGAACATGTACATTATTGATATGCTTAAGTCAAATTAAAAAAAAAAAATGAATTTGAGCCATATATGTATTTTTTTACGTCTTGGTTTAGAAATTGGGAGCATTAACTTTCTTAGAATAGCAATACCAAAACAACCTGATACTTTTTTGCAAGACGGTTATGCAATAAATAAATATTTTTGTCCAAACTTTTTATTTCTTAGTCAGATAAGTACAAAATGACATCGAGTAAAATTTATTTAATGTTAATACAGTAATGTATCTTAATATGATTTAGCATACAAGTAAACACTACACAGTAATAAACACAAATAAATACTACACACAACAATACACACCAATAAACACTACATACAGTAATAAACACACAAATAAATACAACACATAACAATACACACAAGTAAACACTACACAGTAATAAACACACAAATAAATACTACACATAACAATACACACAAGTAAACACTGCACACAGTAATAAACACAAATAAATACTACACATAACAGTACACACAAGTAAACACTGCACTGTAATAAACACACAAATAAATACTACACATAACAATACATACAAGTAAACACTGCACACAAATAAATACTACACATAACAGTACACACAAGTAAACACTGCACTGTAATAAACACACAAATAAATACTACACATAACAATACACAAAAGTAAACACTGCACACAGTAATAAACACACAAATAAATACTACACATAACAATACATACAAGTAAACACTGCACACAAATAAATACTACACATAACAATACACACAAGTAAACACTACACAGTAATAAACACAAATAAATACTACACATAACAATACACACAAGTAAACACTGCACACAGTAATAAACACAAATAAATACTACACATAACAATCCACAAAAGTAAACACTACACACAGTAATAAACACACAAATAAATACTACACATAACAATACACACAAGTAAACACTACACAGTAATAAACACACAAATAAATACTACACATAACAATACACACAAGTAAACACTACATAGTAATAAACACACAAATAAAAACTACACATAACAGTACACACAAGTAAACACTACAGAGTAATAAACACACAAATAAATACTACACACAACAATACACACAAGGAAACACTACAGAGTAATAAACACACAAATAAATACAACACTTAACAATACACACAAGTAAACACTGCACTGTAATAAACACACAAATAAATACTACACACAACAATACACAAAAGTAAACACTACACAGTAATAAACACACAAATAAATACTACACATAACAATACACACAAGTAAACACTACACAGTAATAAACACACAAATAAAAACTACACATAACAATACACACAAGTAAACACTACATAGTAATAAACACACAAATAAAAACTACACATAACAATACACACAAGTAAACACTACAGAGTAATAAACACAAATAAATACTACACTTAACAATACACACAAGTAAACACTGCACACAAATAAATACTACACATAACAATACACACAAGTAAACACTACACAGTAATAAACACACAAATAAATACTACACATAGCAATACACACAGGGTAAACACTACACAGTAATAAACACACAAATAAAAACTACACATAACAATACACACAAGTAAACACTACACAGTAATAAACACAAATAAATACTACACATAACAATACACACAAGTAAACACTACACAGTAATAAACACACAAATAAATACTACACATAACAATACACAAAAGTAAACACTACACACAGTAATAAACACACAAATAAATACTACACATAACAATACACACAAGTAAACACTGCACTGTAATAAACACACAAATAAATACTACACATAACAATCCACAAAAGTAAACACTACAGAGTAATAAACACAAATAAATACTACACTTAACAATACACACAAGTAAACACTACACAGTAATAAACACAAATAAATACTACACATAACAATACACACAAGTAAACACTACACAGTAATAAACACACAAAAAAAAACTACACATAACAATACACACAAGTAAACACTACACAGTAATAAACACAAATAAACACTACACTTAACAATACACACAAGTGAACACTACACAGTAATAAACACACAAATAAATACTACACATAACAATACACACAAGTAAACACTACACACAGTAATAAACACACAAATAAATACTACACATAACAATACACACAAGTAAACACTACACACAGTAATAAACACACAAATAAATACTACACATAACAATACACACAAGTAAACACTACACAGTAATAAACACAAATAAATACTACACATAACAATACACAAAAGTAAACACTACACACAGTAATAAACACACAAATAAATACTACACACAACAATACACACAAGGAAACACTACAGAGTAATAAACACACAAATAAATACAACACCTAACAATACACACAAGTAAACACTGCACTGTAATAAACACACAAATAAATACTACACATAACAATACACAAAAGTAAACACTACACAGTAATAAACACACAAATAAATACTACACATAACAATAAACACAAGTAAACACTACACAGTAATAAACACACAAATAAATACTACACATAACAATACACACAAGTAAACACTACACTGTAATAAACACACAAATAAATACTACACATAACAATACACACAAGTAAACACTACACACAGTAATAAACACACAAATAAATACTACACATAACAATACACACAAGTAAACACTACACAGTAATAAACACAAATAAATACTACACATAACAATACACAAAAGTAAACACTACACACAGTAATAAACACACAAATAAATACTACACACAACAATACACACAAGGAAACACTACAGAGTAATAAACACACAAATAAATACAACACCTAACAATACACACAAGTAAACACTGCACTGTAATAAACACACAAATAAATACTACACATAACAATACACAAAAGTAAACACTACACAGTAATAAACACACAAATAAATACTACACATAACAATAAACACAAGTAAACACTACACAGTAATAAACACACAAATAAAAACTACACATAACAATACACACAAGTAAACACTACAGAGTAATAAACACAAATAAATACTACACTTAACCATACACACAAGTAAACACTGCACACAAATAAATACTACACATAACAGTACACACAAATAAACACTACACAGTAATAAACACACAAATAAATACTACACATAACAATACACACAAGTGAACACTACACAGTAATAAACACACAAATAAATACTACACATAACAATACACACAAGTAAACACTACACACAGTAATAAACACACAAATAAATCCTACAGATAACAATACACACAAGTAAACACTACACAGTAATAAACACAAATAAATACTACACATAACAATACACATAAGTAAACACTACAGAGTAATAAACACACAAATAAAAACTACACATAACAATACACACAAGTAAACACTACACAGTAATAAACACAAATAAATACTACACTTAACAATACACACAAGTAAACACTACACAGTAATAAACACAAATAAATACTACACATAACAATACACACAAGTAAACACTACACTGTAATAAACACACAAATAAATACTACACATAACAATACACAAAAGTAAACACTACACACAGTAATAAACACACAAATAAATACTACACATAACAATACACAAAAGTAAACACTACACACAGTAATAAACACACAAATAAATACTACACATAGCAATACACAGAAGTAAACACTACACACAGTAATAAACACACAAATAAATACTACACATAACAATACACAAAAGTAAACACTACACACAGTAATAAACACACAAATAAATACTACACATAACAATACACACAAGTAAACACTACACAGTAATAAACACACAAATAAAAACTACACATAACAATACACACAAGTAAACACTACACAGTAATAAACACAAATAAATACTACACATAACAATACACACAAGTAAACACTACACATATTACAGGATCTTAAATCCAGATAAAAAAGTGTTCACATGGAGAAGAAAAACACCTTTTAAACAAGCACGTTTAGATTATATTCTAATTTCAGAAAGCTTATCAAACAATGTCGAAAAATTCAATAAAACCGGGGTATAGATCAGATCATTCAATTGTACTACTGGAACTTAAATTTAACTCGTTTGAAAGAGGACATGGGCTATGGAAATTCAATAATAGGTTATTAACAGACCCAACATTTGTAGAAAAGGTGAAAGACACAATTCAAAAAGTCAAACAACAATATTTAGAAACTGAAGGCGGTGAAAACAATCTTCACACATTATCAATGATAGTACATTCCTAGAAGTTTTTTGATGGAAATAAGGGGCACTGCTATTTCTTACTCTTCATACAAGAAAAAGGAAAGGGACAGACTAGAGAATTCTTTAATCGAAGAAATAGGGGCTCTGGAATCTGAACAAGAAATGAATATAGATTTTATTGAACAAAAAAAGAATGCCCTTCAAGACTTAAGAAATAAAAAACTACAAGGTCATGTTGTAAGGTCAAGGGCAAAATGGATTGAAGGTACATCTGTAATATGGAATCTCGTAATTATTTGAACAAAACAATAAAAGTAGAATTAGAAAACAACCAAATCATATATGATCAGCCAGAAATTTTAAGACAAGCCAAAAAATTTACCAAACACTTTATACTAGTACAGATTTTATGCTACTAGATATATCTATTGAAGATATTATCAAAACAAGTGAAGTACGGAAGCTTGATCAACATACAGTAGTAATCTTGAAAAAAGTATAGATGAAAGGGAGGTGTTTCATGTTTTGAAAAATAGCAAATCTCCAGGAAGTGATGGTTTTACAGTTGAATTTTTCAAATTCTTCTGGAAAGATTTAAAATTATACATAGTACAATCAATTAATAACATATTATTTATTCAAAAGGAGCTCCCAATCACACAAAGATTAGGAATAATCTCATGTTTGCCGAAAGGCGACAAACCCAGGCATTTCTTGAAAAACTGGCGTCCAATAACTCTTTTGAATGTCTTATATAAAATTATATCAGGATGCTTAAGCTACAGAATAAAATCTACCTTAGATTACTTAATATCAGATACTCAAACTGGCTTTATGAAAGGAAGATATATAGGAGAAAATACTCGGTTTATTTACGATTTGATGTCTTTCACAGAAAATAAACATATTCCAGGATTACTTGTACTTCTCGATTTTGAAAAAGCTTTAGATTCAATTTCTTGGTCTTTTCTTTACAAAGTTCTAAAATATTTTTGTTTTGGGAAGTACATGTTAAATTGGATTACGATCTTGAATACAAACAATGTGGTTCCCTATCAGAACAGTTCAATGTTGAACGTGGTTGCTATTTTGATCAAACAAAACAATGATATAAAAGGTATTGTGATTAATGATGAAGAACATAAACTATCTCAGTATGCTGATGACACTTCTCTTGCTCTTGATGGTACACCAAAGTCTTTACTTGCTGCCCTTGACACTACTGATTTTTTCTCAAAATTCTCAGGACTTAAAATAAATAGTTCAAAAACTAAAATTATCTGGATTGGATCAAAAAAATTTTCTAATGAAGTTTTTCATCATTCTAGATGGAAACTAGACTGGGGATACAGCAATTTTAATTTATTAGGTATACATTTTTCGGTAGAATTAGACAAAATCATCGAACTCAATTATGGAATTCACATACCTAAAATAAAAGCTATGATACAACAGTGGAGAAGGAGAATTCTAACTCCAATAGGTCGGGTAACAGTTGTTAAGACACTACTTATGCCAAAACTGAATCACCTTTTTATTTCTTTACCAACACCTAAAAAAGAAACTATTTCATCATTAAAGAGTTTTTTCAATTCATTTGGAATGCTAAGTCGGATAAAGTTAAAAGAACAACTGTTACCCAAGACTATTTGATAGGGGGTCTTAAAATGATTGATATCAATAAGTTTATTATGTCTCTGAAATGCTCATGGATATAAAGGCTAACTACAAGTGACACAAAGCCATGTTTAGATATTTTCATTTCTATCAATGGCCGAGATATTGTAAACAAAATTTTTGATTTTGGAAATATATTTATTTCAGATTATGTGATGAAAGAAAATGCCTTTTGGCAAGATGTCTTTAATTCTTGGTTAACAGTAATGAAACTTAGGGATCAGAAAATAAATGAAAACGATTTTTTATGCACTCCACTATGGTATAACTCACTTTTCAAGGTGGGAAATAAAGGTTTCTTTATAAAAACATGGTATGATAAAGGTATATCAGTTGTTGGTGATCTTTTTGATGATGAAAGCAATTTTTTGTCTATATATGCTTTTAAACAAAGATTTTGAGTATGTATGTATCATGCAATACAACAGTGTTGTTAGTGCTATTTCAAATTTTATGAAAACAATGTCTATTAAAAGAAACTGTGTCAAAATAGTATGCAAGCCTTTCATACCTTTTTACTATGAATCAATTGTATCATATGAAAAATGTAAAAAAAAAGTCATATATAGGCTTCTGAATGAGAAGTATGCTGAGCTTAACTCAATTTCTAAGTGGAACTCTAAATTATCACCTCATAGAATACAAAAACTGTTGGTGAAAGATGTTTTTAAGGTTTGCTTCAAAATAACAACTGATTCTACAGTTCAGTGGCTACAATATAGAATTTTTCATAGAATCCTTCCTGTAAATTATTATCTAAAGAAAATTAATGTTATAAGTTCTGACTCTGTACTTTCTGTAAACAAGCTGCTGAAACTATACAACATATTTTTATTGATTGTGGAAAAAATTATGTCATTATGGAATAGTTTCAGTCTACCTATATATGTAAAAACCAAAGAAAGAGTTGGGTTTAACTTGCAAAATGTGTTATTTGGTGATCTTCCACTCACAAAAAGAAACAAAGTGATAAATGTTTTGATCCTTTACACAAAACAGTATATTTTTTCTAGACTGAAACAGAACAAACTACCAAATATATATGGGTTATTATCTCATTTGAAACTCAAATTCAACATTGAAAAGCATATTGCTATCCAAAAACAGTGATGTACATAGATTTGAAAAATTATGGTCATTATGGAAAAATATTTTTGATTTTTAACTCTTATTATCTGCTTGTATCATATTTATGCAAATTTAGAATAATGATACCAGTATATAGACTATGCATAAAAGTGTGTGTGTGTTTATGGGTATGAGAGGAATTATCAAAAAAACAAAAACAAAAACCACTATTCTTTGTTGTAATTATATTCTGTCTGATTTGTGATATAAAATGTTAATAAAAAAAAACATACTACACATAACATTACACACAAGTAAATACTACACACAGTAATAAACACAAATAAATACTATACATAACAATACACACAAGTAAACACTACACAGTAATAAACACAAATAAATACTATACATAACAATACACACAAGTAAACACTACACAGTAATAAACACACAAATAAATACTACACATAACAATACACACACGTAAACACTACACAGTAATAAACACACAAATAAATAATACACATAACAATACACACAAGTAAACACTACACAGTAATAAACACAAATAAATACTACACATAACAATACACACAAGTAAACACTACACAGTAATAAACACAAATAATAAATACTACACATAACAGTACACACAAGTAAATACTACACACAGTAATAAACACAAATAAATACTACACATAACAATACACACAAGTAAACACTACACAGTAATAAACACAAATAATAAATACTACACATAACAGTACACACAAGTAAATACTACACACAGTAATAAACACAAATAAATACTATACATAACAATACACACAAGTAAACACTGCACACAGTAATAAACACACAAATAAATACTACACATAACAATAAACACAAGTAAACACTACACAGTAATAAACACACAAATAAATACTACACATAACAATACACACAAGTAAACACTGCACACAGTAATAAACATACAAATAGTCCCATGGGGATCCAGGTTGTTAGAATAGATTCTCAGTATCCCTTTCTTGTCGTAAGAGGCGACTAAATGGGGCGGTCCTTTGGATGAGACATCAAAAACCGAGGCCCTGTGTCACAGCAGGTGTGGCACGATAAAGCTCCCTTTCTGCTCAAAGGCGTAAGCACTGAGCACAGGCCTAAATTTTGCAGCCTTTCACCAGCAATGGTGACGTCTCCATATGAGTGAAAAATTCTCGAGCAGGACGTTAAACAATACATAATCAAGCAATCAATACTACATATAACAATACACACAAGTGTACACAACACAAAATGATAAACACACAAATAAATACTACACATTGCAATACACATAATTGAAGACAACACACAGTAATAAACAAATAAATACTACACATAACAATACACACAAGTAAACACTACACACAGTAATAAACACACAAATAAATACTACACATAATAATACACATAAGTGTACACAACACACAGTTATAATCATAAATACTACACATGTACATAACAATAAACATGTGAACACTACACACAGTAATAAACAGTTTATAAATCTAAAATTGGAAACTCAAGTTATAATCCGGATTTTCAATGAATATATGATTTTCATAGGTGGTGCACCCCACAGTGTTAGTCAACCCATTTTTGGCAATCTGATTAAAACAATACCCTTTTCCTTAGAGCATAAGGAGAAGGAAGGACCCGACTGCATTTTCAGTGATAAAATAAATACGCTCTGAATTGATAATCATGTAAAAGTGAAATTACACTATTCACAAATTCTATCATAATAATTGTCTTATTTTAAGACCTGATTTATGGTATTCAAATTTTGTCATGCGGATAATTTCAATTGTTGGTATGATTGTCGTGCGGATAAAATCGGTATTTAGCATGACCTAAAAAATAGAATATCTGTAACATTTTTACCTACATTTTGATAATCCTGATTTTAGGTATTCGATAAGTTATTTTTTAATGAATTCAAATTCATCCCTTGATTATAAACACATATTATACTATTGTAAAACCATTATTTTCATTAGTTTGAGTTGTATAGTGTATGTTTCTTCAGAACAGAAATGCCTGGTTGTCATTGTTGGTTTTTTAAATGCTGGGCAAAACTCATCTGCACAGTATTGTACCTAATAAAGCACATGTCAACATTTTGGGAACATATACTACTCAAAGTTTGATAAGGATCATATAGTTCTTACATTATAAAATCAATATATGAATTGATAAGACACGCAAATTTCATCATAGTGTTGGACTGACCCCTCTTGAGCCTCAAAACACAGGTTAGGTAGGGAAATGCATGCTGCAGTGATCATGAGTAGCACGTGAAGCATGGTACCCACATTATTCACATTTCTGAGTGCTTGTCGTTGATTTGAATTTGGCCATTGTCTTTACATCTGACCTCGTTTAAGTCACTGTCACTCTATGAAAATGCCTCCACAACGTCAAAGACGTCGTTTGACTATTGAAGAATTGGCCAGATGCATAGGAATGCTCGAAAATGGTGCAAGACAACGTCACGTTGCAGAGCTATTGGGGTGTCAGTCAGAGCGTTGTTTGCAGAGCTTGGAACCGGCATCAAGCTCATGGTTCAGCTTCTCATCGACATGGAGGCGGCAGAGAAAGGTCCACCACGCAGCAAGATGACCGTTTTCTCTTGATTTCAGCACGACGTCATCGGTTTGCAACGGCGACTGCGCTTAGAAATGATCTTCTGAATGCAACTGGAGTTAACATTTCCACGCAAACTGTGCGTAATCGTCTTCATGAAGGTGGTCTTCATTCCCGGAGAGCCTGTATTTGCATCCCTCTTACTCAGCGACACAGACAAGATCGTTTGAATTGGGCCAGGGCTCATGTGAATTGGAGGGTTGCTGATTGGGCCCCTGTACTTTTCACAGACGAGTCGAGGTTTTGTGTTGACTTCACAGATCGTCGTGCACGAGTGTGGAGAAGGGCAGGAGAACGATATCAGGACGCTAATGTTGCTGAACATGACAGATATGGTGGTGGGTCGTTGATGATTTGGGGAGGAATCAGTCGAGCTGGACAAACTGATCTCCATGTCCTAAGGCGAGGCACGATGACCGGAGTGCACTACAGGGATGAAGTCCTAGATGTGTACGTGAGACCATATGCTGGTGCTGTTGGTCCTGACTTCATCCTCATGGACGATAATGCACGTCCACATCGTGCTAGGGTGGTGGACGAGTACCTGGAACATGAGACAATTGTTCGTATGGACTGGCCAGCTCGTTCTCCAGACCTCAACCCTATCGAGCATGTCTGGAATATGCTTCAGGTAGCGATTTCACGTCGTCCTGTACAACCAGCCACCCTCCAGGAACTTGAAAATGTTCTGATCCAAGAATGGAACGTTATCTCTCTTGCGTCCATTCAAAACCTCGTTGGAAGCATGAGACGACATTGCCAAGCTGTCATTGGAGCTAACGGAGGCCATACCCGCTATTGACACTTGTTTGTGCAGTGTGAAATGGAATGTGCAGAGTTTAAACAATTCCGTGATCATGAAATTACCATGCTTTTCAGGGTACTCTCCCTTTACCTTAGGAGTATGCGATGAAATGTCATGTTTGCCAAATTTTTCTGTCACAATTTCTTGAAGTAAACATTTCTGAACATAAATCACTCTGTGTTGGTTGTCATTCACCTTTGTTGAAAGTTTTACAAGTGCTGAAAAATATGATCCTTATCAAACTTTGAGTAGTATACTTTGTGCTGTCAGTAGAGAAAATTTCCAAATATAGATTTCAATTGTTACATAGAAAACAAAAACAAAGTTTCCTGTAAGATCACAACCAAAGAGGATGCTTACAAACACTATGAACCTTTGACCAAACAAACGAGGAACTAACAGAATTTATTTGAACTTTACAGAGCCTGCGGAGATGAAGACTGGACACTTTCAGAATACTTAGAAAATTAGTAGTCCTCAACAGGCGACCTGATCGCAGGAGCATTCCCTGTATCTCGCAGCAGCAGAAGAGGGTCCCTCACTACATGATTCCTCGCGGGAGACAGCGTTTATATGGAGCAGGTACATTTTTTTTTATCTGTATGCCCATATTATAGGGCAGAAATCCCTGAGTATTACATGTCTCTCTTAGACTTTTCATGTTACAATATTTTGTATTCTGTTGTGCAAAGGTGGATCCAGGAATTTTTTAATGAGGGCGTTCTACCGTTAAATTTGGTTATCAAAGAGTGGGGGTTCCACCCTCAAAATGCATTAATTTACATTTTTAGCTAAATAATCTGACAAGGAAAGGGGGGGGGGGGTTCCAACCTTCAGTCTCTGCACCTGGATCCGCCCCTGCAATGTTCCTGTATAAGGAGGGGGTATTTATGTTATCTCGCCTACGTCAGCACAGTATTAGGAACAATTAAATTTATTAGATCCCTACATAGTACCTCTTTCTTTCTTACTCTCACAGAAGTATGTTATTTAGACTCCTGAATTTTTCTGGTTCGTGTCATGTTTTTGTTTACATAGGTTAACTATTTTTTAAAGCAAATTTTGGAATTCGTAAGTTCATTCTGAACACTGTTAAACATTTTTTAGTGTTTGTCAATCTCATTTTGTTTTCAATATAATATATTTTCTGTTAGGTCATCTATATGTAAACAAAAACATGACACGAGCCTTAATTAATTACATAACAAAGAATTGGGATTGCTGTCTCACTTGACTGACATTCAAATTTTTGATGACCTTCAAAAATATCTTAGTTAAACACTGACAATGTTAAAAATGGGGGAATGAAATTTGAAGAAGTTCAGGTCAATGCCTCTTTAATTGTGTTTCACACACAGAGCAAGAGGATTGTGAGGTTTTTCGTTAATGCCTCGCCCCATTCCAAGGGTCTTCATGATGTGTACAAATTTAATTCTACACTTCATTTCAATGTTTACGTACCTCCTTTTTAATTAATAATAAAGATATTCATTATGAAAAAAATCAGATGTATTATGGTAATAATAATTGGTGGGAAAATATTTCAATAGTATAGAGAACTGAATGAATTGTTTCCCCTTTTTTGAATTCATTTATTTTTATTTTTTAGCTAAGCAGATCAACGCTGGAACTGAGATTTCGTCTTTGAGTCGGAGTGATATTGCCATTCAAAGATGGTCCCCATGATGTCACAAAGGGTGAAACGAAAACTTGTTCTGCACTTGTTTATTGAGTCTTGAAGTTCAGTGTTAAAGTTAGGATTTATTGAAATTTGATTAGAGATTGTGTCCATGTGCTTTTCAATAAGTACCTTAGTTATGAAAGTTTTTGGACTTGTAGTCAGATCATTTTGATGAATTCAGACTTGGAATTATTTTGGAATTTGAGTTGGAAATCTCAAGGAAAATAGCCAGGAATTTAGTAGAGGTGCATCAGTTTTAGTAATGGTATTTTAACTTTCCTCCAGAAGGATTAGGAGAAAGTTTTCTAAGTAGGATTTAGTCCGGTTTTTACTTTCCAACGTAAGAGTTTTTGATGGAGCTGGCTAGTGATTACTGACTTAGACTAAACTGAGATTTCATAGTTGTTAATATTTGCTGTTTTTGAGATTACAATATTACTAAATGGTAAACTTGAGATGTGAGTCTATGTTTTGGTTGGGAATCTGACAGTTTTTTAATATATTCCCATGTTACTCGTTTGACCTTTGGTTAGTGGGCTTGTTTGGCTTTGATGTTCCTTGGCATCATGATTGTGGTGAGCATTGCTTTGGGATGGACAAGTTTCTGATTGGGAGAGCCTCCATGTTGAAGGGGGGGAGGGAGTGGGGCCCTTAGAGAGAGTAGGACCCAAAGAGAGCGTGGGGCAGTGTTGGAGAGTAGGAGAGAGGGACGGCTGCAGAAATCCCGGGGGCAATGGCCCTTTGACTGCGGGGTGGTGACCAGGGGAGGAAGTGTCTGTTCCACCACGACAGCATCGGGGTTGTTTCTAGGTATCGTCAATTGGATTTGTAATTCAGACTGAGGTGAATTGGTGCCACTGGTCTGGTGAAACTTCTCTGATGTCTGTTGGAGCTGTATGAATTTCAGCAGCAGAGTGTTGGTGCTGTGGGTCCCGTGAGTCAGACAAGTAACGAAGATGAAGAGGAAGTGGGCCTCTAGAGGGCAGGTAGTCATGGTGAAACAGGCCAATTTGTAGGTTTACAGATTGAGATATCTCATGGAATTCAGACATTGTGAACCCATAGCTGATTGATTTGGATCCTCTGGGTGAGATGGGATCCCTGGTGCTGACGAACTGTAGAGTCAAGGTGTTAAGGCTGAAATTTGTTTAGGGAGTTACCCATTGCCACCATTCATCATAGAAGGAGCAGAGCGACCTATTGTGGGAGGAGAGGGTCTGGTGTCATGCTTTGGAGGGAGAAGTCCGTAAGGTCCAGGTTCGGGAGAGCCCTCGGCTCCATCTAGGCATCCTTCAAACGATGCAGGAGGTGATTTACCTGGCATTTATGGTGTGGTTGAGGGAGCGTTGATGGAAGTGAATGGCCATATAGTGTTGGATATCTGGACGGCTTTTGAGGGAATGGTTGGTTTCCAACAGTCTGAATGCTCTGAGTTCAGGGATGGTTCTGTTAGTGGGAAAACATTTGATTGCCTTGCAGGGAGCATGGTGCGGTGGATGTCAGTTTTATCCTGGAATCAGTGCAATCCTCCTTCATCTTCAGAGGAGGAGGAGCCAGAATGTTTCTTCACAAAGGTCATCCAGCAGCTGAGGGTCATTCAGCAGTGTTAGCATGCGGGCCAGTGGGTTCTGTTGGCTGGCACTCTGAGGTAGGGGGTCCCGCCTGAGACTGTTGGCATTTGCAGCCGTGGCTGGGGGAGGGGAGGTCTAATGCAACAGACTTGGGGCAGTGGCTCACATTCGGCAGTGGATGCAGGAGGGGGGGGCTGAGTGAAATCCTTCCGGGGTTGCAGGAAGTAGCTGGGGAATTGTGTGTGGGTAACTATCTGCCTCTGTCCTGAGTAACTGCAAACACCTGTTGGGGAACTACATGGTGGATTTGGCTAGGTTGGGGCTGCCAAGATGAACTTCATGCAGTTCACTCAAGGAGGCCAGCAGCTGGAGAACTAGCGGAGGAACCTGCTGAGCAGTTTCAGTTACATGGGGGGTCTGTGGGAATAGAGGTGCTTTGGTTGGATGTGAGGGCCTGCTGGTGTAGTTCCTTCTTGCACTTCCCGATTATGTGGCAAGAGTCTGTGGTTGGCCAGGGGACCATGGGTCATGGAGAATGCTGTGTGTTGTGTGGTGTGTTATCTGGATACCATATGATTTCCTTGCGTTCAGAAGGGTATTGATGGGGAGGGGCGGCTGAGGACGGGTGAGGGGTCCCGATAGACAGGGTCCAGATGGGAGGGCGACTGGATCAGCGGAGAAGTGGCGTGCAGGAGGAGGTTCTGTTCAGCATGAAATTGGGGTGGATGCTTCCTGCACTGTCAGTCATGATTCAAGTGGTAGGGATTGGATGAGCTGGTTGTCGGCTCTTGTTCAGCAGATGCAGTTTGGTGGGAAGTCGACTTGTCCCGATCGGTGGCCGACCCAGAAGAAAGGTGACCTGTGCTGATTGTCAGAGCCATGACTGAAGGTGAGGCAGACTCTTAGGCTTCAGGTAGGCATTTTGAGATGTCAGTCGTGAGGGGTAGATGGTGGAGTTTGCTTTGCCTACGGGCAGTGTGTGCACTTCGCCAGGGACTCTCCGGAGAGTCTCGCAAGAAGCTCTTTGAAGTGGGGGGGCTACAACAGGACTCTTTGGTGTTTTTTCGGTTGTCATCATCAACCATCCAGTAGTGTCCTATGAAGTGAGGAGAAGACAGTTCTTCCAAAAATAGCCTCTTTATCTGGTTTGAGTCCTTCAATTTCAATGTACATTATTTTGGTTATTCGGAATTCACATAGGAGTTGTGATGTCCTCAGTCATTGGTAGTTTATATTCTCGTTTCATACCCTTGTTGAGAGGTCTTGGGGTCTAAGCACACGTAGTTTTCTTGCTTTTTCAATAAAGACCAATGAGTTGAGCCAACCAGTCGGTTCATCTACTTTTCTAATGATACCTTCTGTTCCATTGTATCCAAAGTTTTGCTCAACCTACTTCTCAGAGTAATTGGAATATTTTATTTTGGAAGATGAATTACTGGATTGAAAGATTTGTCTGACTTTATGTTGTGGATTTTTTGCCTAAAACATCCCTGTCCTTTGAATATTATAGAGAAATCTTTGGTAGGGTTTTATAAATTGGATTGTACAATCATTGCCACTTCGAGGAATCCTACGTCATGAGATGCCTTGAATCCAAGCAATGGACTTTGGTTTGTGTCAGTAATATAAAGTTCTAGGTGTTTGTTTTATAACTCTGTGACATTTCCCAGTAACTTTGATTTTGTCTCCCGGGTAACTTTTGATATTTGTTTTTGTTTTGATGAGGTTGCCACTTCCTGATTTCTTGAAGATTAAAACAGCAAAATTATTGACTTGTGATCCTGTTTCAGTTTTGAATTTACCTGTCTAACCTTCCAGTTTTTGATGGTAAAGCAAGAGTTGTCCAACATTTTCATTTTCCTGTTAATGACTGAATCATTAGGCAAAGCTTTTTCTAAGTTGCACACTTTTTTTCTTGTTTTGTGGACAAGCAAATATCTAGAAGTTTTTTGGTTTGTTCCATTTGTGACAGATTTTTCAGAATGATGGGTAATTTTCAAATCGGATGTTTTCATGTCTCCATATGAGGGAAAGAGTTTCAAGCAGGACATTAATATAAAACTGAGAAATCTGTTGTTCTGAGTATTTTATTTTTTCCTTTTTGGTTTTGTGAGTGATGAGAGTAATGCTTTGCAGTTTTCCTTTTTGGTTTTGTGGGTGATGAGAGTAATGCTTTGCAGTTTTCCTTTTTGGTTTTGTGAGTGATGAGAGTAACACTTTGCAGTTTTCCATTTTAGTTTTGTGAGTGATGAGAGTAACGCTTTGCAGTTTTCCTTTTTGGTTTTGTGAATGACACAACAAGGTACAAGTTCATTGTTGTTTCTATCTCTTTCATTTTTCATAGAGGTTTTCATCATGTGAGAAATCCATTTCTTGGGGTTGCTTAAAATGACCCTCAGCCATTTTTCACTTTTCTACTCCAAATAAGAAATGGAAAATTTAAAAATCCCCAGATATATGTAATAGTCACAATAATTCTGACGCCATATTATATTTTCATTATATATGTACGAATACATAAAACAAAGATCGTTATACTTCAGTAAAAACTAAAACAAAAGCAACAAAGCACATCAATACAATGTAGGCAGTAATTCATACAATAACACTAAATAAACATTAAATCACTACATTGACCTTGTTGCGATTATTGTATACTATAAACAATTGTTGTGAGAAGAGGGAGGGTAGTGTACCATACCAAAGACGTTATTATATAGTGTTATTTTATGCAGAGTTTTTGAACTTGATAGTGCATATCTATTATTAACAGTTTGTATGTAATTAGGTGTTATTGACACTTGTTTTTCAGTGATTTGTTTCATCATTTTATGTGGTTTAAAGATGCTCTGATATCCATTAGTGATGTGCAATGTTTAGTGCACTTGTTTCATGTTTGTGTTGGGATCATCTGAACTTAGCTGATAAGTTGCAGTATATTTTTGAGTTTACTAATCATATTTGAGATTTTCCAGCAATACTTGCAGTTTAATGTATTTCCAATTTAATTATTGGATTATCGGATTTGTAATTTTGGTTGTTTATTAAGGATGTCGAGTTTGATAAGAAAGTTCTCGGAATTAGAGATGGTGTGTTTGGGGGTGTAAAGGCTTTGGAGTGTTATTTTTGAGCATATCTTGTTATGAAATCTTGGGTTGTTGGATGAAACAGTAGTCCCAGGGTAATTAGCAGCTGCAATAGACTTTCTTACTCTGCAATGCAGAAGAGTTCAGTTGTTGATGGAAGGAAAAAAATCAATGGAATCTAAGTGTATAGAGCTTAAAACAGGTATTTTGCAGTGATGATTTGGGTGTTTTGTATTTTGACTTGCAATGAATCATTTTTGAGTCTAATTCTTAAAGAGAGGTAGTTTTTGGAAATTTTGTACGAGTTTGATGATTTTATTGGGAATTTTTGTCATGATCTGCAGTTGTTTACTACAGAAGTAAACATTGTTGGAAGCTGAAGTCTTGCAGTTAAATCTTGGAAATTATTGATGATTTTGATGAATTTCAGACTTGAATTAGAAGGTTAATTCATTTGCTTCTAATAGATTATCATTTTTCATTCAATTCCTAACACTACAACAAATTGAAAGAGCTGACAAGCTGGATCAAATGGTAAATGAAAACTAACAGCAAGTGAAATGGTATAAGGAATAAAGTCTTAGTGTAAGTAAATTTCTTATGAATGCGGTGTCTAGATATCTGGAACTCAAGCACACACCGTTATTTAGACATTGCAGTTATGAGAATCTGTATTAAAGTGTGCGATGATTAAATTGGTATAGTAAATACAAAACAGAACGCGATCAAATGGTGAATGAAAGTAAAATGGTATGATGAATAAAATATATAAAATCTTACAGTAAACTAATTTCTTGTGAATGCGGTGTCTGGATATCTGGAACTCAAGCACACACCGTTATTTAGACATTGCAGTTATGAGAATCTGTGTTAAAGTGTGCGATGATTAAATTGGTATAGTAAATACAAAACAGAACGCAATCAAATGGTGAATGAAATATATCAGTAAGTAAAATGGTATGATAGATAAAATATATAAAATCTTACAGTAAACTAATTTCTTGTGAATGCGGTGTCTGGATATCTGGAACTCAAGCACACACCGTTATTTAGACATTGCAGTTACAAGAATCCTCTTCTATCAGGTGTTAAAATTGTACTATGATTAAATTAGTAAACACCAAATGCTGTTTCAGTATTAAAAGAAGTGAAGCTCTTTCACACTTCTGTGTTCTCCTACTGTGCTGAGTTTCTCTTAATCAGTTTACTGTAATGCAATGCTTACTATAACCAAGATTCCAAAGAAATCATCAAAATCGCACATCTCTTCATAAATGTTCTCAACTGAGAATTTACCGCACTTTTTGTGGGAAGATATCTATAAATTCCTAGATTCCTTACCAAAGTTAAATTCTCAGATTTACCTAATAATAATGAAATTCATAGACATCAAATACTAATAACAATGAAGGCTAGATTATGTCAGTGGACACTTGTCAGCTCTTTCAACCCCTCCCTGTGTGGATCCGGGATGTTAGAATAGATCCTCAGTACCCCTTGCTTGTCGTAAGAGGCGACTAAATGGGGTGTTCCTTCTGATGAGACCACAATAACCGAGGCCCTGTGTGACAGCAGGTGGGGCACGATAAAGATCCCTCCCAGCTCATAGGCCTAAATTTTGCAACCCTTCACCGGCAATGGTGACGTCTCCATATGAGTGAAAGATTTTCAAGTGGGATGTTAAGCAATGTATAATCAATTAATCAACCCCCTCTCTCACAACATTTGTTTGCGAAACTTTAAATATTTTGTCAGTCAGTTTGGTCTGCAATTGTCGGAGATTTGCAGGCCATTTTTAATATTTCTGTCATCAACAAAATAAGGTTTTGTTTACATGTACGTATACACATTTTTTTAAGTGATGTACAAGCTAAAAATGCTAGAAAAAAATTGTGTTACTGAATTTTTATCAGCCATTTACAATTTTTGCCAGTAAATCCAACAAACCTGGCAAGTTTCGCAAACTCTGCCATAGTTATGATAAGGTAATTATGTCCATGTTACAATGTACATCAGTGAATGCATACATGTTAAGACAATGATGCTATCATTAAAAAATCTTACTATAATGTACAAGTAAGGTTCTGAAATGAAATATAATGATAATATCAATAATGAAAGGAATCACCACAGTTCTGTGCGAGATTCACACACACATACACTCACACAGAAACACGCACAAATATATATCCTGAGATTGAATCTGAAACCTGACTTTCCCCGTTTCTCTTAGAGGTTGGTCATTTACACTGGTTAACTGCAAGTGTGGTCGTACATCGCTTGGTCACAAAAAGCATTTTTGTTGGTTGGTTTGTGGCGTTGGATTGCTCCTGTACCAGTTTCTTTGTGGGTCACTCCCCGATCAACAAGAGTGACCCACACTAGTTTGACGATGAGTGGGTCAGAACTGGAGGTGAGTTTCGATTGAGATCTGCCTCATCACCAGTTCATGGAATACTCATTGATTGTTGTTGGTGGCAGTAGGAAAATGTTGGAGAGCCCTCTTGGAATCTTCCCTCACTTTGTTGAGCTTCCTGCGAGTTTTTGTTTGGACAGTTTCTGGCACAGGGCATGTATTGGTTGCAAGCAAGGCACGTTCCATTATTTGCTTCGCTTGGTTGATATTTGGGATGTTTCCCAGGTGCTTTTGAGTTTCCTTTATTTTCAGGTATGGTTCTGGTATTCTGCATAAGGTTATTTCTCTCCTGAGAAAGCCATTGATTAGGAGAAGTTGATTTCTCATTAAATTGAATCTGCTGGACAAGGGCAAATAACTGGTTTACCAACTTTTTGCTGTCTGAATTATAATTGGTGGTATTGAATGCATCTACTCCAGGTTTGTGCTGAATAGAGTTCCCTCTTGTGTGTTGCTTTTCTGCTGGTTTAGTCAAATTCTTGTCAGGATTCTGTTTATCTGGACCGTTTTCTTGTCCTGTTGTTTTCTGGTCCTTCCTATCGACACCTTCCCGAATGTGAGGATATCTTGTGGTCTCTAGGTAATGCACTGCATAATGCAAAGCATCTTCTATGGTCTCTGGTTCCTTGTTCAATTTTGCATGGACTCTTGCCTTGTGGTCGCCAAGTCCAAGAAAGAACCTTCGTAGCATGTCATCTTGTTTAATTGAAGCACTTCTGTTCTTGTAGGTCTTGTCATCTAACTGTTTCAGCTCAGCAGCAAATTCCTCTGATGGTTCCCCTAGTTGTTAGTTTCCTTGAGTGAATTGGATAATGTACATCATGGAAGTTTCAATTTTGCCAGACTGACTGTGTAGTTTCTTAAGCAGGAATTTGTAGTTACTCGGTACAGAGGTAAATAGCTTCCTGTATGCAAACTCACCAGCTACTCCCTGTAACCTTGGAAAGACTTTACACATCTTTTCCTCATGTGTCTACTGCTCAACGTTGGTTTCTGCCTCAGGTCTGTTGTACCAGACTTCCCATTTCTCAGCTGTAGCTGTGAATGTTGGTAGCTTCAGGCTGGACTTTTGACTTTGGTGGGTTGGTTGCCAGACCTCATTGGTTTGTATGCTAGTGTTGCTGACTGACCTTTGGTTGCTGGATGATGTTCTGTGAGGTAACGATCTGGTTTTTTTTCTCCTGAAGATGAAGGAAGATTCCGTTGATTTCGGGGTGAAATTGACACCTGTTGCATCTGCTTGTTGCAAGGCAGTCAGAGGTTCTCCTACTCGTAGCACTATTCTTGAATTTGGAATGATCAGGTTGTTGATGGCTAACCAATCCTTCAGTCGCTGTCTCGATAGCCGATACTGTTTGGCTGGTCATTTCCATTAACGTTCCTTTGACTCCACTATAGATACTAGGTGATTTGTCTTCTGCATCATTGGAAGGATGTCTATTTGAAGTTGCGGGTTCTGTTGAATCTAGGTTTAACAGACTTCTCCTTCCAACATGTGGCAATGGACTTGATCTTCTCACGGTAGGTGGTTCTGCTTCTCCAATGATGAATGGTTGTAGTGGGCTACTCCATAAATGAACTTCACCTCTAACATTTCGAATCTGTGGTCTGTCAGTATATGGGATTTCATTTTCCTCAGATGATTTAAATCCATCAGTTGTGGTTTCATAATGTCTGATTTCTAAGAGAGCTCTCATATGTAAAATCTGTAAATTGGTGTGGTTCACTATGGCTTGTTTTCTAGTGGTTTTTCTTCTTCAACATCTTGGCTATTTGTCCGACTCACTGTATCTGTAGTAGTATCACAAGTCTGATGGAATTCATTCAGTTCCAGCAGTAACTAGAGAAGTTCTTTTCACTGGATTTATGGTATTAATGAACCTCGGTTTGAATTACAAATCCTACAGGTGACACCAAGAATTATCCCCTCTGCTGTTGTGACAAAACGGACCCTGCTTCCCCTCATCACTTCCCTGCAGTTGAGGAGCCAATGCCTCTCTGGGACCCTCGCTGGTAGGTACCACCATGCGTGTGGAGGTGCAGTCATCTCTCTCCCTTATTCCTTCTATGGCTCCCCAATGCTTTGTGTAGGTTTTTGGTTTCTCTGTTGGTTTTGCTCTTTTCACGACCTCCCACATTTTTTATTTTGAGGTTTCATAACGGTAGGACAATTTTAGGATTGTTTTGGGTTTTTGAATTATTTCACATTATTTAGCTGTAGCTCTTTCATATTGTATGATTTATACCTTTTCCCCTAAATATTCTTACTAGCGTAAAAGAAAATTGATTTCTCAAATTTTCAACTTTTGAAATATCCATTCAATATGCCAGTGTGGAGACGTTCTAGGTATACTATTTTGTTTACTTTCAAAAACTGGAAGACATTTCTTAAATAGCTCAAAGCAAGATAAGCATTAATTGTGTCCTCTTTTCATTTATTCACCGTTTTTTAGTGTTTTTTCAAGAGATTTGTGCATTAGAGGCAATATCCAAACACATGAAGGAGGAGGAGGAGGATGGGAGAAATGATGGCATTGCATGGAATGGAGTAGAACAGTGAATAAAACAGCACGGTGAATTAGCTAAGTAAACTAAATAGTAAATTATATGACTCAGTAATAGTCATCAGAAGACTTGGCATTACTTGGTGTAGGATTGTGGGAAGACCATGGATTCATCAGGAGACTTGGCATCACTTGGTGGAGGATTGTGGGAAGACAATGGATTCATCAGGAGACATGGCATCACTTGGTGGAGGATTGTGGGAAGACCATGGATTCATCAGGAGACTTGGCATCACTTGGTGGAGGATTGTGGGAAGACCATGGGT
Source organism: Ostrea denselamellosa (assembly GCA_024699665.1). NCBI lineage: Eukaryota > Metazoa > Mollusca > Bivalvia > Ostreida > Ostreidae > Ostrea > Ostrea denselamellosa. The sequence goes on from JAMZEH010000064.1 coordinate 9,353,025, forward strand.
TCATCAGGAGACATGGCATTACTTGGTGTAGGATTGTGGGAAGACCATGGATTCATCAGGAGACTTGACATCACTTGGTGGAGGATTGTGGGAAGACAATGGATTCATCAGGAGACATGGCATCACTTGGTGGAGGATTGTGGGAAGACAATGGATTCATGTACTTTACATTCACTTGTATAATTCCCCGTTGTTTCAAAGTTATAGCAGACTCAGAGGAGGAGGATGGGAGAAATGATGGCATTGCATGGAATGGAGTAGAACAGTGAATAAAACAGCACAGTGAATTAGCTAAGTAAACTAAATAGTAAATTATATGACTCAGTAATAGTCAAGTGAATAGTAAATTATATGACTCAGTAATACAGTCAAGTAAATAGTAAATTATATGACTCAGTAATAGAGTCAAGTAAATAGTAAATTATATGACTCAGTAATACAGTCAAGTAAATAGTAAATTATATGACTCAGTAATACAGTCAAGTAAATAGTAAATTATATGACTCAGTAAATGAATAAGGTCAGGAAATCTTGAATTTGTTTGGTACTACTATAGATGAAGACATCGGATAATAGTAATTTTTGACGTTACCAATTTCATTATCGCTACCTCTGGGTATCTGGAATAGTAATATACTGAGACTAGTATTTGTTTCCCTGTTGGAAATGGTCTGCATAAATTCATTCCAATTTTTTCCATGGTACCTCTGGCAGTTTTGTCATTGTTATCAGTGGTTGTTGATTTATTTTGCACAGTAACTGGCAAGAGTGAAATGAAAAAGTTTATTTCCACCTCTGCATCCATTTTTGGCCACAGCACTTTTTCTTGTAATAATACTTTTGATTTAATGACTCTTTGGAGCATTTTACATGTATGTGCAATATCTAAGTGTTCTTTTTTTTGTAGACTCGGGGTAATATAATTCAGTTCAGTTTCAAAACTATTGGCCCTGCTACTGACACTTCTCCACAGATATTATAATATGGTTGAATTTGATCTGATTTGTTCCATGTTTTGGAGATTGTATTTTTGCTGACTTGCTGCAGTATCTGATATTTAATGTATTCTTTAATTTCATCCATAGATTGGGTTTGAGTACTGAATGTCCTATCAGAAAACTAACATATTCCTCGGCGGTTGAGTTTTCAGTATTTACGTTATTGGTAAGGGCTTTCTAAGCTCACTTGAGCTTCTTAAAAGGCTTTAATTTTTTTTTTGAATTGACTTTGATACCGTCTTTTGACAGTGTGTGTATTTTAGCTCCAATCTATAGAACTCAAATTTTTCAATGTTCGGAATTAGATTGCTCTCCCAAAATTTTTCAAATACAGCGTACAGTGCATTGTCATGATTAGATTTTTTGTTTTATCAAACACGATTATGTTGTCTATAGGACTTGCTGAAATATTCGTTGGTATATCGCAGTGGTGGAAGAAACTGCAACACAAGACGCTTTATGGCAGACAAACATCGTAATATATCTTGAATTCTCATCCAAAGAATGCAGCTTTGAAAAAGAAGTGGCCCCATTTATATAGTGTTTCCTTGATATTTGAAATCAGGAATCTCTCACATTTTTGCATTGTTTGCTTGTCAACGCAAATTCTCACATTTTTGGTTGGCTTTCGAAATGTACACCCAAGGTGTTGGTCCCTCAGCATTTTCATTTACATCAAGCATTTCTAAGCCATTTATTTTCCTTTCTACGGCTTCAAACATGTGGTAGGGTAGGGTAGGTGTCGCATTGGATGTGCCACTGGATTAACAGTTTCGTCTATGTGTAGCTTCAACTGGTAATGTTTTTGTTTAGCTTTCCAATCCCAACAAAAATATCTTCGTATTTCTGAACTATTTTGCATGTTGCCTGAATAGTTGATTGAACACGTTGTAGATCAATTTTAATCATTTTCAACCATTGGACAGTGTTTTTGCTGCTACATTTTCTGGGAATAACATGGCAATATGTTGTTATTTTTGAGTTGTATTTTACATTCACTTGTATAATTCCCTGTTGTTTCAAAGTTATAGCAGACTCAGATGCAAATATTTAAGAATTTGATTGTCTCAGATTTTTCTTTCCCAAGAATAATTTTGGAAAGCATCGCCATCTAAGATGTTAATACTGGCTCATGTGTCAATAATAACATTTGCAATTTGATTGTTGATTTGCTCCCAAGTCCTTTGTGGTAGAAATTTTGTGTTTTATCATACCGAAAGCAAATTCCTGAGTTCTTCATTCATTGTTTCCACCAACAATGTTGCTTAGTTTTGCACATTTTTATACTCCCTTCATTAATGATGGGATGTATTATGTTAAGGTTCTGTCCATCCATTTGTCTGTACAGTAAATATAATAGAAAATAGTACATTCAATGAAATATTACATTAAGTTTTATGATGAAGTAAAACATATAGCACAGTGTTCATAGTATAATTATATGACACATTTATATAAGTCCTTTTTAGTCTTCCATCTAAAATCAAGAAGATTATTAAGGCATTATTAAGTATTTTATGTATTCTGTATAATTTTGATTTGCGTTTTAGTATAGTGTAAAGTGCTTTAGAGTATATTTAGATAAGGCACTATATAAGTGCATTATTATTATTATTATTATTATTATATTAGTTGTACACCACAGGGATGATACATGTTTCTGAAACATTTCTTGTTCATTCATATTCATCTATGGACTTCTTTTTTGTAATAGTTAAGAATCAAAATCTAGTTTCATTCATCTATTTATCAAGTTACATACATCTATACTGGGTTTCCTAATGATACGGTAAATTTATTTTTTGATCTCTTTAGACATGAATGACCTTATTAACCTCAATCCTTCCATTGATATTCTCTTTCTACTCGCCATTTCTTTCACCCCCTCCTTTATGTAATTTCCAATACACAACAAGTCACATCTATTTTGTATTTAATAATGATAGGATAGTTTTCTTATATTTTTATCACTCTGCTTCACTAGAAACATCAGCTATGTTTCCAAGCACATTTTCTGATATTTCTGTTCAAGTGAAAAATTTTCCCGTATGTATAATGATTGTATAATTTTAAGGTTGCCGAATGACAGGATAAGTTTAAGAATTTTGTAAATTTTTGAGTTATTGTATAATCTTACCGAAGTTTATTTATAAATATGAATAAGTAGGTGTACAAAACTATGTATATATATATATATACATGTATATATATATATATATATATATATATATATACACAATGAAAATTTTCTTGGATACCAGACTTAAAAACGGTGTGTGCATACAGTTGTTTTGAGTTCCAGATTTTAAGTCTGTGTGTTTCTGAGAATTTTCAAACTATGAATGTGTTGCCTTTTTGTTACTAATTGAAGGCCCCATCTCACATTTCCAATTATATCCCCTCCTCCCTATTTTACAGTACATATATTTTTTCCTTTTCAATTATAGACCACAGGGATCAAACACTTTTCTGAAACATTTCTTTCTCTTTCATATTCATCTATGGACACCCCCCCCCCCCTTCCCAATTGTAAGTACACAAGGGATACAGTTAGTAACGAGAGAGTGATATATTTACACAATGAAATTTTCTTGGATACCAGACTTAAAAACGGTGTGTGCATACAGTTGTTTTGAGTTCCAGATTTTAAGTCTGTGTGTTTCTGAGAATTTTCAAACTATGAATGTGTTGCCTTTTTGTTGCTAATTGAAGGCCCCATCTCACATTTCCAACTGTAACCCCTCCTCTCTATTCCATGGTGATTCAGTAAATATAATAGTAGTACATTCAATAAAGTTGTAGATTCAGTGATACAACAAAGTACAAACAACACACTGCATATAACACATCAATCAATATAATACATTTGTATAAATCCTTTTCCAATGTACACCACGGGGATCATACACGTTTCTGATACATTTCTTGTTCATTCATATTCATCGGTGGGCATTGTTTGTAACGGTTAAGAATTAAAATCTAGTTTCGTTCATTTATTCATCTATATATTGAGTTATACATATCTATATTGGATTTCTAAATGACGGTTAAATTTAGTTTTTGATTTCTGTAGACATGAGCAACCTTAATAATCCTAATCCTTCCTTAAATATTCTCTGTTTACTCACCACCTCCTTTACCTCTCCCTCGTGTCATTTCACTTACTTGACAAGTTACATATATTTGTATTTCATAATAGTAGAGTAACTTTTTGATATTTTCATCTATTTGCTTTACTGGAAACATCAGCTATATTCCCAGGCACATTTTCAGATCTATCTAGTCAAGTGTAAAACAAATTCCTTTGTGTATTTATAAAAAAGATTTTAATTTTGAGGTTGCTGAATGGCAGGATAAGTTTAGGAATGTTATGAGGTTTTGGATTATTGTGTAATCTTAATGAAGTTCATTTATGAATATGAATAAGTGTACAAGAGGATACTGTAAATGAGGAAAGAGTAATATGTCTATACAATAACCATTTTTGTATACTAAATTTAAGACAACTAAAAAAGGTTCCTATGTAAAAGGATTTCAAGTTCATGATGTATATAACTAGATGCACAAAGGGACAATTAGTAACAAGACAATGATATATACATGTATATATACAATGAAAATTTTCTTGGATACTGGACTAGATGCTAGATACTGTGCTTACAGTTGTTTTGAGTTCCAGATTTTAAGTCTGTGTTTCCTAGAATGTTAGCTTTTTGTGCCGTTTTATTTATGTTGGATCTATCAGCAGCATTTGACGTTATAGATCACAAGATACTCTTCAACTGTTTAGAATATTCCTATGGCATACGTGGATCAGCTTTAGCATGGATAAGATCATATTTGACAAATCGTTCACAACATGCACCAATCAGATCCATCTGTTCAAATGAAATGCATCTCAAATATGGAGTGCCCCAAGGATCTGTGTTGGGCCCAAGACTTTATTTTCTATTTTTGAAATGGATTGCTGACAACACGGTATGGAATATCACTGCTACGCAGACGATACTCAAGTAAATCTTGTGATTGAACCATTAGATAGTTGGACTGACATATTTAGTCGCATCGAAACAAGTTTGGACAATATCAGTGACTGGATGTGATCAAATCTTCTGAAACTGAATCAGGATAAGACCGAATTGATTGTTTTCACCCCTAAACACCAGTGGAGAGACTTTTCGAACTGTCATCTTTATTTCATTGGTATTGTTGTCAGCGATGTTTCCTGTGTCAGAAACCTTGGTATTATTTTTGATAAGACATTCACTATGGAGAAGCAAATAAGTACCACCGCTAAATCGTGCTTCTTCCACATTCGAAATATTGGATGCCTACTCTCATATATAACGGAACAATGCCTGTAAAACTTTAATCAACTCACTGGTCAGTTCAGGATTAGACTATGGAAATGTGATGTATGGACTGCCAGCCAACACAACAAATTACGTGTTCAGAACACAGCAGCTTGTGTTATATCTAGAACTAAGAAACATGATTAGATCACTCCCACGCTTGTTACTCGTCATTGGCTACCTGTGCGCTACCAATACCAGTATAAAATTCTGATGTATGTTTTTAAATGTCTCCATGGCAGTGCAACAACTTATTTACAAGACTTAATTCATGTCTACCAACCAACACATTCACCGCAATCAGAGAACTGTGCGTTACTAGTGTAACCTCACATTCGCAACAAGACGTATGGCGAGAGGCATTTTGACAAATCAGCTGCCACACTGGAACAACTTGCCTAGTCATTTGAGAAATGAACAATCATTTTGTGTTTTTAAGAAATCTCTCAAAACACATCTTTTTAGACTGGTATATCAAGATTCTTAATTGTCTTTTATCGTGTATGAATTACTATTAAAACTCATCTTTATGATTGTGATTTTAAGTTATGAGCATGTTTTATATGTATTGGACTTTTTTTTTTTATAGAAGTATAAGAAAAAAAATGAAAAAAAAAAAAATGAAAAAAGAAAAAGAAGAAAAAAAAGAAAAGAAAACAAAACAAATATGCAAAAAAAAAAAAAAAGTAAGGTGTGATGTATATGTGATGTGAAAATTTAAAGAATGTTTAAATGAACCATGTTAGTCTTCTTATTTATCTTTGTGATATTAAATCTAATGTTTGTTTAAAATACTCCATTTAGCATTTTATGTGTAACTTTGCTTTGTTTGATGTGATATATTGTTTTATGCAAGTGCTTAGAGTAATAGTTGTAATGTTAGATAATGTGCTATATAAATACTTTGTAATAGTAATAATAATAATTTTGTCGCTAATTGCTCATATTTCCAACTATATCCCTTCCTCCCTATTTCACAATTACATGTAGCACTTGAAATAGAATAGTAGTTATTTAAAATAGAGTTCTAGTAAATCAAATGATACATTAAGAATAGTGGTGACCAGTAGAGTTAATGCATTGGGTGAAATATTGAGTAAATGAAATACTGTACAATAGCAAATATACTCGTCATTTTTTTTTTTTATTATTATTATTATCATTATTTGTGCCCTTTTTGCTCTCGGTGTCAATGAATGAATTCAGGACTACATGGGTGAAACTATTTTCTCTCCTTGAAGATTTTTCTACTACACTTTTAAGATAGAGATATAGTTCTGTAATTACTAGGAACTTCCTTCGACCCTTTTAGTGTACTGGTATTGCATTAGATACTTTCCATTAATTGTTAAAGTGACAAATTGAAAAGTCTACTAAATGAAGATCTGCAAGTACATGAGAAGCTTGAATTAAGTGTTGGGTTAACATTGTAGGGACCAGCTGCTTTATTGGTATTGATGATTTGTAAAACATTTTCGTCTTGGGAAGAAATTCATATTGTAGAAATTGTCGGAATTACCATTGTGTACAGAAGAGAGGAAGTCAGTATTTGAGTCATGGACAACCGATTGAAAACAAAAGTATATACTGACTGATTAAATAGATTTATCTGTTTCGTTGTTCAATGGCAGGCAAACTGATTTATTAGCAACTATCAGTGGAGGATATATACTCTGTTTTTTTAATATACCTTTTTTTATATTTAATTATTTTTTTATTTTTATTTTTTTATTTTTTATAATTTTTTTATATACAAAGTTTTTTTGGTGTTCGTAATTTTTTGCAACGTACACCGCCAAAATTGTCTTGGAGAAAGATTGTTAGATGGTGGTCTGCTCCAATGAAGTGTACAGGTGGCCAGTTTTTCCAGTGTATTGAACATTTTGGCATTTAATTCCATCGACTACTGAAGTACTGTTGCAGTCTAAGATTTGTGTTACTTAGAATTTTTTGTGGAAGAAATTTGGATGTTTTTAATATTCCTGACAAATAGGTATATTTGGCAATTCTCATACATGGTTAGCTTCCAGCTTCCAGTGTTTGGAGTAGTATTATTCAATTTGGAATGCACCAGGGTGATTTTTAGGTTGAGGACTCTTCTGTATGCTATGATTATTTTCCTCATTAATTCCTTTGTGTCTGGGTCAAGACAAATTCAAGATTGTCCTGAATTTGTTAATGTTTGATCAGAAATCTGATTTTAACTTGTTGTTGAACATGGTCACTAAAGGTATTTTTGTGATTTATTGTTTTCGGTGCATTTGTGTTATGAGTGTATGTGCATATTACAAGGAAAATGCTGTCCCAAACTTTTTCAAGGAGTTATGGCCCTTTAACTTAGATTTTTTGGTTCAATTACGTATGCGGGCGTATAATGTACCGGTGTGGATTGCCATATTTATGTATTTTTGGAAGCATGTAAAACACTGATGTCCATATTTGTTATCTGGTGTGGTGTCTGTTGAAAATTTGATGTCATTGATATTGTTCAATTTTCCATTGGCTTTTGTAATAGTCTTTCAGGTTCATAATTACAATTGCCCCACCTTTGTCGTCAGGTGTAATGATGTCTGGGTTGATTGTGAGAGTGGATAGGGCTTGGTATTCTTCAAATGACAGGTTCTGGTATGGAGACCTTTTGTTTTTCATTGTTTTGGATATATTGATGGATTATTATGTTGATAAATGAATCTTAAAATAAGTTTTTGCCACTTGGTGGTGTCCATCCTGATGCGAGGTGGAAAGGATTGATATTATATTTTATAGAGCCTTTTACTTGACAAACATCAAACGCGATACATTGTAGGTAGTAAATGACCCCTATTACTTTCGAGGTCATGGGTCAAAGTAGGAATAGTAATATATTATGTCTTCTGTGTATTAAGGATCATTTGCTTAATCAACACCAAACTTGGTACATTAGTACCTTTTAAGAAGTACATGACCCCATTTTATTTTGAGGTCACATGGACAAGGGTCAGTACACTCTGGACATAGAACATAGAATGATAGTCTTTTCAATATCTTGATATCCGTTTCCCTGACAGACTTTGTACACTGGTCCATCCTGATGTGTGTATCTTTTTTTTCTTGATAATTTCAAGACTTAGTAATTCATTAATATGAATGACACAGTGCATAGGGGAGATATAGTTAGTGCTATAACTGTGAAAAATTTTTTGGATACTATTAAGAAAAGTTTGTGATACCATTTGTTTTGAGTTCCAGATTATAAGTCTCAGTGTTTTTTTAGAATTCAAACCATGCATGTCTTGCCAACTCCCCCCTCCTCCCTATTTGATATTTCAAAACTATTACTGAAGGAACAGTGCAGGTAAAACATGTATGAATTTGACACATCTTTGATAGGTATGAAAGGGATTAGCATCTTTATGGGTCCATTGAAGTGTCTGCACATATTATTGTTACTCTGATTAAGATGAGCTTTGATTAATTGTGAGCTTTTAGAGTTCCAACACTGGTGGCCCTACCACCTGTGATTGAGGTTTTTCTAGAGATTGGAGTCCACCAGGAGACATGGCATTACTTGGTGAAGGATTGTGGGAAGACATCGAGTTCATCAGGACACCTGGCATTACTTGGTGAAGAATTGTGGGAAGACAATGAGTTCATAGGGACACATGGTATTACTTGGTGGAGGATTGTGGGAAGACAACGAGTTCATCGGGACACCTGGCATTACTTGGTGGAGGATTATGGGAAGACAGTGAGTTCATAGGGACACATGGTATTACTTGGTGGAGGATTGTGGGAAGACAATAAGTTCATCGGGACACATGGTATTACTTGGTGGAGGATTGTGGGAAGACGAGTTCATCGGGAGACATGGCATTACTTGGTGGAGGATTGTGGGAAGACAACGAGTTCATCAGGAGACCTGGCATTACTTGGTGGAGGATTGTGGGAACACAATGTATCTGGGGTACGTAACTTCGAAATGAGCAAACAATATATAACACCGAAGGTATCCATGGCAACCCCAAAACGGTCATAATTGCACCTTAGTGTGATATTGTACATATTGAAATTCCATGTACTGATCTAAAATATTGAGAACTAAATGTATTGAGATTTCTTTGATACAAGTAAAATAATCCATATAACATTGAAGTAAAATGCCAGGACTGTCCATTAACTATTCATCATATTCTAGATAGGTCAATGAACAGTCTATTTTGATTCTGCATACCACAGTAATATTTTATGATCTACAGCGTCTGTTACGTTGCAAATTGTTTTTCCAATGACATACTTAGATATATCAAATACAATTGAAAAAAGAACACTTTTCTTCAAACCATCTCTTCAACCTCTAGCATGGTTGCAGTGAGATATATATGATAAACTATGTTGACATACCAGAGCTGCATAAACCAGTCCAGTGACCAAAAGAGGATGATCAAAAAGATTTATGAGGCAGCAATGCCCCCCTTCTCTTCGTCTTTATTTGATACGTAATTTGTATGTGCTGTTGAGTTGGTTAGTATATTTTACCTAAAGTTGAAGCTTATTGTACATGGTTTTCTACTAAAAGAAAAAAGCACACTTGGTATTGTAATTAGTATTTTGATCTGTATGGATTGACGCTGTAATGCTTATTCATAAAATATGAATTGAATTGAAACACCAATTTCAGTGAATGACTTTGTTTAAACTAGTGTACAGCAGACTAAAATCTGTCATTTCTATCTGCCATGTAAGCAACTGAACATCTAGAGGAAGAAATAGCTAGAAATATATACTAGGAAAACTATCAATTTTGTTATGATGCAATATGGTTGACTTGTGGAGTGTCAGGTTTGTGAGGGTTATCTGGAAATAATCCTAGATAGAAAACATGTATTTTACTAGGTAAAAACTGTATGAATTTTTACACATCTTTGATAGGAATGAAAGGGATTAGCATCCTGTGTTGGTCCAATGAAGTGTCTGTACATATTATTGTTAATCTGAGTAAGATGAGCTATGATTAATTGTGGGCTTTTAAAATTCAAACACTGGTGGCCCTGCCACCTGTGATTGAGGTTTTTCTAGAGATACGAGTCCACAAGGAGACATGGCATCATTTGGTGGGGGATTGTGGGAAGACAATGGATTCATCAGAAGACCTGGTATTACTTGGTGGAGGATTGTGGAAAGACAATGGATTCATCAGGAGACCTGGCATCACTTGGTGGAGGATTGTGGGAAGACCATGGATTCATCAGAAGACTTGGCATTACTTGGTGTAGGATTGTGGGAAGACCATGGATTCATCAGGAGACATGGCATCACTTGGTGGAGTATTGTGGGAAGACCATGGATTCATCAGGAGACATGGCATTACTTGGTGTAGGATTGTGGGAAGACCATGGATTCATCAGGAGACTTGGCATCACTTGGTGGAGGATTGTGGGAAGACAATGGATTCATCAGGAGACATGGCATCACTTGGTGGAGGATTGTGGGAAGACAATGGATTCATCAGGAGACATGGCATCACTTGGTGGAGGATTGTGGGAAGACAATGGATTCATGTACTTTACATTCACTTGTATAATTCCCCGTTGTTTCAAAGTTATAGCAGACTCAGAGGAGGAGGATGGGAGAAATGATGGCATTGCATGGAATGGAGTAGAACAGTGAATAAAACAGCACAGTGAATTAGCTAAGTAAACTAAATAGTAAATTATATGATTCAGTAATAGTCAAGTAAATAGTAAATTATATGACTCAGTAATACAGTCAAGTAAATAATAAATTATATGACTCAGTAATACAGTCAAGTAAATAGTAAATTATATGACTCAGTAAATGAATAAGGTCAGGAAATCTTGAATTTGTTTGGTACTACTATAGATGAAGACATCGGATAATAGTAATTTTTGACGTTACCAATTTCATTATCGCTACCTCTGGGTATCTGGAATAGTAATATACTGAGACTAGTATTTGTTTCCCTGTTGGAAATGGTCTGCATAAATTCATTCCAATTTTTTCCATGGTACCTCTGGCAGTTTTGTCATTGTTATCAGTGGTTGTTGATTTATTTTGCACAGTAACTGGCAAGAGTGAAATGAAAAAGTTTATTTCCACCTCTGCATCCATTTTTGGCCACAGCACTTTTTCTTGTAATAATACTTTTGATTTAATGACTCTTTGGAGCATTTTACATGTATGTGCAATATCTAAGTGTTCTTTTTTTTGTAGACTCAGGGTAATATAATTCAGTTCAGTTTCAAAACTATTGGCCCTGCTACTGACACTTCTCCACAGATATTATAATATGGTTGAATTTGATCTGATTTGTTCCATGTTTTGGAGATTGTATTTTTGCTGACTTGCTGCAGTATCTGATATTTAATGTATTCTTTAATTTCATCCATAGATTGGGTTTGAGTACTGAATGTCCTATCAGAAAACTAACATATTCCTCGGCGGTTGAGTTTTCAGTATTTACGTTATTGGTAAGGGCTTTCTAAGCTCACTTGAGCTTCTTAAAAGGCTTTAATTTTTTTTTTGAATTGACTTTGATACCGTCTTTTGACAGTGTGTGTATTTTAGCTCCAATCTATAGAACTCAAATTTTTCAATGTTCGGAATTAGATTGCTCTCCCAAAATTTTTCAAATACAGCGTACAGTGCATTGTCATGATTAGATTTTTTGTTTTATCAAACACGATTATGTTGTCTATAGGACTTGCTGAAATATTCGTTGGTATATCGCAGTGGTGGAAGAAACTGCAACACAAGACGCTTTATGGCAGACAAACATCGTAATATATCTTGAATTCTCATCCAAAGAATGCAGCTTTGAAAAAGAAGTGGCCCCATTTATATAGTGTTTCCTTGATATTTGAAATCAGGAATCTCTCACATTTTTGCATTGTTTGCTTGTCAACGCAAATTCTCACATTTTTGGTTGGCTTTCGAAATGTACACCCAAGGTGTTGGTCCCTCAGCATTTTCATTTACATCAAGCATTTCTAAGCCATTTATTTTCCTTTCTACGGCTTCAAACATGTGGTAGGGTAGGGTAGGTGTCGCATTGGATGTGCCACTGGATTAACAGTTTCGTCTATGTGTAGCTTCAACTGGTAATGTTTTTGTTTAGCTTTCCAATCCCAACAAAAATATCTTCGTATTTCTGAACTATTTTGCATGTTGCCTGAATAGTTGATTGAACACGTTGTAGATCAATTTTAATCATTTTCAACCATTGGACAGTGTTTTTGCTGCTACATTTTCTGGGAATAACATGGCAATATGTTGTTATTTTTGAGTTGTATTTTACATTCACTTGTATAATTCCCTGTTGTTTCAAAGTTATAGCAGACTCAGATGCAAATATTTAAGAATTTGATTGTCTCAGATTTTTCTTTCCCAAGAATAATTTTGGAAAGCATCGCCATCTAAGATGTTAATACTGGCTCATGTGTCAATAATAACATTTGCAGTTTGATTGTTGATTTGCTCCCAAGTCCTTTGTGGTAGAAATTTTGTGTTTTATCATACCGAAAGCAAATTCCTGAGTTCTTCATTCATTGTTTCCACCAACAAGATTTAGTTGCTTAGTTTTGCACATTTTTATACTCCCTTCATTAATGATGGGATGTATTATGTTAAGGTTCTGTCCATCCATTTGTCTGTACAGTAAATATAATAGAAAATAGTACATTCAATGAAATATTACATTAAGTTTTATGATGAAGTAAAACATATAGCTCAGTGTTTATAGTATATTTATATGACACATTTATATAAGTCCTTTTTAGTCTTCCATCTAAAATCAAGAAGATTATTAAGGCATTATTAAGTATTTTATGTATTCTGTATAATTTTGATTTGCATTTTAGTATAATATAAAGTGCTTTAGAGTATATTTAGATAAGGCACTATATAAGTGCATTATTATTATTATTATTATTATTATATTAGTTGTACACCACAGGGATGATACATGTTTCTGAAACATTTCTTGTTCATTCATATTCATCTATGGACTTCTTTTCTGTAATAGTTAAGAATCAAAATCTAGTTTCATTCATCTATTTATCAAGTTACATACATCTATACTGGGTTTCCTAATGATACGGTAAATTTATTTTTTTATCTCTTTAGACATGAATGACCTTATTAACCTCAATCCTTCCATTGATATTCTCTTTCTACTCGCCATTTCTTTCACCCCCTCCTTTGTGTAATTTCCAATACACAACAAGTCACATCTATTTTGTATTTAATAATGATAGGATAGTTTTCTTATATTTTTATCACTCTGCTTCACTAGAAACATCAGCTATGTTTCCAAGCACATTTTCTGATATTTCTGTTCAAGTGAAAAATTTTCCCGTATGTATAATGATTGTGTAATTTTAAGGTTGCCGAATGACAGGATAAGTTTAAGAATTTTGTAAATTTTTGAGTTATTGTATAATCTTACCGAAGTTTATTTATAGATATGAATAAGTAGGTGTACAAAACTATATATATATATATATAAATATAATATATATATATAACGAAAATTTTCTTGGATACCAGACTTAAAAACGGTGTGTGCATACAGTTGTTTTGAGTTCTAGATTTTAAGTCTGTGTGTTTCTGAGAATTTTCAAACTATGAATGTGTTGCCTTTTTGTTGCTAATTGAAGGCCCCATCTCACATTTCCAATTATATCCCCTCCTCCCTATTTTACAGTACATATATTTTTTCCTTTTCAATTTTAGACCACAGGGATCAAACACTTTTCTGAAACATTTCATTCTCTTTCATATTCATCTATGGACACCCCCCCCCCCTCCCCCTCCCAATTGATCAGAAAATTTTGCTTAAAAATGTAAATGTAATACTTTTGAGAGTTGACCACCACCATCACCCCTTGAGAACTAAACGTAAATGTAGAACCTCCCTTTCAAAAATTCCAGGATCCCCACCTGTTAATAGCCTTGATCTTCCCATTAATATTCTCTTTTCTCCTCAACCATCTCCCTCATGTGTAACTTCATTTATTCAACAAGAGACATATATTTATATATTTTGTATTTCATAATGATAGTATAACTTTCTAATATTTTTATTCATTTGCTTAACTAGTAACATCAACTATATATATTCTGATATTTCTGAGAAGTGTAAAAAATTTCCTTTGTGTATTTGTGAAAAGGATTGAGTAATTTCGAGGTCGTGGAATGACAGGATAAATTTAGGAATGTTATGGGTTTTCAGGTTGTTACATAATCTTATGGAAGTTCATTTATAGGTGTACATGGGATACTGTTAATTAGGAGAGAGTAATATATTTATACAGTGACTATTTTCTTGGGTACTAAATATAAGAAAGATATATATAAGTCTTCTGATGTAAAATGATTTCCAGTCCATGATATTTGGAATTTGATATATATCAATAACTAAGTACACAAGGGATACAGTTAGTAACGAGAGAGTGATATATTTACACAATGAAATTTTCATGGATACCAGACTTAAAAACGGTGTGTGCATACAGTTGTTTTGAGTTCCAGATTTTAAGTCTGTGTGTTTCTGAGAATTTTCAAACTATGAATGTGTTGCCTTTTTGTTACTAATTGAAGGCCCCATCTCACATTTCCAACTGTAACCCCTCCTCTCTATTCCATGGTGATTCAGTAAATATAATAGTAGTACATTCAATAAAGTTGTAGATTCAGTGATACAACAAAGTACAAACAACACACTGCATATAACACATCAATCAATATAATACATTTGTATAAATCCTTTTCTATTGTACACCACGGGGATCATACACGTTTCTGATACATTTCTTGTTCATTCAAATTCATCTGTGGGCATTGTTTGTAACGGTTAAGAATTAAAATCTAGTTTCGTTCATTTATTCATCTATATATTGAGTTATACACATCTACATTGGATTTCCAAATGACGGTTAAATTTAGTTTTTGATTTCTGTAGACATGAGCAACCTTAATAATCCTAATCCTTCCTTAAATATTCTCTGTTTACTCACCACCTCCTTTACCTCTCCCTCATGTGTCATTTCACTTACTTGACAAGTTACATATATTTGTATTTCATAATAGTAGAGTAACTTTTTGATATTTTCATCTATTTGCTTTACTAGAAACTTTTATATTTTCATCTATTTACTTTACTGGAAACATCAGCTATATTCCCAGGCACTTTTTCAGATCTATCTAGTCAAGTGTAAAACAAATTCCTTTGTGTATTTATAAAAAAGATTGTAATTTTGAGGTTGCTGAATGGCAGGATAAGTTTAGGAATGTTATGAGGTTTTGGATTATTGTGTAATCTTAATGAAGTTCATTTATGAATATGAATAAGTGTACAAGAGGATACTGTAAATGAGGAAAGAGTAATATGTCTATACAATAACCATTTTTGTATACTAAATTTAAGACAACTAAAAAAGGTTCCTATGTAAAAGGATTTCAAGTTCATGATGTATATAACTAGATGCACAAAGGGATAATTAGTAACAAGACAGTGATATATACATGTATATATACAATGAAAATTTTCTTGGATACTAGACTAGATGCTAGATACTGTGCTTACAGTTGTTTTGAGTTCCAGATTTTAAGTCTGTGTTTCCTAGAATGTTAGCTTTTTGTGCCGTTTTATTTATGTTGGGTCTATCAGCAGCATTTGACGTTATAGATCACAAGATACTCTTCAACTGTTTAGAATATTCCTATGGCATACGTGGATCTGCTTTAGCATGGATAAGATCATATTTGACAAATCGTTCACAACATGCACCAATCAGATCCATCTGTTCAAATGAAATGCATCTCAAATATGGAGTGCCCCAAGGATCTGTGTTGGGCCCAAGACTTTATTTTCTATTTTTGAAATGGATTGCTGACAACACGGTATGGAATATCACTGCTACGCAGACGATACTCAAGTAAATCTTGTGATTGAACCATTAGATAGTTGGACTGACATATTAAGTCGCATCGAAACAAGTTTGCACGATATCAGTGACTGGATGTGATCAAATCTTCTGAAACTGAATCAGGATAAGACCGAATTGATTGTTTTCACCCCTAAACACCAGTGGAGAGACTTTTCGAACTGTCATCTTTATTTCATTGGTATTGTTGTCAGCGATGTTTCCTGTGTCAGAAACCTTGGTGTTATTTTTGATAAGACATTCACTATGGAGAAGCAAATAAGTACCACCGCTAAATCGTGCTTCTTCCACATTCGAAATATTGGATGCCTACTCTCATATATAACAAACAATGCCTGTAAAACTTTAATCAACTCACTGGTCAGTTCAGGATTAGACTATGGAAATGTGATGTATGGACTGCCAGCCAACACAACAAATTACGTGTTCAGAACACAGCAGCTTGTGTTATATCTAGAACTAAGAAACATGATTAGATCACTCCCACGCTTGTTACTCGTCATTGGCTACCTGTGCGCTACCAATACCAGTATAAAATTCTGATGTATGTTTTTAAATGTCTCCATGGCAGTGCAACAACTTATTTACAAGACTTAATTCATGTCTACCAACCAACACATTCACCGCAATCAGAGAACTGTGCGTTACTAGTGTAACCTCACATTCGCAACAAGACGTATGGCGAGAGGCATTTTGACAAATCAGCTGCCACACTGGAACAACTTGCCCAGTCATTTGAGAAATGAACAATCTTTTTGTGTTTTTAAGAAATCTCTCAAAACACATCTTTTGATAGACTGGTATATCAAGATTCTTAATTGTCTTTTATCGTGTATGAATTACTATTAAAACTCATCTTTATGATTGTGATTTTAAGTTATGAGCATGTTTTATATGTATTGGACTTTTTTTTTTTATAGAAGTATAAGAAAAAACAATGGGGAAAAAAAAAAAATGAAAAAAAAAGAAAGAAAAAAAACAAAACAAATATGCAAAAAAAAAAAAAAAAGTAAGGTGTGATGTATATGTGATGTGAAAATTTAAAGAATGTTTAAATGAACCATGTTAGTCTTCTTATTTATCTTTGTGATATTAAATCTAATGTTTGTTTAAAATACTCCATTTAGCATTTTATGTGTAACTTTGCTTTGTTTGATGTGATATATTGTTTTATGCAAGTGCTTAGAGTAATAGTTGTAATGTTAGATAATGTGCTATATAAATACTTTGTAATAGTAATAATAATAATTTTGTCGCTAATTGCTCATATTTCCAACTATATCCCTTCCTCCCTATTTCACAATTACATGTAGCACTTGAAATAGAATAGTAGTTATTTAAAATAGAGTTCTAGTAAATCAAATGATACATTAAGAATAGTGGTGACCAGTAGAGTTAATGCATTGGGTGAAATATTGAGTAAATGAAATACTGTACAATAGCAAATATACTCGTCATTGTTTTTTTTTATTATTATTATTATCATTATTTGTGCCCTTTTTGCTCTCGGTGTCAATGAATGAATTCAGGACTACATGGGTGAAACTATTTTCTCTCCTTGAAGATTTTTCTACTACACTTTTAAGATAGAGATATAGTTCTGTAATTACTAGGAACTTCCTTCGACCCTTTTAGTGTACTGGTATTGCATTAGATACTTTCCATTAATTGTTAAAGTGACAAATTGAAAAGTCTACTAAATGAAGATCTGCAAGTACATGAGAAGCTTGAATTAAGTGTTGGGTTAACATTGTAGGGACCAGCTGCTTTATTGGTATTGATGATTTGTAAAACATTTTCGTCTTGGGAAGAAATTCATATTGTAGAAATTGTCGGAATTACCATTGTGTACAGAAGAGAGGAAGTCAGTATTTGAGTCATGGACAACCGATTGAAAACAAAAGTATATACTGACTGATTAAATAGATTTATCTGTTTCGTTGTTCAATGGCAGGCAAACTGATTTATTAGCAACTATCAGTGGAGGATATATACTCTGTTTTTTTAATATACCTTTTTTTATATTTAATTATTTTTTTATTTTTATTTTTTTATTTTTTATAATTTTTTTATATACAAAGTTTTTTTGGTGTTCGTAATTTTTTGCAACGTACACCGCCAAAATTGTCTTGGAGAAAGATTGTTAGATGGTGGTCTGCTCCAATGAAGTGTACAGGTGGCCAGTTTTTCCAGTGTATTGAACATTTTGGCATTTAATTCCATCGACTACTGAAGTACTGTTGCAGTCTAAGATTTGTGTTACTTAGAATTTTTTGTGGAAGAAATTTGGATGTTTTTAATATTCCTGACAAATAGGTATATTTGGCAATTCTCATACATGGTTAGCTTCCAGCTTCCAGTGTTTGGAGTAGTATTATTCAATTTGGAATGCACCAGGGTGATTTTTAGGTTGAGGACTCTTCTGTATGCTATGATTATTTTCCTCATTAATTCCTTTGTGTCTGGGTCAAGACAAATTCAAGATTGTCCTGAATTTGTTAATGTTTGATCAGAAATCTGATTTTAACTTGTTGTTGAACATGGTCACTAAAGGTATTTTTGTGATTTATTGTTTTCGGTGCATTTGTGTTATGAGTGTATGTGCATATTACAAGGAAAATGCTGTCCCAAACTTTTTCAAGGAGTTATGGCCCTTTAACTTAGATTTTTTGGTTCAATTACGTATGCGGGCGTATAATGTACCGGTGTGGATTGCCATATTTATGTATTTTTGGAAGCATGTAAAACACTGATGTCCATATTTGTTATCTGGTGTGGTGTCTGTTGAAAATTTGATGTCATTGATATTGTTCAATTTTCCATTGGCTTTTGTAATAGTCTTTCAGGTTCATAATTACAATTGCCCCACCTTTGTCGTCAGGTGTAATGATGTCTGGGTTGATTGTGAGAGTGGATAGGGCTTGGTATTCTTCAAATGACAGGTTCTGGTATGGAGACCTTTTGTTTTTCATTGTTTTGGATATATTGATGGATTATTATGTTGATAAATGAATCTTAAAATAAGTTTTTGCCACTTGGTGGTGTCCATCCTGATGCGAGGTGGAAAGGATTGATATTATATTTTATAGAGCCTTTTACTTGACAAACATCAAACGCGATACATTGTAGGTAGTAAATGACCCCTATTACTTTCGAGGTCATGGGTCAAAGTAGGAATAGTAATATATTATGTCTTCTGTGTATTAAGGATCATTTGCTTAATCAACACCAAACTTGGTACATTAGTACCTTTTAAGAAGTACATGACCCCATTTTATTTTGAGGTCACATGGACAAGGGTCAGTACACTCTGGACATAGAACATAGAATGATAGTCTTTTCAATATCTTGATATCCGTTTCCCTGACAGACTTTGTACACTGGTCCATCCTGATGTGTGTATCTTTTTTTTCTTGATAATTTCAAGACTTAGTAATTCATTAATATGAATGACACAGTGCATAGGGGAGATATAGTTAGTGCTATAACTGTGAAAAATTTTTTGGATACTATTAAGAAAAGTTTGTGATACCATTTGTTTTGAGTTCCAGATTATAAGTCTCAGTGTTTTTTTAGAATTCAAACCATGCATGTCTTGCCAACTCCCCCCTCCTCCCTATTTGATATTTCAAAACTATTACTGAAGGAACAGTGCAGGTAAAACATGTATGAATTTGACACATCTTTGATAGGTATGAAAGGGATTAGCATCTTTATGGGTCCATTGAAGTGTCTGCACATATTATTGTTACTCTGATTAAGATGAGCTTTGATTAATTGTGAGCTTTTAGAGTTCCAACACTGGTGGCCCTACCACCTGTGATTGAGGTTTTTCTAGAGATTGGAGTCCACCAGGAGACATGGCATTACTTGGTGAAGGATTGTGGGAAGACATCGAGTTCATCAGGACACCTTGCATTACTTGGTGAAGGATTGTGGGAAGACAATGAGTTCATAGGGACACATGGTATTACTTGGTGGAGGATTGTGGGAAGACAACGAGTTCATCGGGACACCTGGCATTACTTGGTGGAGGATTATGGGAAGACGGTGAGTTCATAGGGACACATGGTATTACTTGGTGGAGGATTGTGGGAAGACAATAAGTTCATAGGGACACATGGTATTACTTGGTGGAGGATTGTGGGAAGACGAGTTCATCGGGAGACATGGCATTACTTGGTGGAGGATTGTGGGAAGACAACGAGTTCATCAGGAGACCTGGCATTACTTGGTGGAGGATTGTGGGAACACAATGTATCTGGGGTACGTAACTTCGAAATGAGCAAACAATATATAACACCGAAGGTATCCATGGCAACCCCAAAACGGTCATAATTGCACCTTAGTGTGATATTGTACATATTGAAATTCCATGTACTGATCTAAAATATTGAGAACTAAATGTATTGAGATTTCTTTGATACAAGTAAAATAATCCATATAACATTGAAGTAAAATGCCAGGACTGTCCATTAACTATTCATCATATTCTAGATAGGTCATTGAACAGTCTATTTTGATTCTGCATACCACAGTAATATTTTATGATCTACAGCGTCTGTTACGTTGCAAATTGTTTTTCCAATGACATACTTAGATATATCAAATACAATTGAAAAAAGAACACTTTTCTTCAAACCATCTCTTCAACCTCTAGCATGGTTGCAGTGAGATATATATGATAAACTATGTTGACATACCAGAGCTGCATAAACCAATCCAGTGACCAAAAGAGGATGATCAAAAAGATTTATGAGGCAGCAATGCCCCCCTTCTCTTCGTCTTTATTTGATACGTAATTTGTATGTGCTGTTGAGTTGGTTAGTATATTTTACCTAAAGTTGAAGCTTATTGTACATGGTTTTCTACTAAAAGAAAAAAGCACACTTGGTATTGTAATTAGTATTTTGATCTGTATGGATTGACGCTGTAATGCTTATTCATAAAATATGAATTGAATTGAAACACCAATTTCAGTGAATGACTTTGTTTAAACTAGTGTACAGCAGACTAAAATCTGTCATTTCTATCTGCCATGTAAGCAACTGAACATCTAGAGGAAGAAATAGCTAGAAATATATACTAGGAAAACTATCAATTTTGTTATGATGCAATATGGTTGACTTGTGGAGTGTCAGGTTTGTGAGGGTTATCTGGAAATAATCCTAGATAGAAAACATGTATTTTACTAGGTAAAAACTGTATGAATTTTTACACATCTTTGATAGGAATGAAAGGGATTAGCATCCTGTGTTGGTCCAATGAAGTGTCTGTACATATTATTGTTAATCTGAGTAAGATGAGCTATGATTAATTGTGGGCTTTTAAAATTCAAACACTGGTGGCCCTGCCACCTGTGATTGAGGTTTTTCTAGAGATACGAGTCCACAAGGAGACATGGCATCATTTGGTGGGGGATTGTGGGAAGACAATGGATTCATCAGAAGACCTGGTATTACTTGGTGGAGGATTGTGGAAAGACAATGGATTCATCAGGAGACCTGGCATCACTTGGTGGAGGATTGTGGGAAGACCATGGATTCATCAGAAGACTTGGCATTACTTGGTGTAGGATTGTGGGAAGACCATGGATTCATCAGGAGACTTGGCATCACTTGGTGGAGGATTGTGGGAAGACCATGGATTCATCAGGAGACATGGCATTACTTGGTGTAGGATTGTGGGAAGACCATGGATTCATCAGGAGACTTGGCATCACTTGGTGGAGGATTGTGGGAAGACAATGGATTCATCAGGAGACATGGCATCACTTGGTGGAGGATTGTGGGAAGGCAATGGATTCATCAGGAGACATGGCATCACTTGGTGGAGGATTGTGGGAAGACAATGGATTCATGTACTTTACATTCACTTGTATAATTCCCCGTTGTTTCAAAGTTATAGCAGACTCAGAGGAGGAGGATGGGAGAAATGATGGCATTGCATGGAATGGAGTAGAACAGTGAATAAAACAGCACAGTGAATTAGCTAAGTAAACTAAATAGTAAATTATATGACTCAGTAATAGTCAAGTGAATAGTAAATTATATGACTCAGTAATACAGTCAAGTAAATAGTAAATTATATGACTCAGTAATAGAGTCAAGTAAATAGTAAATTATATGACTCAGTAATACAGTCAAGTAAATAGTAAATTATATGACTCAGTAATAGTCAAGTGAATAGTAAATTATATGACTCAGTAATACAGTCAAGTAAATAGTAAATTATATGACTCAGTAATACAGTCAAGTAAATAGTAAATTATATGACTCAGTAATACAGTCAAGTAAATAGTAAATTATATGACTCAGTAATACAGTCAAGTAAATAGTAAATTATATGACTCAGTAAATGAATAAGGTCAGGAAATCTTGAATTTGTTTGGTACTACTATAGATGAAGACATCGGATAATAGTAATTTTTGACGTTACCAATTTCATTATCGCTACCTCTGGGTATCTGGAATAGTAATATACTGAGACTAGTATTTGTTTCCCTGTTGGAAATGGTCTGCATAAATTCATTCCAATTTTTTCCATGGTACCTCTGGCAGTTTTGTCATTGTTATCAGTGGTTGTTGATTTATTTTGCACAGTAACTGGCAAGAGTGAAATGAAAAAGTTTATTTCCACCTCTGCATCCATTTTTGGCCACAGCACTTTTTCTTGTAATAATACTTTTGATTTAATGACTCTTTGGAGCATTTTACATGTATGTGCAATATCTAAGTGTTCTTTTTTTTGTAGACTCAGGGTAATATAATTCAGTTCAGTTTCAAAACTATTGGCCCTGCTACTGACACTTCTCCACAGATATTATAATATGGTTGAATTTGATCTGATTTGTTCCATGTTTTGGAGATTGTATTTTTGCTGACTTGCTGCAGTATCTGATATTTAATGTATTCTTTAATTTCATCCATAGATTGGGTTTGAATACTGAATGTCCTATCAGAAAACTAACATATTCCTCGGCGGTTGAGTTTTCAGTATTTACGTTATTGGTAAGGGCTTTCTAAGCTCACTTGAGCTTCTTAAAAGGCTTTAATTTTTTTTTTGAATTGACTTTGATACCGTCTTTTGACAGTGTGTGTATTTTAGCTCCAATCTATAGAACTCAAATTTTTCAATGTTCGGAATTAGATTGCTCTCCCAAAATTTTTCAAATACAGCGTACAGTGCATTGTCATGACTAGATTTTTTGTTTTATCAAACACGATTATGTTGTCTATAGGACTTGCTGAAATATTCGTTGGTATATCGCAGTGGTGGAAGAAACTGCAACACAAGACGCTTTATGGCAGACAAACATCGTAATATATCTTGAATTCTCATCCAAAGAATGCAGCTTTGAAAAAGAAGTGGCCCCATTTATATAGTGTTTCCTTGATATTTGAAATCAGGAATCTCTCACATTTTTGCATTGTTTGCTTGTCAACGCAAATTCTCACATTTTTGGTTGGCTTTCGAAATGTACACCCAAGGTGTTGGTCCCTCAGCATTTTCATTTACATCAAGCATTTCTAAGCCATTTATTTTCCTTTCTACGGCTTCAAACATGTGGTAGGGTAGGGTAGGTGTCGCATTGGATGTGCCACTGGATTAACAGTTTCGTCTATGTGTAGCTTCAACTGGTAATGTTTTTGTTTAGCTTTCCAATCCCAACAAAAATATCTTCGTATTTCTGAACTATTTTGCATGTTGCCTGAATAGTTGATTGAACACGTTGTAGATCAATTCTAATCATTTTCAACCATTGGACAGTGTTTTTGCTGCTACATTTTCTGGGAATAACATGGCAATATGTTGTTATTTTTGAGTTGTATTTTACATTCACTTGTATAATTCCCTGTTGTTTCAAAGTTATAGCAGACTCAGATGCAAATATTTAAGAATTTGATTGTCTCAGATTTTTCTTTCCCAAGAATAATTTTGGAAAGCATCGCCATCTAAGATGTTAATACTGGCTCATGTGTCAATAATAACATTTGCAATTTGATTGTTGATTTGCTCCCAAGTCCTTTGTGGTAGAAATTTTGTGTTTTATCATACCGAAAGCAAATTCCTGAGTTCTTCATTCATTGTTTCCACCAACAAGATTTAGTTGCTTAGTTTTGCACATTTTTATACTCCCTTCATTAATGATGGGATGTATTATGTTAAGGTTCTGTCCATCCATTTGTCTGTACAGTAAATATAATAGAAAATAGTACATTCAATGAAATATTACATTAAGTTTTATGATGAAGTAAAACATATAGCTCAGTGTTTATAGTATATTTATATGACACATTTATATAAGTCCTTTTTAGTCTTCCATCTAAAATCAAGAAGATTATTAAGGCATTATTAAGTATTTTATGTATTCTGTATAATTTTGATTTGCATTTTAGTATAATGTAAAGTGCTTTAGAGTATATTTAGATAAGGCACTATATAAGTGCATTATTATTATTATTATTATTATTATTATATTAGTTGTACACCACAGGGATGATACATGTTTCTGAAACATTTCTTGTTCATTCATATTCATCTATGGACTTCTTTTCTGTAATAGTTAAGAATCAAAATCTAGTTTCATTCATCTATTTATCAAGTTACATACATCTATACTGGGTTTCCTAATGATACGGTAAATTTATTTTTTTATCTCTTTAGACATGAATGACCTTATTAACCTCAATCCCTCCATTGATATTCTCTTTCTACTTGCCATTTCTTTCACCCTCTCCTTTGTGTAATTTCCAATACACAACAAGTCACATCTATTTTGTATTTAATAATGATAGGATAGTTTTCTTATATTTTTATCACTCTGCTTCACTAGAAACATCAGCTATGTTTCCAAGCACATTTTCTGATATTTCTGTTCAAGTGAAAAATTTTCCCGTATGTATAATGATTGTGTAATTTTAAGGTTGCCGAATGACAGGATAAGTTTAAGAATTTTGTAAATTTTTGAGTTATTGTATAATCTTACCGAAGTTTATTTATAGATATGAATAAGTAGGTGTACAAAACTATATATATATATATATATAAATATAATATATATATATATATATATAACGAAAATTTTCTTGGATACCAGACTTAAAAACGGTGTGTGCATACAGTTGTTTTGAGTTCTAGATTTTAAGTCTGTGTGTTTCTGAGAATTTTCAAACTATGAATGTGTTGCCTTTTTGTTGCTAATTGAAGGCCCCATCTCACATTTCCAATTATATCCCCTCCTCCCTATTTTACAGTACATATATTTTTTCCTTTTCAATTTTAGACCACAGGGATCAAACACTTTTCTGAAACATTTCATTCTCTTTCATATTCATCTATGGACACCCCCCCCCCCCCTCCCCCTCCCAATTGATCAGAAAATTTTGCTTAAAAATGTAAATGTAATACTTTTGAGAGTTGACCACCACCATCACCCCTTGAGAACTAAACGTAAATGTAGAACCTCCCTTTCAAAAATTCCAGGATCCCCACCTGTTAATAGCCTTGATCTTCCCATTAATATTCTCTTTTCTCCTCAACCATCTCCCTCATGTGTAACTTCATTTATTCAACAAGAGACATATATTTATATATTTTGTATTTCATAATGATAGTATAACTTTCTAATATTTTTATTCATTTGCTTAACTAGTAACATCAACTATATATATTCTGATATTTCTGAGAAGTGTAAAAAATTTCCTTTGTGTATTTGTGAAAAGGATTGAGTAATTTCGAGGTCGTGGAATGACAGGATAAATTTAGGAATGTTATGGGTTTTCAGGTTGTTACATAATCTTATGGAAGTTCATTTATAGGTGTACATGGGATACTGTTAATTAGGAGAGAGTAATATATTTATACAGTGACTATTTTCTTGGGTACTAAATATAAGAAAGATATATATAAGTCTTCTGATGTAAAATGATTTCCAGTCCATGATATTTGGAATTTGATATATATCAATAACTAAGTACACAAGGGATACAGTTAGTAACGAGAGAGTGATATATTTACACAATGAAATTTTCATGGATACCAGACTTAAAAACGGTGTGTGCATACAGTTGTTTTGAGTTCCAGATTTTAAGTCTGTGTGTTTCTGAGAATTTTCAAACTATGAATGTGTTGCCTTTTTGTTACTAATTGAAGGCCCCATCTCACATTTCCAACTGTAACCCCTCCTCTCTATTCCATGATGATTCAGTAAATATAATAGTAGTACATTCAATAGAGTTGTAGATTCAGTGATACAACAAAGTACAAACAACACACTGCATATAACACATCAATCAATATAATACATTTGTATAAATCCTTTTCTATTGTACACCACGGGGATCATACACGTTTCTGATACATTTCTTGTTCATTCAAATTCATCTGTGGGCATTGTTTGTAACGGTTAAGAATTAAAATCTAGTTTCGTTCATTTATTCATCTATATATTGAGTTATACACATCTATATTGGATTTCCAAATGACGGTTAAATTTAGTTTTTGATTTTTGTAGACATGAGCAACCTTAATAATCCTAATCCTTCCTTAAATATTCTCTGTTTACTCACCACCTCCTTTACCTCTCCCTCATGTGTCATTTCACTTACTTGACAAGTTACATATATTTGTATTTCATAATAGTAGAGTAACTTTTTGATATTTTCATCTATTTGCTTTACTAGAAACTTTTATATTTTCATCTATTTGCTTTACTAGAAACATCAGCTATATTTCCAGGCACATTTTCAGATCTGTCTAGTCAAGTGTAAAACAAATTCCTTTGTGTATTTATAAAAAAGATTGTAATTTTGAGGTTGCTGAATGGCAGGATAAGTTTAGGAATGTTATGAATTTTCGGATTATTACGTAATCTTAATGAAGTTCATTTATGAATATGAATAAGTGTACAAGAGGATACTGTAAATGAGGAAAGAGTAATATGTCTATACAATAACCATTTTTGTATACTAAATTTAAGACAACTAAAAAAGGTTCCTATGTAAAAGGATTTCAAGTTCATGATGTATATAACTAGATGCACAAAGGGACAATTAGTAACAAGACAATGATATATACATGTATATATACAATGAAAATTTTCTTGGATACTAGACTAGATGCTAGATACTGTGCTTACAGTTGTTTTGAGTTCCAGATTTTAAGTCTGTGTTTCCTAGAATGTTAGCTTTTTGTGCCGTTTTAGTTATGTTGGATCTATCAGCAGCATATGACGTTATAGATCACAAGATACTCTTCCACTGTTTAGAATATTCCTATGGCATACGTGGATCTGCTTTAGCATGGATAAGATCATATTTGACAAATCGTTCACAACATGCACCAATCAGATCCATCTGTTCAAATGAAATGCATCTCAAATATGGAGTGCCCCAAGGATCTGTGTTGGGCCCAAGACTTTATTTTCTATTTTTGAAATGGATTGCTGACAACACGGTATGGAATATCACTGCTACGCAGATGATACTCTAGTAAATCTAGTGATTGAACCACTAGATAGTTGGACTGACATATTAAGTTGCATTGAAACAAGTTTGGACGATATCAGTGACTGGATGTGATCAAATCTTCTGAAACTGAATCAGGATAAGACCGAATTGATTGTTTTCACCCCTAAACACCAGTGGAGAGACTTTTCAAACTGTCATCTTTATTTCATTGGTACTGTTGTCAGCGATGTTTCCTGTGTCAGAAACCTTGGTGTTATTTTTGATAAGACATTCACTATGGAGAAGCAAATAAGTACCACCGCTAAATCGTGCTTCTTCCACATTCGAAATATTGGATGCCTACTCTCATATATAACGAACAATGACTGTAAAACTTCAATCAACTCACTGGTCAGTTCAGGATTAGTGATGTATGGACTGCCAGCCAACACAACAAATTACGTGTTCAGAACACAGCAGCTCGTGTTATATCTAGAACTAAGAAACATGATTAGATCACTCCCACGCTTGTTACTCGTCATTGGCTACCTGTGCGCTACCAATACCAGTATAAAATTCTGATGTATGTTTTTAAATGTCTCCATGGCAGTGCAACAACTTATTTACAAGACTTAATTCATGTCTACCAACCAACACATTCACCGCAATCAGAGAACTGTGCGTTACTAGTGTAACCTCACATTCGCAACAAAACGTATGGCGAGAGGCATTTTGACAAATCAGCTGCCACACTGGAACAACTTGCCAATGGAACAACTTGCCCAGTCATTTGAGAAATGAACAATCTTTTTGTGTTTTTAAGAAATCTCTCAAAACATATCTTTTTAGACTGGTATATCAAGATTCTTAATTGTCTTTTATCGTGTATGAATTACTATTAAAACTCATCTTTATGATTGTGATTTTAAGTTATGAGCATGTTTTATATGTATTGGACATTTTTTTTATAGAAGTATAAGAAAAAACAATGGAAAAAAAAAATGAAAAAAGAAAAAGAAAAAAAAGGACAAAAAAGAAAAAAAAGAAAGAAAAGAAAACAAATATACAAAAAAAAAAGTAAGGTGTGATATATATGTGATGTGAAAATTTAAAGAATGTGTAAATGAACCATGTTAGTCTTCTTATTTATCTTTGTGATATTAAATCTAATGTTTGTTTAAAATACTCCATTTAGCATTTTATGTGTAACTTTGCTTTGTTTGATGTGATATATTGTTTTATGCAAGTGCTTAGAGTAATAGTTGTAATGTTAGATAATGTGCTATATAAATACTTTGTAATAGTAATAATAATTTTGTCGCTAATTGCTCATATTTCCAACTATATCCCTTCCTCCCTATTTCACAATTACATGTAGCACTTGAAATAGAATAGTAGTTATTTAAAATAGAGTTCTAGTAAATCAAATGATACATTAAGAATAGTGGTGACCAGTAGAGTTAATGCATTGGGTGAAATATTGAGTAAATGAAATACTGTACAATAGCAAATATACTCGTCATTGTTTTTTTTTATTATTATTATTATCATTATTTGTGCCCTTTTTGCTCTCGGTGTCAATGAATGAATTCAGGACTACATGGGTGAAACTATTTTCTCTCCTTGAAGATTTTTCTACTACACTTTTAAGATAGAGATATAGTTCTGTAATTACTAGGAACTTCCTTCGACCCTTTTAGTGTACTGGTATTGCATTAGATACTTTCCATTAATTGTTAAAGTGACAAATTGAAAAGTCTACTAAATGAAGATCTGCAAGTACATGAGAAGCTTGAATTAAGTGTTGGGTTAACATTGTAGGGACCAGCTGCTTTATTGGTATTGATGATTTGTAAAACATTTTCGTCTTGGGAAGAAATTCATATTGTAGAAATTGTCGGAATTACCATTGTGTACAGAAGAGAGGAAGTCAGTATTTGAGTCATGGACAACCGATTGAAAACAAAAGTATATACTGACTGATTAAATAGATTTATCTGTTTCGTTGTTCAATGGCAGGCAAACTGATTTATTAGCAACTATCAGTGGAGGATATATACTCTGTTTTTTTAATATACCTTTTTTTATATTTAATTATTTTTTTATTTTTATTTTTTTATTTTTTATAATTTTTTTATATACAAAGTTTTTTTGGTGTTCGTAATTTTTTGCAACGTACACCGCCAAAATTGTCTTGGAGAAAGATTGTGAGATGGTGGTCTGCTCCAATGAAGTGTACAGGTGGCCAGTTTTTCCAATGTATTGAACATTTTGGCATTTAATTCCATCGATTACTGAAGTACTGTTGCAGTCTAAGATTTGTGTTACTTAGAATTTTTTGTGGAAGAAATTTGGATGTTTTTAATATTCCTGACAAATAGGTATATTTGGCAATTCTCATACATGGTTAGCTTCCAGCTTCCAGTGTTTGGAGTAGTATTATTCAATTTGGAATGCACCAGGGTGATTTTTAGGTTGAGGACTCTTCTGTATGCTATGATTATTTTCCTCATTAATTCCTTTGTGTCTGGGTCAAGACAAATTCAAGATTGTCCTGAATTTGTTAATGTTTGATCAGAAATCTGATTTTAACTTGTTGTTGAACATGGTCACTAAAGGTATTTTTGTGATTTATTGTTTTCGGTGCATTTGTGTTATGAGTGTATGTGCATATTACAAGGAAAATGCTGTCCCAAACTTTTTCAAGGAGTTATGGCCCTTTAACTTAGATTTTTTGGTTCAATTACGTATGCGGGCGTATAATGTACCGGTGTGGATTGCCATATTTATGTATTTTTGGAAGCATGTAAAACACTGATGTCCATATTTGTTATCTGGTGTGGTGTCTGTTGAAAATTTGATGTCATTGATATTGTTCAATTTTCCATTGGCTTTTGTAATAGTCTTTCAGGTTCATAATTACAATTGCCCCACCTTTGTCGTCAGGTGTAATGATGTCTGGGTTGATTGTGAGAGTGGATAGGGCTTGGTATTCTTCAAATGACAGGTTCTGGTATGGAGATCTTTTGTTTTTCATTGTTTTGGGTATATTGATGGATTATTATGTTGATAAATGAATCTAAAAATAAGTTTTTGCCACTTGGTGGTGTCCATCCTGATGCGAGGTGGAAAGGATTGATATTATATTTTATAGAGCCTTTTACTTGACAAACATCAAACTCGATACATTGTAGGTAGTAAATGACCCCTATTACTTTCGAGGTCATGGGTCAAAGTATATACTGACTGATTAAATAGATTTGATTTATCTGTTTCGTTGTTCAATGGCAGGCAAAATGATTTATCAGCAACTATCAGTGCAGGATATATACTCTGTTTTTTTAATATACCTTTTTTTATATTTAATTATTTTTTTATTTTTATTTTTTATAATTTTTTTATATTCTAAGTTTTTTTGGTGTTCGTAATTTTTTGCAACGTACACCACCAAAATTGTCTGGGAGATAGATTGTTAGATGGTGGTCTGCTCCAATGAAGTGTACAGGTGGCCAGTTTTTCCAATGTATTGAACATTTTGGCATTTAATTCCATCGATTACTGAAGTACTGTTGCAGTCTAAGATTTGTGTTACTTAGAATTTTTTGTGGAAGAAATTTGGATGTTTTTAATATTCCTGACAAATAGGTATATTTGGCAATTCTCATACATGGTTAGCTTCCAGCTTCCAGTGTTTGGAGTTGTATTATTCAATTTGGAATGCACCAGGGTGATTTTTAGGTTGGGGACTCTTCTGTATGCTATGATTATTTTCCTCATTAATTCCTTTGTGTCTGCCCCCCCCCCTCCCCAAGATTGTCCTGAATTTGTTAATGTTTGATCAGAAATCTGGTTTTAACTTGTTGAACATGGTCACTAAAGGTATTTTTGTGATTTATTGTTTTCGGTGCATTTGTGTTATGAGTGTATGTGCATATTACAAGGAAAATGCTGTCCCAAACTTTTTCAAGGAGTTATGGCCCTTTAACTTAGATTTTTTGATTCAATTACGTATGCGGGCGTATAATGTACCGGTGTGGATTGCCATGTTTATGTATTTTTGGAAGCATGTAAAACACTGGTGTCCATATTTGTTATCTGGTGTGGTGTCTGTTGAAAATTTGATGTCATTGATATTGTTCAATTTTCCATTGGCTTTTGTAATAGTCTTTCAGGTTCATAATTACAATTGCCCCACCTACGCAGACGATACTCAAGTAAATCTTGTGATTGAACCACTAGATAGTTGGACTGAGATATTAAGTCGCATTGAAACAAGTTTGGACGATATCAGTGACTGGATGTGATCAAATCTTCTGAAACTGAATCAGGATAAGACTGAATTGATTGTTTTCACCCCTAAACACCAGTGGAGAGACTTTTCAAACTGTCATCTTTATTTCATTGGTACTGTTGTCAGCGATGTTTCCTGTGTCAGAAACCTTGGTGTTATTTTTGATAAGACATTCACTATGGAGAAGCAAATAAGTACCACCGCTAAATCGTGCCTCTTCCACATTCGAAATATTGATGCCTACTCTCATATATAACGAACAATGCCTGTAAAACTTTAATCAACTCACTGGTCAGTTCAGGATTAGACTACGGAAATGTGATGTATGGACTGCCAGCCAACACAACTAATTACGTGTTCAGAACACAGCAGCTCGTGTTATATCTAGAACTAAGAAACATGATTAGATCACTCCCACGCTTGTTACTCATCATTGGCTACCTGTGCTCTACCAATACCAGTATAAAATTCTGATGTATGTTTTTAAATATCTCCATGGCAGTGCAACAACTTATTTACAAGACTTAATTCATGTCTACCAACCAACACATTCACCAAGATTGTCCTGAATTTGTTAATGTTTGAATATAATAGAATGATAGTCTTTTCAATATCTTGATATCCGTTTCCCTGACAGACTCTGTACACTGGTCCATCCTGATGTGTGTATCTTTTTTTTCTTGATAATTTCAAGACTTAGTAATTCATTAATATGAATGACACAGTGCATAGGGGAGATATAGTTAGTGCCATAACTGTGAACATTTTTTTTGGATACTATTAAGAAAAGTTTGTGATACCATTTGTTTTGAGTTCCAGATTATAAGTCTGTGTTTTTTAGAATCCAAATCATGCATGTCTTGCCAACTCCCCCCCCCCCCCCCTCCTCCTCCCTATTTGATATTTCAAAACTATTACTGAAGGTAAAGCAGGTAAAACATGTATGAATTTGACACATCTTCGATAGGAATGAAAGGGATTAGCATCCTTATGGGTCCATTGAGGTGTCTGCACATATTATTGTTACTCTGATTAAGATGAGTTTGATTGATTGTGGGCTTTTAGAGTTCCAACACTGGTGGCCCTACCACCTGTGATTGAGGTTTTTCTAGTGATTGGAGTCCACCAGGAGACATGGCATTACTTGGTGAAGGATTGTGGGAAGACATCGAGTTCATCAGGAGACATGGCATTACTTGGTGAAGGATTGTGGGAAGACAATGAGTTCATAGGGACACATGGTATTACTTGGTGGAGGATTGTGGGAAGACGAGTTCATCGGGACACATGGTATTACTTGGTGGAGGATTGTGGGAAGACAAGTTCATCGGGAGACATGGCATTACTTGGTGAAGGATTGTGGGAAGACAATGAGTTCATAGGGACACTGGTATTACTTGGTGGAGGATTGTGGGAAGACGAGTTCATCGGGAGACATGGCATTACTTGGTGGAGGATTGTGGGAAGACAACGAGTTCATCAGGAGACCTGGCATTACTTGGTGGAGGAGTGTTGGAACACAATGTATCTGGGGTACGTAACTTCGAAATGAGCGAACAATATATAACACCGAAGGTATCAATGGCAACCCCAAAACGGTCATAATTGCACCTTAGTGTGATATTGTACATATTGAAATTCCATGTACTGATCTAAAATATTTAGAACTAAATGTATTGAGATTTCTTTGATACAAGTAAAATAATCCATATAACGTTGAAGTGAAATGCCAGGACTGTCCATTAACTATTCATCATATTCTAGATAGGTCATTGAACAGTCTAATTTGATTCTGCATACCACAGTAATATTTTATGATCTACAGCGTCTCTTACCTTGCAAATTGTTTTTCCAATGACATACTTAGATATATCAAATACAATTGAAAAAAGAACACTTTTCTTCAAACCATCTCTTCAACCTCTAGCATGGTTGCAGTGAGATATATATGATAAACTATGTTGACATACCAGAGCTGCATAAACCAATCCAGTGACCAAAAGAGGATGATCAAAAAGATTTATGAGGCAGCAATGCCCCCCTTCTCTTCGTCTTTATTTGATACGTAATTTGTATGTGCTGTTGAGTTGGTTAGTATATTTTACCTAAAGTTGAAGCTTATTGTACATGGTTTTCTACTAAAAGAAAAAAGCACACTTGGTATTGTAATTAGTATTTTGATCTGTATGGATTGACGCTGTAATGCTTATTCATAAAATATGAATTGAATTGAAACACTAATTTCAGTGAATGACTTTGTTTAAACTAGTGTACAGCAGACTAAAATCTGTCATTTCTATCTGCCATGTAAGCAACTGAACATCTAGAGGAAGAAATAGCTAGAAATATATACTAGGAAAACTATCAATTTTGTTATGATGCAATATGGTTGACTTGTGGAGTGTCAGGTTTGTGAGGGTTATCTGGAAATAATCCTAGATAGAAAACATGTATTTTACTAGGTAAGAACTGTATGAATTTTTACACATCTTTGATAGGAATGAAAGGGATTAGCATCCTGTGTTGGTCCAATGAAGTGTCTGTACATATTATTGTTAATCTGAGTAAGATGAGCTATGATTAATTGTGGGCTTTTAAAATTCAAACACTGGTGGTCCTGCCACCTGTGATTGAGGTTTTTCTAGAGATACGAGTCCACAAGGAGACATGGCATCATTTGGTGGAGGATTGTGGGAAGACAATGGATTCATCAGGAGACCTGGCATCACTTGGTGGAGGATTGAGGGAAGAAAATGAGTTCATCAGGAGACATGGCATCACTTGGTGGAGGATTGTGGGAAGAAAATGGATTCATCAGAAGACATGGCATCACTTGGTGGAGGATTGTGGGAAGACTGAGTTTATCAGGAGACACAGCATCACTTGGTGGAAGATTGTGGGAAGACAATGGATTCATCAGGAGACATGGCATCACTTGGTAGAGGATTGTGGGAAGACAATGAGTTCGTCAGGAGACATGACATTACTTGGTGGAGGATTGTGGGAAGACAATGTATCTGGGGTACTTGTTTACATATATTAAATACAAATAATTAAAATGATAACACTTTTCTTCAAACCGCCTCTTACAACCTCTAGCATGGTTGCAGTGAGATATATATGATAAACTATGTTGACATACCGAGTTGTGTAAACCAGTCCAGTGAGCAAAATAGGATATGGAGTTTGTAGAACAGCTTGTATGTGCTGTTGAGTCAGTTAGTATATTTTACCTAAAGTTGAAGCTTATTGTACATGGTTTTCTACTAAAGTAAAAAAGCACACTTGGTATTGTAATTAGTATTTTGATCTGTATGGATTGACGCTGTAATGCTTATTCATAAAATATGAATTGAATTGAAACACCAACTTCAGTGAATGACTTTGTTAAAACTAGAGTAAGAAATAGCAAGAAATATTTACAAGGAAAAATATCAATTTTGTTAAGATGCAATATGGTTGACTTGTAGAGTGAGTGTCAGATCTGGAAATAATCCTAGATAGATAGTTCCGTCTCAAGATAGATATTTCCATCTCATTAATGACGAGTGCTGACATGCAGACTGTCTCTGTTGTAGTTTCTACAGCACTCCTTCAGAAGAAGGAAAACTGCATTTACAACAGACAAGACTAAATCAGGTACATTTCATGAGTGCTAGTTGGTTCTGATCAAAACTTTCCATTGTCCATCATTGTTGTCATTGTAAACTTCATATTTTTATTTTCTCCAGAACCACTAGGCCAATTTCAACCAAACTTGGCAAAAGTAATCTTTGCATTAAGGGGGTTCAAGTTTGTTCAAATGAAGGGCAACACCTTTTTCCAAAGGGAGATAATAGCAAATAGCGAAAGTACAATAGCAATTTTAAAAATCTTCTCCAAAACCAACTGGCCAATTTCAGTCAAATTTGGTATAGTCCTTTGGTAAATGTGATTCAGGTTTGTTGAAATGAAGGGCTGTGCCCCCTTGAAATGGGAGATATAATCACAAAAATGTCAACAACAAAAAAATGGGTGGAGTGATTTGAATTTCTTCTACTTAAAATCCACTGGGCTGGACAAATTCAAATTTACATGGAAGCTCCTTTATGTAGTGGAGATTGAAGTTTGTGAAAGTCATGGACCCCAGGGGTAGGGTGGGGCCACAATAGGGAATCAAAGTATTTCATGTGAATATGTAGGGAAATAACCTTTGCATCTTCTCAAGAACTACTGAGCCAGACAAATTCAAATTTACATGGAAGCTTTCTGCCATGGTGCAGATTCTAGTTTGTTAAAATCATGGCCACGGGGTAGGATGGAGCCAAATGGGGAATAAAAATTTTTGCATTCTAATATACAGGGAAAATCTTTCAAAATCTTCTCAAGAACCACTGGTCCAGAAAACTTCAAATTTACATAGTAGCTTCCAGACATAATGCAGATTAATGTTTGTAAAAATCATGACCCATGTGGGAAGGCTGGGGCCACAATAGGGAATCGAGGTTTTACTTTACATTCATATATATAGGGAAAATATCTAAATACAAGTCAAGGTGACTCAGATGAGCGATGTGACCCATCGAGCTCTTGTTTTTCATCTACAGTGAATTTGGAACGAAGTGCTGTAAACACAGTTAGATGATATGAAAATTAGACTGGGTGCTGAGAGCAGAGTTACCTGTTTTGTGTGCAATGCTTTTCAACAGAATTTGCATTGACTGGAGTTTGACACGGGGAGGTAAAAGAGTTTTCTACTTAAAAACCTTTTCATTAAAAAAGGGGAACAGCACCCCATCCTTGGGTCCTTAGTTACAATGAGACACTTTATCTACATGTTATCTACATTGTGACTAGTTAATTACTTCTAAAAAGTAATCATACTATAGTTCATCAAAGCTATTATAGTTGATAGATACATGAGGAAAATCTTGGTCAGGAAGTTACATGTGTCAGTTAAGTATTTATAGAACTGGTAGGTTAGCTGTGGCCCTTTTCCTCCTGGAAGACTGGCTATATGGTGCCTCCAAGCTGTAGTATTTTCCACACTAGAAAGCCAAGCTCTCCAAAGTTAGGACCAAATCATCTTGGGGAAAACTCTGCTATAGAGTAGCCCCCCGCCCCCCCCCCCCCCCCCCCCCCCCCCCCATTTAGTAGGATAGTGCTGATTCCATTTCCTGCAATTAATGTTAGATTTGCAAAGGGGTTAAATAAAGAGATATTCAAAATGATGTGAATGGAGTCCCCACAAAGTGTCAGGTTTTATACATTTTATTTTTCGTATTCCTTAAACAGAATTTTACGCCCCTACTATAAACCACCACAAATGGTTTCAGTTAAACGTGGGTATCCGGGTTAGAATA
This sequence comes from Ostrea denselamellosa, assembly GCA_024699665.1. NCBI lineage: Eukaryota > Metazoa > Mollusca > Bivalvia > Ostreida > Ostreidae > Ostrea > Ostrea denselamellosa. The sequence goes on from JAMZEH010000064.1 coordinate 9,390,401, forward strand.
GGTCCCTAGTACCCCCTTGCTTGTCGTAAGAGGCGACTAAATGGGGCGGTCCTTCCGATGAAACCGTAAAAACCAAGGCCCTGTGTCACAGCAGGTGTATCAAGACAAAGATCCCTCCCTACTCAACGACCATAAGTGCTCAGCATAGGCTTCAATTTTACGGCCCTTCACCGGCAAAGTTGACATCACCATAAAAGTGAAATAATTCTTTTAAACAATATACAACCAACCAAATGATATCAAAAAAGGTCACTGCAAACAAGTCATAATATTTAAATACCACCTAATAAAACAATATTTAAATACAACCTAATAAAACCGAAATTATACACAGTTGCTGAAATTTTATCGCCAGTTGAAAGACTGCTGTTCACTGAATTTAGGAACTTTTAGTATATGTGGTCTTTATTTTTAACTATATCAACATCGCCATTAATGACATGTCCAGTTGGACTATAGTTAAAAGAAGACGAAGAACAAGAAAACGTGGGTGGATTGAGTATAGGATGGTGTATATCTAGACACTACAAAGTTTGTAGTTAAAAAGTTTGGATGCGATAGTGGAAGTATATTTGCAGGAAATACAAGGTGTAGACTTGGAACTTGAGATATTTTGGAATACAAGACATATTTTTTCATGATGAAGAATGTTGCTTATGTTGACGGCATCAATTCTTTTGTTAGTAAATTTGAGTTTAGGAAACTCGCGGCTTGATTTGAAAGTAATGTCATCCAAAACCTGTGGTGGTTTAAAGAGCCTGTGATGAACAAAATCCATAATCATAGAATTCAGTCTATATTCTAGTGTGGAAAAATTCACGTATGGACTAGTTTTGGTTTCGAAGTATATTTTTGTGTTTATTAATATATTTTCTATTGCATTACTAATGCTGGTAAATGAAGAAATACATTAATTAAATCACAAAACTCCCGAAACCCCCTACCAAACTACAGATTTGCAACCCTTCTGAAATTCATTAAATAAACAAGCATTATTAGAGTATTGCAGGCAATACAAAGTCCCCTACCAAGAGGATTATTCAGTCCAAAGTAGGTCAAGCATAATGAACCTCAAACTTGATCTGTAACTATCCAAGACAAAGCCACATATAAAATTTTTATTTGAATATCTTCATCCAATTCGACGAAAAGTCCGGAAAACTGATTGGAAATGACTGACAGACAGACCGACGATAAACGGTAGGGGACCAATAATCTGCTGCAAGAATATTTACTGGAATTAGGGTAGATTTTCCTAGAAGTGTGTAATATCTAAGGAATTGGGAAGAAAATCATAAGTTTAGTTTCATTAAATTGTCTATCAAAATTAAGATAATAATATTAAGAAATTAATAATCATGGTTTTCATTCCTTCGAAACCATACTTGACTGCTTTGGAAGATAAATGCACGGCAGTGGCGGATTTAGAAGGGACCAGTCCCTTGTTTTAGCTACAAATTTTTAAAATAACATTAGTGAAACTTCAGATTTGGCACCCAAATTGCTGAATATTTTTACCGATACTTGACATTCACATGTTCCCCCCTTTTGAAAATCTGGTTCCGCCACTACACTGTATACAAGTATTTAGAACAAAACCACAACACAGAGATTAAGATATCTTGTGTATTACTAACACCGAACCCTGCTATTTTCCCGAAGTTTTCAACATCTGAACAAAATATGATAGCTTAATGCTGAAGTATCTAGGAAAAGATAAATGTCTGGTGTAATCTTAAGGTCAGTTCAAAAAATTTCCATATAGATGCACATTGTATCCTTTTGTGGTGTAAACAGATTTTTTATCACTTGCAGTTCTTTACCTCTTTCCATGTTGTATTCTTGCAGCACTTTTATCCTTTCCATATTGCATTATTCCTTTCCATATTGTATTCTTGCATTTCGTAACCCCTTTCAATAATAACTGTAGATGTGTATGTATTCTGCAATAAATGTTATCTCCGTGTCTCTTTTTCTCTCTCCAGCGTCTGATTGTATATTTTGTCATATTGCTTGAATTCAATTCTTTTAAGATTTATGGAGAAGTTTCGGCATGGTTATATATACTACAGCTAGATTCATAACCTGTGTAATGCAATATTAAAGATAACTAATTGACATTTTTCAGACTCCGAGGTGACCTGCCAACAAAAAAGCGGATTCAATCTTCTTTGATGAAGGAACAGCTTCATATACTTCAAGCCAACTTTGTATTGAAAGCAACCCAGACAACCAAGCATTGAACAGCAAAAGAAGCAACCATTGTACATCAACAAGACATCTCCACTTGACAGTTGTTGTGAGTGTTAATACAGTGTTATTATTGTTACAAAAATGAAGCATGAAGTGCGACTGCCCAGAAATCTGAAGTTACAAGTTCATGAATATTTATTATTTCTTTGTTGCAGCTCATGTTCAATGACCAAGTGGACCAGAGTGCCAGTTCAGCGATTCTGCAGTTGTGAAGTTATCCCGGTTTGAGCTGCGTGGCCGTATTTCCGTGGATTGTTTCTAAATATCATGAACTGTGTATATAGCAAGAACTATTTATAATACCAGGTTTACGTTTGACCTTGGAGTTCAAAGATCGCCACTACGTAAACGCACTTTACGTACAATTTATTTCGTATAGGGACAGAACAAACGTCTTTTCTAGTAACTTTAAAAACACAAAATGACAATGAAGGCAACCGATACCAAATCTCCATCACTGAAACTCGGACACGGTCAGGTATAATCTATGAAGCTGGGAAACCTGTTGAAGGGTGTACCGTCAACAGCGTGTGGACCTATGATTTTCATTCAGAACTCTTACGGGATAAAAGGTCATAATATTCACCTTCAGCGACCTTGGGGATTTGAAAGTAACAGAGGTTAAATCCATGGCATACAGAGGAACAGTTTGCAGAACACTGTGTGTAGATATACTGAATATGAAAACAATGACTAAGTGCTTCCCATGAATTTGCATAGAATCTTTTAGCACACACACGTGTATGTTTGTGTGTGTGTGTATACGTTACTTTGCATCTCATTCTTATACTCTTTATAACACAACGTCACAAGATGGCGATTTAATTGTTTTGTGAAATTGTATGTATCAATCGATTTAGTTGTATGCCGAAGTCCTATGATACCGCGATACTTAAAAATTTTAATTCATTTTAATATCTGTCGGCCTAATTTCACTCAATTGTTAATGTTTTGTAAATACCTTATAAAACTGTTTTTATTCATATAAATAAACAAACAGATATAAATGTAATTGCTTGTCGATTGTGAGGCCATATCTGTATACTTTTGAAAACGAGGGTACTACGATACCGTGCTATTTACAAAAATGCAGCGAATGGTGTCCTAATATTGCTACTTTTGTTTAAAAGGATGTTATCTTGTGAAATGTTAAATCGGGGTAAAGTTAATAAACGAATAAATAAAATTCAGCAATTTTAATTTTAATAGAGTGAAATAAAATGTTCCAAAATGTAAAGAGCAAAAGTTAAGAAAAGTGACTTTAAAAATGCTGAATCTTCACTCTTTAAATTCAAAGACCGTATTTTCCAAAATTTTGAACATTTTTACTATATGACTTAAGGGCCTCTTGTTCTTTTTCTTGCATTGCAATTCACTATGTTGTGAATATATTTATTTTTGCATATTTTATCGTGTACATTTTTTTTTTTATCTATTTACAATCTCTATACAGAGTTACAATTGCAATTACAGAGTTCCTTTCACTCGCATTCATGTATACCGAGCTCTGTGAATGTGTCTGGTTTTTCAAGATTCTTGTAAAATGACACACAAAACACACGAAACATTTTTAATCGTGCGGAAATACGAATACTTGTAGATGCACTAGGTCGGTATGCATTGTAATAGAAATTAAAAACTACAAGTTAATTGCCCTTCATTTTCTTATTTTCTATTTCTTGGTTTCATTTTATTAGCCATAAATATTCAGATTTTAACACGAAATAACTTATTTTTTTAGACGTTGACAATAGGTACATGCGAGTGTAAGGAACGATAACTCTGGTTATGATCCTGAAAGTAAAGTGACTTATTTGATGTCATGGAATTCAATGATGTTTTAATTTTTGATACATTTATCATGAACCCTCATTATTTTCAGACTGTTAAAAAAAATTTGTTGATATTAGGCTGTGTTGATCAACAATCAAATACAAAATCATTCAGCATAGTTCATACTAATAATGTCTGCAGTTTACTTTGAATGTTGATCTGTTACCTGGTGTGATGTAATTGCACACCTTGATGAATCTATAGGTAATGGTGTTCTTGATGCCCCCTTGTCTGACTATCACCATTTTCTGTAATATGTGTCTGTACTTAGAGATGAATTTAGTAACACCCCCCCCCCCCCCCATTTTTTCATACAGAGGAAGTGTAGAAAATTTGAATATTAGTTTTTTACCATAGCGAATGCCGAAATATCCTAATATCTAATTATTGTCTTTCAATTACCGATTAGAATTGACAATAGTAAAAGACATAAATATAAATACGGAATCCTTTATTTAGGTTTTTAGTCAGATATCTTGCATGTATTTTTTTTTTTTTAAATAACTGGTGTGCAGTGTAGTACGCATTAGTGGTTATAATATAGGTACTTATCGTATTCTATATCTCGTGCTTTTTATAATTCCATTAGCATCGGGTCTGCTTTTGATAAATACTTATTGTATCTTGTTGCTTTCAGTAGACAGCAATGCGATGATAGTGCCAAGATTTATTTTTTTTATGGTTTTTGTTTTTTGAATGCATGTAATGTCATTTTATTATTCACGACATTAACTTTATTAATGAGTATTCATTGCAGAAGTGTGAAGTGGTGTTGTGAAGGGACAATGAATCCTCTTGATGTTATGTTTTTCCTATTTACATGTAATGTGTTTTAAATGATAGTAATGTATTTGGATACGGCCTGCTTTTAATTTATATTTCACACCACCTCGATGTTTGCAGACGAATTATAAAATCTTATCTTGTTTGTAAAATAAAGTGAGAAAATGAATTACAATCATTATTCTTGATTTATTTGAGACAACGGAAATACTATAGATAGAATTGAACTGTCGACGGAGGTTGCTAGAAGTACAATGATCTAACAAAGTGACCCAATAAAGAAAAACACACGCACACAAAAATAATAAAATAAATCCCCCCCCCCAAAAAAAATACAAGAACGCTTCAGTTTGAATTGGCCTAACCGCCGGGTACAACATTCTGATTAGCTAACATGGACGCCCATAAATACGGTCGATCTGAAATACAAGATATGAAATTGGCCATAGCTCAGTCAGTTTTCCATTAATGAGTGACACTTTGGATGAATGAATTTGGAGATATGAACTATAAGAGATGTTTTTTTATGATACATTGGATTCCTTAATTCAAATTTTTCAATAGTAAGGTGCATGTACTGAAATCCAGGATCCACTCCTGATCAGGATCCACAAAGAAAGAAGCCTCAGAAAAAATTACGACTTTTACTCCCAAGAAATCAACTTGACGCAAGCTGCAAAAGTATTAGGTCGCAGAAGATACGAAAGAAATTATATTCTATTATTATTATTTAGGTCGGACTGACGTTATGAAGTTTGTACGTAAATTCCTTCGGGATGAAGAGTTTGTAAAGTCATGACGTCATACTTTAATTAAGATATATTAATTGTTATAGTAAGCAAAATTCGTCAGTAGAAACAACTTTACAGAGGATAACGACTTCAAAAAGAGTTCTCATGCACTTGTCTTGACTCAACTCCCTTTATCACCTCAAGATCAATTCCATATATTACTAGTTGTGTGAAATCTGCATAAATAGTCTTGAATATACAAAAGACTGCAAACTCTTTTCATATTCCATACAAGCGAAATAAATTGAACCCGAAACAAACCTAGTACAAATTGACAACTATAATGTTTATTGCATTTTAAAGTTAATTTTAAATACGCTCGATTTATATCTAGAAATTATACGACACGAACGCTAATATTAACAATAACTTCAATCACCACCTAAATAGTTATATTAATTACACTAATTTTGGGGGGAATCATGAAAAATACATTAAACGTTAATCCCGCAAAAACGCATGGGGGGGGGGGGGGGGGGGGGGGGGATATTTTTTGTATAGTAAAATTCACATATAGTATAATGTAAAATTATTTTTAAGCAGAGAGTTCATTTAATTCAATGAAACTCAGAATCAGTCAGTGTGACTGTTCTTTAGCTTAAATTAAAAAAATATGAAAAGCACTTAATGCTTTAACATTTCTTAGGGCATCATCCAAAAGGTCGTAATTGTAATTCAATAGATTTATATAGCGCTCTATTGATCTCCGTCTTCTAAAGTGCTTTACAGATAATATAATAAAATATATGTGAACATACGTTATACATGTGAATAGAATAAAATTTAGCGCCTTATGTAATGAAATGATTATCATGCATAATAACATATAAAACAATTTAAAACAACCCTTAGGAATAATTAAATACGTATAAAGGATATGATCATAATACTAAACTACAGGGTTTTTTGTTGTTTTTTTTTTCTTTTTTGTTTTTTGTTTTTTAGTAAAGTAATCCATTTGAGTAAAACAATCACAAATTAAAAGCTAATCTAAAAAGATACGTTTTGAGATTAACTTTAAAACTTGACAGTGAAGTACACTTTCTGAGTTTAAAAGGCAAAGAGTTCCACAGACTCGATGCGGCTTGATCTCCGAGGCATATTAGTGGACAAATTTCTGGTAAAAACGGAATGCATAGAACAGTGACGTTTTAGGGTGTGCATGCGCATTTCGATGTTTTTATCGAGGAAATTCGAAAGAGCAGACAATATGAAGTAGCACGATCGCACGAGGAGGTAATCACAAAACAAAAGGACATTAATTTAGTTACATGCATATTGACTATATTGCAGATGAATTCGGTGATCACAGACCGAGGTTTGGTAATCAAGACAGGACCATATTTCTACATAATATTCATTTTACATGACTGGAAGTTACTACAAACATAGGCCTAGTTCATAGATACATAGAAAGCACTACATTACTGTTGATATTATGATACTGTAGTACATATGTTTTATTCTTCTAAAAAAAAAAGAAAAAAAAAAGTACTGTTTATCTAACACTGCAACACTCTCATTATCCTGAACAATTTCTGTCACATAGAACAGATACATATTAAACTACAATACTGTAAGTATCCTGAACAATTTCTGTCACATAGAACAGATACACGTTACACTACAAAACTGTAATTATCCTGAACAATTTCTGTTACATAGAACAGATACATGTTATACTATCATACTGTAAGTATCCTGGACAATTTCTGTTACATGGAACAGATACATATTATAGCATAATTCTGTAATTATCCTGCACAATTTCTGTCACACAGAACAGATACACATTACATTACAATACTGTAAGTATTGTGGACAATTTTTGTCACATAGAACAGGTACATGTTACACTACAATATTTCAATTAGTCTGGACAATTTCTGTCACATGGAACAGATACATATTATGATGTAATACTGTAAGTATCCTGGATAATTCCTGACACATAGAACAGATACATCTCATAATACAATACTGTAAGTATCCTGGATAATTTCTGTCACTTTGAACAGATACATGAACAGATACTACAATACTGTAATATCAATTTCTGTCACACAGAACAGATACATGTTATGCTACAAAACTGTAAGTATAATGAATAATTTCCATCACAAGGAACAGTTACAAGTTGTACAATGATACTGTAAGTATCCTGGACAATTTCTGTCACATAGAACAGATACATGTTACATTACAATATTGTGAGTATCGTGGACAATTTCTGTCACATGGAACAGATACATGTTACACTACAATGTTGCAATAAGCCTGGACAATTTCTGTCACATGGAACAGATACATATTATAATATAATACTGTAATTATCCTGCACAATTTCTGTCACACAGAACAGATACACATTACATTACAACACTGTAAGTATTGTGGACAATTTCTGTCACATAGAACAGGTACATGTTATACTACAATGCTGTAAGTATTGTGGACAATTTTTGTCACATAGAACAGATACATGTTACACAACAATACTCTAAGTATCCTGGATAATTTCTGTCACATAGAACAGATGCATGTTACATTACAATATTGTAAGTATCGTGGAAAAGTTTTGTCTCATAGAACAGATACAATGTTACACTACAATATTGCAATTAGCCTGGACAATTTCTGTCACATGGAACAGATACATATTATAATACTATACTGATAGTATCCCGTGGGGATTCGGGTTAGAATAGATCCTCAGTACCCCTTGCTTGTCGTAAGAGGCGACTAATTGGGGCGGTCCTATGGATGAGACCGCAAAAACTGAGGTCCCATGTCACAGCAGGTGTGGCATGATAAAGATCCCTCCCTGCTCAAAGGCCCTGAGCGCCGAGCATAGGTCTAAATTTTGCAGCCCTTCACCGCCAATGGTGACGTCTCCATATGAGTGAAAAATTCTTGAGTGGGACGTTCAACAGTATATAATCAATCAATCAATCCTGGACAATTTCTGTCACATAGAACAGATACATGTTACACTACAATATTGCAAATAGCCTGGACAATTTCTGTCTCATAGAACAGATACATGTTACACTACAATTTTGCAATATGCCTGGACAATTTCTGTCACATAGAATAGATACATGTTACACTACAATATTGCAATTAGCCTGGACAATTTCTGTCACATAGAACAGATACATGTTGTACTGTGATACAATAAGTATCTTGGACAATTTCCAACACATAGAACAGATACATTTTATTGTACAATATTACTACAGTATCCTGAACAATTTCTTTGACATAGAACAGATACCTGTTACACTACAATACTGCAATTAGCCTGGACAATTTCTGTCACATAGAACAGATACATATTATAATACAATACTGTAAATATCCTATACAATTTCTGTAACTTTGAAGAGATACATGTTACACTACAATACTGTAAGTATCCTTGACAATTTCTGTCACATAGAAGAGATGCATGTAACAGAACAATCCTGACCAACTGCACATGTGAAGGAAAAGCTGAATGCATAATAATGTAAAGCAGGATGGCCTTTATCAAAATTGTAAATTTTATGATCCCTGTGGTAAAGTTCTGACTCAAGAGCAGGACCAAACTTTGTATATAATATTTGTGTAAAACATTTAGCATTGATCTTCTGTAGCGTTATTGATATTGAATTGAAATTGAATAGATATATGTTATAAGCAGGTAGCCCTTTAGAAAAATTATAAATTTCACGATCACAGGGGTAGGGTTTATGGTATCAGGGTGGGGCCAAAATGGTCTTTGATTAAATACATGTTAATGAGTTAACATTTTCAAATTCTTGATAACTTTCATTCTGTCTTTCAAATTGGGCATGAAGATATCTTTGGGACAAGGGGGACATAAATTAGAAATTTCTGAACTACTGCACCCTCTGGGCCTTAGGGACAGAACAAAAATTGACCAATTTTCAGAAATAGTATTGTCTACAGCTGGATATCTCAAAGAAAAAATAAATGAATATTGATGTAGAGCAAGAAGGCCTCTGATAAAAAGTGAATTTCATGATACCCTGGATAGAGGTTCTGACTCCAGGGGAGGTCCAAACTTGGTGTATATATATATATATATAGAGAGAGAGAGAGAGAGTAAAACATTTAATGCCATGGATACTAAATTGAAACTAAATAGATATTTAAAAGGAGTAACTAGTTCTTTTCCAAATTTGTAAATTTCATGATCTTAGGGGGTAAGGATGTAGCCAAAATTATTATTATAGTGATTATTGTCTTTATCATTTGGAAGACTTCTTTATGTTTGCTGATACCATATCAAAACTAAATCCATATTAGGAAAAGGATGTACCAAAATTGTGAATTTTGCAACCCTAGGGTTTTGATGCTAGGATGTGTCCAAATTAACCATGTCATTTTTGTGATACATATGTTGTGTAAAGTCTTCCATTGGTATAGACACTTTCAAGAGCATAAATATTCAGATCAGGAATACTTTCTAGATTTCATAGCCTTTGGGACTATTGATACTTTTAACTAATACTCAGGTGACTGATAATGCCTGTGGGCTTCTTGTTCTCATTCCTAATTTTACAGTGATCTATATTACTTCTTCAAATGGCATCACTTCATTCACTTACATATAGATATGTTTCAATGTTTCTTTATGCACCATTTATAAACATGATAAATAAGAAACATTTCAGAAAGACAACTATATACATAGCAATGAACATTCATTGAGCATGTTTGAAGATGAATATTGATGATGTTGGTAAATATATTTGTTGATTTGCAAGTTTGAACAATTATCCCTTTATTTAATACCATGAATATTTATACACATTTAGGAATGAATGCTTAAATCATCATTTTTTTTTAAATTCTTCTAATTTGAACTGATTTTTCTTCATAGTTGACATTGATTCAGAAGGTGTTCAGAGAGTAGAGGAAAATATGGAGGAAGACTTCGTGGTTACAGGGGATGTGGAGGTTGATATAGCAGAAGAGGAAAGTATAGCAGAACAGGAGGGTCTAACACACATCAATTGAATTGATGAGAGCAATAATTGATTTAATGTGGGCATCAATTCAATTAAAGCTCTCATCAATTGAATTGATACATGCATTAATTCAATTAATGAGAGCAATAATTGATTTGATGCATGCATCAATTCATTTATTGCTGTCACAATTCAATTGATGAGAGCATCATTGTGGTGGAAATATTGTTTGCAAAAATTGATTTAGAGCTTGGTATAAATGATTTGTTGATCTCTTTAATTCAATTGAAGTCATCTTTAATTAATTTGCAATGCTTTTGTGTAAGGAATTAATGCACACATCAATTCTTTTAAAGAGAGCAACAATTCAATTAAAGTGATCAATAATTCAATTGTGTATATGTTGAATTGAAGATATCTCTAATTATACATTTGCTCTCTCTAAAAGGATTATTGTGTGCATCAAATGAATTAATGATATCATTAGTTCAATTGAAGAGAGCACTAATTCAATTATTGCTCACATTAATTGAATTGATGCACACATTAATTTAATTATTGCTCTCTTCAGTTGCATTGTAGCATGCATCAATTCAATTGTTGATATTATCAATTCATTTGAAGAGAGCAACAATTCAATTATAGTGCCCATCAATTCAGCAAAATAATTAATGCTATCATCAAATCAATTCAATTATTGTGTGCATCAAATGAATTGATGATATTTTCAAATAATTAAAGATGTCTTCAGTTATTTGAGTTTGTGTTAATTTGGTGCTCCACAGAACAGGAAGGTGTAGCAGAAGGGGAAGAGGAAGGTGTAGATTTTCTTGAGATCTAGAGAATAATTATTTTTGTTTGAAAAGTCATGCCAAAAGTTTGGGGTTTTTTTGCACATTGCATTGAAGCATGGCTAAGAGTTTACTAAACCATTACTCTACATTAAACTAACACATTTATTTTCCATATAATGTTGATTTATTTCTGGTATTTTATATGTGCAATACTAAAGAACACCAAATTAACATAAACTCAAATTACTGGGTAAGTAACTAATGTCCTGAAGTAAATCAGTGGTAAAGAAATTTATCTGTTTGGTTCTCACCTTCTTTGATTTAGAAGTGATCCCAGATCAAGAAAAACCTGTTAAGTATAACTAATGTCCTAAAGTAAATCAATGGTAAAGAAATTTACTTATTTGAATATCAAAATGACAGAACAGAACATAATAAACAGTGATATAAGCAGGGGATTCCAGTAAGCAATGGCTACTGTATTCAATGTGCATCTTTGGGGAGAATTTAAGGTTATTACTTGGTACAAAATATTAAACAAATACAATATTTCAATCTCTGTGTCTGCCCTACAATAAGTGCATTGTTTAGGCATGTTATTATTTTGTTTAAGATTAGTCATGAGTATTTGGTTGGGTTTTTTTGTGTGTGTCTTTCTTTTTTTGGGGTGGGGGTGGGGGGGTCCTCATTATCAGTCACTTGGATCAGTATTTAGATATCAATGATTTTGATTAATCTTTAGTATGGATTCATAATTTTATTTCAGGTGAATGAGTATTTATGCATTTCCTATGTTTCCATGCATGGGAAGAACTGCTCAAAAACATGGTATTTTGTTATTATTTAGGTCAGAAAAAAATTTCTTGGATGCAAGTCCAATGGGAAGATGTACCAATAAACTGAATGGACATTTAACCACCTTAAATTGTGATTCCACAGTATTTTCTTTCAGAATTTGAATTTTCTGTTACAGCAATACATTTGATGATGTCCACATGCAATGCTTTGTCGTTTCAGTGTAAGGTGAAATATAAACTTTATTAAAACACAGTACCTGCTATTGTTCATGAAAGGAAATTAGATTATGTGTAAATACATGTCTATCATACATGTAATACCATTTTTTGTGAAAAAATTTTGCAGCAAAACTTTTAACTTAATCATTCATATGGCTGAAAAATATAAGTAAAAAATATGGCTGGGAGTTTCTGTCATTTAATATGTTCTTATATATACTTTTATGTTATTTAGAGCTGAAAATCCTGCTCCTGAAAATGTCAGCTGTTTTCTTTGATGCAAGTATCTCTCTGTCTCAACTCTATGAATATGTGGGTGGGTGTTATGTTGGTATGGGGTTGTCATAATTGTCATACAGAATATAGGTTGCTTATAACATATTTTCAAGTACACTGATGTAATAGCATGTTTACAATCAACTGCATGTTTGTTTATATACTGGTAATTTGCACAGTAAAGTGTGGTTCCAAATTTCAATACTTGCACTTAAGTACTCTAGGAATATGCCTCTGTATATATATCTATAATTTTTATATTTTATGTATTTCCAGACCTAAAAAAGTTTGTGAAAGAAAGGAGTCCTCACCTCCAAGGAAAATGTTTTAATTACACCGTATGTGTGTGTGTGTGGGGGGGGGGGGGGGGGTGCTTAAATTCTTAGGCTTTTTCGTCATTAAAAGACAGAGCTTCAGACGAGGTATGACTAGTGTTCCAACAAATCTGGGATTAAGCTGATTGTATTAAAGTATCACTATGGGAAATACATGTACATTTCATCAATGCTATTGTTATATGCCCCTCTTCAGAAGGGATGTATTATGGTACAGCCATGTCTGTATGTCCGTCTGTCCATTTGGGGCTTTCTGTTTCTATTTTCCTTTCTCTTTCACATATCAAGCTGAAACTCGCTATGTAGCTTCTTTATGGGTCACTCCAAATCATATTGCAATTTCGATCCAATTTGACTTCTCTTGCCAGAGTTTTGCCCCTTTTTTAGGAAATTAATGCTATATGGAGGGTACATGATTTGTTTTCATGTAAGGACGTTCATATTTTACAGAGTGTTTATATGGGTATTGATTGATTGATTGATTGATTGTTTATTGTTTTCCGCCACATTCAACAATTTTTCAGTTATCAGTTTTTATTGGTGGAGGAGAAAACCCAGATACAATATACCTGGGAAGAGACCACCAACCTTCCGAAAGTAAACTGGCAAACTTTCTTACATATATCAGCACGAGCAAGAATTGAACCCATGCCAACTGGAGGTGAGAGGCCTTCTGATTATGAGCGCTATGCCCTAACCACTCAGAAACAGAGGCCCCTATGGGTGTTGAAGATGTGTATATGCAGAGGATTTTGATGTTCTTTAATTTTTTGAGAAAATTACACGATGTTGAACTTGGTCAGTTTTGAGGAAATATTACATACAGAGTATATGATTTGTTTAACTCCTACATAGTTTTCCAAGTGAGAATCTTCTAATTTTACAGGGTACTGTATGGGTATTAAAGGTGTGCATGTGGCAAGGATTTTGATTTCCTTCAATCTTTGAGAAAATCGTAGGTTGTTGAACTTAGTCCATTTTGAGGAAATATTTTACATAAAGGACTTTGTCCTTTTAATCCTCTCACACTTTTAAAACTAGGGCTTTTGTAAATGACTTGGAGATGTGCATAGTGCAAGGATTTTTATTTTTCAAATAATTTTTAATTTTCTTTGATCTTTAGAATATGTACAGGTTGTTGAACTCAGTCAAATATGGGGAAATATTTTGCACACAAAACTCTTGGTTTGTTTAGCTACCTCTTGTCACAGTTTCTAAGCAAGGACCTTATATTCATATGATGCAAAGAAATTATGTCACAGCCTGAAGGTGGCTGATACTACCTGAAACAAAAGTTCTACAAATCATGGCATAGGAAAACACTGTATAGAAACGTCTTATGGTCGTATTATGTACCATTTTTAGTACTCTTGTTTTAGGAAACAGTAAGCATTACTAATATTGATATTTTCTAATTTGATGTTCAGTTATTTAATACATATATGCACTCTCTTTTGAGAGCAAAGAAGGTAAGAAAGAAAGTTGATTTAATTTAATTATTTGATCTTTTATGCTTTTAAAACATGTATTAACTGATGTATATGCTGTCAACTATAGTGTACCTATAGTAATGATTAAAATCAACTACTGATTTTATCAGACAGTGGATTTATATTTAGCATTACAGTATATATTATGGAATGAAACACTTGTAATATGCAGTGTTGTTGTTTTGTTTTGTTTTTTATCCAAATATTACAAATTATTACTGGTTAATATTTACAACAAAATTCTATGAACAATTCTTTTCAGTTACTTGTACTTCCATATTTTACACTATATGTTATGGTATGTATATGTGTACTTGTGTAATGAAGCTTTTATAGATTTTATATGTGAATTTTATTTTTTATTTAAGTTGGAATATGATTATATAAATGGTACAGTCCTCGGTATGTTACTGCATAAAGGAAATCAGGATAATATTGCTGATGTAAGTCTGTCAAGTCTATCAAATTCATTTAATAATACAAAAGTTCAGTAGCACAAAAATAACAATATTACAATTAATGGTATTCAATATGATTGAAAGTTTTGAAAATATCCCATGCAAAAACAACATCCCCAAAGCTCTCCAAAATCTGTTTCAAATACATATATATTGCATATAATGGTACTTTGATATTTTTATAACAGAAGTAAGTGTATTTATAGAAAGTTTCACAATTATAATTTTTTGTGAAATTATTACATTATTGAAACACATGATTACTAGTAATCAATAAAATGCACTATATGGAATATTTTTCAGTATGAAATTTCATCGCCACTCTTGATGGGATTTTACAACATAGGCAGAAGGCATTAAATTTTTATTGTGAGTATGAATATTCATTTGATAGTTATTTTTTCACTTGTGTAAGCAATGTCATGTATGCAATTTTATTTCTTCACTGAAATAATCATTTAAAGTATTGTAGAGGTTGCTTAAATCTTAATGAATACTGTAAATTCCTAATTATAATTTATCATCCAACTAATAAAATTATTTGCTTCTATTTTTAAATTGCTAAAATACATGTAAAAACTGTTGATCAATAGAGCACTCATTAATTTTATGTTCTCCAGATTTGATGCATAAAAGTTGTTTCACTATATTAAGTACTTTCGTAAAGTAAGGAATTTACAGTCACATATTCATTGTGGACTCTTTATTAACTAATTATGTTTATTATTTTCAGAAGATTTCTTGTGGAGCTTTTTTTTTTCCATCTGGCAGATTTGAGTCCACATTAATTTTCATGGATAAATTTTTGGTGAACTAAACCATGTATACATATACTGATGTACTTGAATTTAGCTATTTTTATTTTGAAGCATCTTTGAAAACCACCAAAATTATATACCTGGTACCCACCCAGAAAGACTGTTTATTTTGAAGTATTGAATATACACTGTAGGGTGCTTTAATTCTACAGTGCTGAAATTTCACCATTTGTTACAATGAGATAATTACAATGGTTTTAGTTTTACATTATAAATTTTTATTATGAAATATTTTCGATATATCTTTCACTATAGGTTTATCTTGGCAGGAAAATGATAAATTGTGAACATAGTGAAATTAAAACTATTGTGTTAATTTCCCAATCTACAGTAATAATTGTCCTGTCACAAGAAATTTGTGCATGGAGACCTCAGATTTTGGGAGCATAGTTACAGCTGGGGGTTTTTTGTGAATGGTTTGTTAGTTTCCCAGTGATTCTCACACTAGCTGCAGCATTTTTAACTAAATTTTTACATAAGTCTTTCCTCAAAGATCGTGAGTAAATGAATTCATTAAAGATGTAGATGATTAAAATAATCTCATGGAAATGTAATTATAAATATATTGACTAGCTCAAAAGTAGAGCAATCAAATATTACATTTATTTGATGGTTCCAGGTGCAAGTCCTGGGTCAATAACTCGCATTTTCATTGGATTGAAACAAAAATTACATAAATAAGCGTACCACACTGTGACATATATTGCACCGAAATGTCTATGAGTGAAAATGGTGTGAATTCTGTATATAAAAAAAAAATCCAGAGATATGTATTGAAGGGAAAAGAATATATGTTTATTAATGTAATGAAAAAGTTATTCATAGCATGAGGGAAAACAGGGGTGGAAAATCCAAAATCATTGCAATTCAGGGTATTTATTATTTGGAAATATTTCATGCTTCATGAGCAAAGATGAATACCAATAGATCAACATGTTTGTATGTGTGTGTGCGTGCATCTGAAAAATTGACATCTGCATGACACTATTGTCATATAAACAGTTTGAATATTCTCTGTCTTGGAGATCGGTCAGTAACTTTGATTGTATATAGATGCATTTATTTTTTGTTTTATTGACAGGTGATGACACTTTACTTAGCCTTTGAAAAATTTGCAGAAAAAATGAAAGCATGAAATGAAAAATTGGATATATTAAGTGGGTACTGTTCTTCATCTGTTTTAATGTAAGATAGATTAAACAAAACACAAGTATCTAATGTGAAAAATATACAATGAATTTGAATGGTTTTAATACATTCCAGAATATGTTTGAGTATGTTTTTAAATTCTTAATCTGTCATTATTCTTTCAGGTTGGTTGTGATGACTGTGAGCTTTACTGGTGCCATTTTAAGTGCATGGAAATGTCATCACCATATAAAGACTTTGTTGCAAAGAAATGGTCATGCTACACATGTGCTAGCAAGTCATATAACCTTTCTTATATCTTTCTTTTTATGGCAGATTTTGCATGTAACATGGTTTTCATAGTGTTTGAACTGTATATTACTACAAAGTGCCTTATTTAATAATGGAAGTAGGCTACTCAGCTTTTGAGCACTACCAAGCAGGATGCTGTAATTGTGTAATAGTACTGGTTCATTACTTATTGCATTGGTTCATATATATTATACATTTATTGCTTAAACCTATTCAGGTGAAAATATTTATATCAGTTCAAATTTTGAAAGGGTTTGGAAAAGATACATTTGTGTTTGAAGGATTGTTAATTAAAAAGATGTAAATCTACATAATTTGACCACTTCTATCATTGTTATTGGTACTCCTTGAGGTATATTTCAATTTCGTAATTTTAGAAATGAGTAGTAGAGACTTGGAAGGAATTCAAAAATTGAAATTCATGAATTTGGTTGATTTTTACCTTGAAAAGTACGTTGATTCTTGAAAACCTTCATATTATTAATTTGCCCAAACGTAGGAAAATTTAGTAGATTGCCTAATAATTCACAACTATTGCCCCTACTTTTTAAAGTTCTGTTTTGAATTTCAAGGCAAGACATTATAACTTAAGTAGAGATTTAACTAACAATACTCCTAATGTATCATTTTTATCTCAAACTCTATATATATGTTTGTACAAGTACTGATCATTGTATCCAGTTCTCTTGTAAATTGGATTTGATGTAAATGTCAGGTCTTTGTTTTTATAAGTTGTGTTGCATATGTATGTGTTGACAATGTATTGCACAATTTTATTGGAAATGAAATTCCAAATAACAAATTATGTAAGTAAACAAATGGTTTTAATGTTTCTTGTGGGGATGGTCAATGTACTTTCACATATGTAGGTATTGATCCAAAGTATTGATTTGAAAAATGTAGTAAGTTCAGAGCCAAGACAACTGAATTGAAGAAAAGAAATGAAACTTAGACGAGTGTTGTGACTCATAATGTACTATCTATTATTGAATTAGGACTCCAATTGGTTGTGAGTGATTGAAACCTTTTAGCACTGATAATTTGACAAGGGGGAACAGTAAAAATTGGAACATATAAACAATCATAAGACGCTTAACACCGCGGATGTAGGTAGAAACACCAGCAACTTATTTTCATCAATGGCAATGTAACAAGCACCAAATTAACTGAAATATAAATAAATGAGTCATTGATTATGTCAAGATATCATTTATTCAATTATTGTGCTCATTAATTTAATTGTTGCACTCGTCAATGGAGATAGCCAGATTAACGTAAATGCAAATAATGAACTTCAGGCATATTATGCTATGCTGCTGTTGTCTTAACTTTGTCTTTGCAACTCCTGAACCCTTTGGGGGATTTTAACAAAACTCGGTACAATGAATGAACACAATGTGTAGATGTACATATTACAAGGGGAACCCTGTCTAATTTTTATAGTTATGGCACTTTGACTTAGTGGGGTTTTTTTCTATGCAAAATGCTTTGTCTTTGCGGCTCCTCCTAAACCTGAGGGAGGATTTTAATAAAACTTGGTAAAAAGAAAGATCACATTGTGTAGATGTGCATATTTTTGAAGGAGTTATGGCCCTTGAACTTGATTTAAAAGGTCAAAGACATATTTGGGCACATCATGTACTGGTTTAGCAGTGCTCTATTTTTTAAAGATATCATCAGTTTAATTATTGATTGCAGTAATTCAATTGATGCACACATAATTAAATTATTGATGAAAGCAATAATTGATTTGGAGCTTGCATTGGGTTAGTTGATGCAAGCAATGACTGATAAGATGCATGGATTAATTCAATTGATGAGAGCAGTAATTGATTTGATGAGTGCATCAATTCTATTATTGCTCTCATTTATTCAATGATGTGTGCATCAATGCAATAGAATTATTACCCACAAACTTTAAATTTGGAGCTCGGTGTAAATGATCTGATGATCTCTTTAATCCAGTTGAAGATATCTTTAATTATCTACAATTCAATTAAAAGTCATTAACCATATGGTTGTTCTCTCTAGAAGGACTTTTGCGCACATCAATTGAATTAATGATGTCATTACTTCAATTGAAGAGAGCATTAAATCAGTTAATGCGCGTATTAGCTGGATTATTGCTCGCTTCCTTCGGTTGAATTGTACCACGCATCAACTCGGTTGTTGACATTACCAATTCATTTTAAGTAAGCGGTAATTCAATTATATCACTCATCAAATCAGCAGACCATATTAATGCTATGAACAGTTCAATTATTGTCCGCAATGATTTAGAATTGAAGATCAATGAAGCAGTAATTCAATTATATCACTCATCAATTCAGCAGAATATATTATTGCTATGAACAGTTCAATTACTGCCCGCAATTGAGAATTCAGAATTGAAGATCATTGATTATTTGCAGAGATCTTTAAACGAATTGTTGCGCGCATCAAATGAACTGATGATATCTTCAAACAATTAAAGACATCTTTAATAATTTAAGTTTATGTTAATTTGCTTCTCCATACACATCAAATAAAACATTGCGATCGCCAGTTGAATTGATGTGTGCATCAATTGAATGATTCATCTGATGAGAGCAATAATTAATTTGACGCGCGCGTCAATTGAATTATTGCGCACAATATTTTGGATTGGTGAGCGCATATCTCCTACTATTTCCTCCTAGTAAAATTATTGCGTGCATCAATTAATTTAATGATATCATTAATTCAATTACTTCTTTTAAAAAGATCTTTAACTGAATTGTTGCGTACATCAAATGAATTGATAAATAATTAAAGATTTCAGTTTGTGATAATTTGGTGGTTTATAGCCATGTGTCCGTACATGTCCGGTTTTATGACATAAAATCATTGTCGCTGTTAACAATATGCCATGAGAGACACCAGATGCACACGATAGTTTGTTGTTATCTGTTGTGGTAGGGAAGGGCTAGGTTTTGAATGTTTAATCCCCCTGGGGTAGGGGTGGGCGGTAGTGCACAGGAACCTTTAGTTTTAATATCTGTAATAATAATAATAATAGATATTAGGACCATGGCCCCCTGTATTTTGTGACAAAAACATAGTATGTATGAGGGTGGATGGGAGTGTGGTTAACTTTTTGAAAATATACACATGATTAATCATTCTTATGATAAAACAAATTTTACCAGTACATTCTCTAGTATAGGTACATTAAGTATAGATGCAACAGTAGAAAAGGGTGATCATTAATAGACTGAAAAACGTTTATTTCTATAGGGAGTTTGAACGACACTGGCAAGAGATTAGTGATAAAATAAAGTTTTAATTTTTTTTTAACTTGTAATTGAATGTTTCATTAAATTTGAACATATATACAGCGAACATTTAATTACTTTTTTGCCTTCACATTAATATGTGTGTATTCTTTTCTAGACAGTGTGATGACGTCTTCACTTTACAGAGAGAGAGAGAGAGAGGTATAGGTTTTAGTCAGATAAAAGACAATAATATCAATAAAAGTCTCGACGACCCCTCCCCCTCTAACAAACACTCGTGGATTGCATCCATTCATATATTGCTAGGCAAATAATCTGGTTTACAAAATACTGGCATCTGAAAGCTGGGACCCTGCTCATTAGAAAAACGTTATAATGTACCACAAGACGTTGATGGAAAACTTATGTTGAATGTTAATGAAGTTTACTCGCTGAAACTTCAATGTTTCTGAAGACAGTACAATAAAAAAAAAGTAAGAAAACGCGTATTAACAAGCACATGCACGTACTTGTAACTGCGTTCTTTTTACTGACTATATACGCAGCGTAAACTGATTAATCATAACTATTATAACGTTTATGACGATTTCTTATATACCCTTGTGAAATAATTAATGCGATACTTGTGTATGTTTATAAGTTGTACATTCCATGGAGCGCCAAAGTAACATAATTCAATAATTGCAATAATTTAATGTGCGCATTCATCCTACTTGTGAGCCAGTAATTGATTTGATGCGCGCATCAGTTCATTTCCTGCTCTGTCCAATGCAGTTAACGCGCGCATCTATGCTGCAGAATTATCGCCAGCTAAAGTTAATTGGAGCTCGGTATAAGTGACTTGACAGTCTCTTCAATTCAAATGAATTTATCTTTGATACTATAATATAAATTTCAAAGAATTTATCTTTGATAATATAAATTAGATAGCAACTCTTTTTAAAAGAATTCCTGCGCAAATCATTTGGAAGAGAGCAATAATTTAGTTACTGCGCGCATTTGTTGATTTGATGCGCGTATTAGCTGAATTATTGCCCCTTCATTGAATTGCAGCGCGGATCAATTCAATTGTTGATATCAATTCATTTGAAAACAGCACCCATTTAATTATTGCGAGCATCAATGCAGCAGAATAATGAATGCTATCAACAATTCAACTAATGTGCGCAATAATTCGGAATTGAAGATATCACTAATTATTTGAAGATACCTTTGATTGAATTGTTGCGTGCATCAAATGAACTGATTTCTTTAAAAGACATCAAATCAACAAATGCGCGCAGTAACTGAATTATTGCTCTCTTCCAAATGATTTGCGCAGGAATTCGTTAATTTGGTGCTCCATAATACTCCTCGTTTCATTTTAAATTTGAGTGGAACATAAGTAAACGTGAGAACGCCTTGAAATACCAGTTATATAAAACTGGTGGAAAGACAGATTAAATTTTGCAAATTGCGCTGTCTCGTCTCAGTTTTTCTTGACCAACAACGCAATGCATTGAAATCTTTCAGGTTGGAAATGAAGTCTCTGGTTTTACGGGCTAAAAAAAAAAAAAGACATATAAACTTATAAACTTTTTAATTTTTTTTTTTTAAATCTCATTGAGTCAGTCTCGAAACATTTTGATCATACCTATTGGAAAATAATATCCGAATTTTTGACATAATGATAAGTTTTCACTATGAGGCACTATAAACGGATACGACAGGTTAAATCACTTAACGATAATAATGAACCAGCTTTTATGCCATATATGCAGTTCACTCTATAAGAGGGAGAGAGAGAGAGAGCATATATATGGGTAACTATTACTGTGCATCTTATTAGTGAAACAAATGCAGTATGTTTTTCAAAAACAAGACCTGTTTGTGAAACATCGTGCCCGCATATGTAGCATTTCAATATATTGGTCTTAGGGGTATTACTCCTTGAAATTTGCTTGCGTTGGAGGGAATACTGTTGTTTGCCGATCTAGAACTCCACCCATGACAAAGTCTTAGACAATTTTCAACAGCCCAGAGAGGGCAGAGGCAAGAATGGCCATTTAAAACCTCTAATGAATGTTCGCCACTTGCTTCTTTATCATTGTGACTATCACAGTCAACACTTCCAGAAAAACACCATTAATGAAACTACAGGTGCCCATGCTTCACATCACTTAATAACATCTTTCATCAAGAAAACTGTGCTTTGCAATGTTTCAGAATAAAGTACTGAATAAGAAAAAATATCTAGATGATGTTTTTGTTAAGTATTATCTGTATGTTATGGTTGTTAACTATCAATAAAACTTCAAAATCGAGCATTGATATTTATTTACTAATTCATTGTAGTAGTGATAATACATTTGTAACAATAATATCAATATTGATCACTGACAAATGACATTTACAGAAACAGGCAAGGTCATTACACTCAAATAATCATATACCTTAAACATACCCCCCCCCCTCTCTCTCTCTCTCCACATGATAATTATGTATTCAAGTGGTTTATTATGTATATAAAAAACAATAAAAAATACATAAATAAATAACCTTTGATGATGAAGAAATGTTACATCTACACTACAAAAATGACTGTCATGTTTTTCCCCTAATGCACATATTGATGTATTAAACTGTTTCTTTTTTTCAATTCTATCTTTTTTAAGAATTCAATCTTCATTCTCCTGTTCCATTAACATAATTTTCTTATTCTTTAATTCTTGTAAAAATTAATGGATATTGGCTTTCCTTAAATTTTACTGTAATTTCAATTTAAAACTATATTAAATGAAAGGAAAAAACACAGACAATACAAAATATGACATAAAAACAATATATAATAGGATACATGTCATTGTTAATATGGTTTGAATTAAATAAATATATTTCAAAGATCCCTGTTTCTTGTTAGTTGCAAAATTATCAGTAGTCATACTTAAAAAGTAGAGCAATATTTTTTTCCTTCGCAACATCTACAAAGTACAGAAAAAAAATTACAGTATACATTTTATATCAAGTCATTTAAAGCAGCAATAACAAAATGAATATTTTATAACAATTGACCATTTTGGAGAAATACGAGCTTCTTACAGACAGAGAAATGTCCCATACAAAGCAGAGCAACTCTTTGGTTAAGGAGGGAGCCTATATAAGTAATGCTTACTGTCAATTGTTTTGATAGAGAAAAACAACAAAAATTCAAATAACCAATAGCAACATTCACGAATATCACAAAACAGGTTGCTTGAATTCACTTGATAACAACCTGTAATCTACACTGTACATTTGATCATTTTGTAAAGAAGTGAACCTTGCAATCTTGGTACATCACCCTTGGGTGGACCTGGATAACTAATAATCTTGCAGTGTTCAATTATCACCATAAAGAACTAACATGTGGTATTCATTTTGTCATCTCATACAACATGAATGTCAGTAAAACTGATGGATGCCCCTGACACTGCAACTAACCAAAGGCATACTTCATATGATGAAAGACTTGCACAATAACTGTCGAAATATTGTTGAAACAAAGTTTCCTTGACCTTTATAAAGTGACCCTCAGTGACATTTGTCTGAAAGACATTTGTATATTACTTATTTGTGCAATATTTGATAAACACCTGTTCCAAAACTGTTGAAATAGGAACTTTTTCCTTATATAAGGTATATGTTCTGAGTGACCTTTCCCTTTCCAATTAACCTTCAGATACCTTGGTCCAATATATCAGTAACAATTGAAATATTGCTGAAGTCAAGGTTTTCTTTTATATAAAATGTTTATGTTCTGTGTGACTTTGACTTTTTATAAAATGACCTTGAGTGACCTTTGTCTGAAAGCCATTTGCCTGTTACTTACTTGTGTAATACATGATCAATAAAGTTGAGTTTTATAGTACATGTAGCCCAATTCTTATATTGTTGACATCCTTAAAATTTTTGTAGTGTTCCATAAGTAAAATGTACAATGCATCATAAAATTATGATCTTTTATCCTTTTCAATCCTGCATTGGTTTCTTCACTGTACTGGCTGTTTATAGCACAAAACAGTGGATACAAAGACAGGTCATATGCAAGGGTACTAGCTGAAATGAAAGAAACACAACATTACAATAATGAATCATCAAATAATGAAGATTTTCATAACAACAGTGAATGCATATTTTGAAGGTACATTTTGGGGAGAATCATATCTCTAATTACGGCTCATAAATAAGAACTTGTGTATGCATAAACACTCACAGTAGGTTTACTGGGTCAGAAATAAATTGTTAACTAATCTAAAATTGATATCAAATTTGCCAATAATGATGTATATTTTGTATATCCTGGAAAAAAAAAACTTTGGTACATACCATTAAGAATATCTCAGAGCAGTCTGTCAAAAAATTCTGATTCCTTGAAAAACAAAGGGTCTCTGCTGATACAGTACTGCTGTAATATAAAAGCATTATCATATATATGATGTACTTGGGTGCTGAAAAGAGTATAGAGTGTGTATACATAAAATTATATCAAGGTCTTATTATGATTGATATTTCCCTAAATTTGCAGCCCTTCACCGGCAATGGTGACGTCTCCATATGAGTGAAAGATTCTCGAGCAGGACGTTAAACAATATTTAATCAATCAATCAATCATTGATATTTCTGCATTATGCACATAAATGTAAAGACTGTTACTTTATGTAACATATCCACTGTAAATATTAATACCAATATCAACATTTTATAACATACCTTTTCTAAATATCATTCTTAAAATTGTAAATGGCACATTTGGTGACCCATGGGACTCCATGACTTGGAAGCCAAAGCAAACACCTAAAAATGAAACATAACAAAAATTAAAATGTACTGATGGCACCCATTAGAAGAAAATAGTAGGATGTTTTAAATGAATTTTAGTTTGAATAAAATAACATTCAATCTTTACATACAATGTGGACAAAATATAGTGACAAATCCTGGCAATAAACTAGGGTATCTTGTAAATTTCTTACAACAACTATCATCTTTCTTCCCCTTTACATATTTTGTTGTATTTTTGTTCCATTAAAACAAAAACCACCCCTGTTGGTACAAATGTATATTTCTGAAGGGAAACAAGATCACCATAAACAGTACATAGCATCTACGGAGGTTATATATGGGTCAACTTTTTATCCATGAATCATGGGTTTGAATATTATAGAATTAGAATTATTTAATATAACAATAAAATGTACTTTTGCAAGAGTTTATGTAAATTCTATTACAACAGTACAATATATTATGAATGTAACACCGAATGGAACCAAACACAGATATCCCTATATTTTATTACATCCTGTAAAAAGACAGATGTATAAGTTTAGAAATGAATTAATTCTTGCATTATAGAGCATTAAATAATCTGTAATAAACACATAATCTAACAATAAATGTAGTTAGACAGACAAATCCTGTACTATCTTTGAAATATTTCCTCAACACTGACTAAGTTTAATAACATGTAATTTTCTCGAAAATTAAAGAAAATCAAAATCCTTGGCACATGGCACTTACACATCTTCAATACCCAAACAAACACACATTATAATAAGAAGGTCCTAACTTGAAAACTATGGAAATAGTCCAGTCAAATTAGCCCAAAAAAGGGTCAAACTTGCAACTAATTGCAAAAGAATTGTTTTCAATGATTTTGACCTCGCTAATATGTGTACTAAAACATATAAAAAATCTAATGTTTCAGTTGAAGTGGAAATACCATTTTTGGGGGGTCAAAAACAGAGAAAAAGAGAAAAAACGACAAAAACTGGAAATTAGCTTTCCATCATTACCTATCAAATAAGAATGCAGTTTCTTGATTGGCATTTATAAATTTTTGTAAGAAATAGAAATTGTAAAATTTCCATGTAATAATTTCACCTTTAAGAGGCTTTTTTGGAAAAAGGGGGGGGGGGGGGGGGGTAATTTTAGTGAACAGACCATGGAAATCAGTTTGTTTCTTCTTCTTCCTCCGTGTTCCTTGTTGAATTGGAACAACTTGTTCCTCTACAATGGCCACATCCAATAGTACATTCTAGGCCATGTTTTCGGCACGTACACCTCTTTGTGTCACAATTTACCTTGCAATTACAGTGGATAATATTCAGAAGACGATTGGGAGCAGGCGGCAAACTGTTTTTAAGCGGCATGCATTTGCTATCATCAGTGACTGTCCATCCCCAATCAAGTGGGTTCAGATCAGTGCCATCTAGTTTTATCCACTGCTGACACTGATAGTATGACCTTCTAGAATGCAGGGCCGCAGAATCAGATGTTGGCGGGAGACTCTGTACCTGAACGCACTTATTGTTAGTGATAGCCTTATTTGTGTATAAGCGCAGTCTCAGAAGATCCAGTCCTTTGCACAATACTCCCCCATATAGGCTAGCAATAATCTGTTCGCCGCTCGTTACAACAGTTTCCAGATGGTTTCCAGGCTTTAAGAATTCCTCTATTGCCATTGTAACATTGTTTGTTTTCGAAAGCTTCTTTAAAGCAACACCTTTTCCTATCCCAAATAGGCGGGAGGTTGTATCGCATCCCGTGATTGCGTGTACTACTGGCAGAATTTTGCACTTGTGCATACCAAGCATCCGCTTTGTTTTTTGTATGTCCCAGTGTCTGCACTTATTAGAAAGTTCAGATCGGAAGTAAATGTTGTATCCATCCAGTGATGCATGGTAGCAGAGGAGAATAAGAAGATCAGTGTCTTCGTCAATGACAACGACTTGTGTTGACTGAGCACATGCTACAGCTGTTGAAATGATGAGACAATCTGCATCTTCCTCTGCAAGGATGACCGTGCATTCATTTTCCCGAAGTCTTTGGGCAAGAAGACTTATGAAACAAGACTTGTTGTTGTTATTTGTGAGAAAAATTTCTTTTTTACATTTGAAGGTCATATCTGAAGTAAATGTTACATCAGGGGAGATGATGCCCTTTGAACGTTGAAGATGAGTCACGTCTTTTGTCGAGGGTTCACTGGAATATCCATCAAATACAATAGTTGGTCTCGAGTATCTTCTAATAATATACTCAACATACAACTGACATATAGCATTGAATGACATGCCTTTTGTTCATGGGATACGCTGTAGCAAAGAACCGCCATCCAAAAGAAAATGTACATCAAGCAATTCCTTCTCTGATACAGCACAATCGCCCATACTCCAAATTGCATCTGAAAATCAGGCTTACTTGCTGCTCTTGGAAGTCCTGAGGGTTCACAGATAGATGATGGATGCGTTGATAATTCATATTTGAAGATATTTGCAATATCTTCAACAGATTCTCTAGATGAAATTGCCGTTAGTCTTTGAAAAAGCACTTGGGGATCAACCTCAACTCTGCCTTCCTCAACCGTGATAGATGTTTTAGATGACAGTTAACATCTGCATTGATTTTTTGATTCCTAAATATATAGTTTTTAGATGACTAAATTTATTCATGAACACTATGATCACCCTGGCATAATTAATCTTAGCAATTAAAATGAAACTTACTAAAGAATATCCATGGTCATCATCTGAAAGTAGAATGATAGATTTTTTCAATATGGCCATATATTGCATCATTATTATACATCATGAAAGACAATCAAAATTTCAGCATGTATGGTACTAATTACATAAGGAATGCCAAATTAACATACACTCAAATAATTGAAGATATCTTTAATTATTTGAAGATATCAATTAATTTAATGACAGAAATCAATCAATTTCATGTGCAAAATGATTGAATTAAAGATCTCCCCAATAATTAATGATATATTCAATTCTGAATTACTGTGTGCATTTGAATTGTTCATAGCATTAATTATTCTGCTGAACTGATGAGCACAAATTAAACTGTTGTTCTCTTGAAATGAGATGAAGATATAAAAAATTGAATTGATGCAGCCTACAATTCAACTGAAGTGAGCAATAATTCAATTAGTACACACATCAATTCAATTAATGAACACAGTAATTGAATTATTTCTCTATTTAATTGATTCATGGCGTGCATCGATTCAGTTAATGATCAAATCATTTATACTAAGTTCCAAATTAAATTTTGAAAGCAATAATTCTACCATATTAATGTGTGCATCAACTGAATTGATGAGAGCAATATTGAATTGATATGCACATCCAGTAATTTTTCTACTTTTTCATATGGGACCTGGACCTTTAGGATTGGGAAAAATCATTGACATTTTGATCAAACTGAGAAAAACCAATAACATTGTGATTAACCTTAATTGATGATACAATACAATATGTAGGTAATTTGAAAATCATTTACTTGATTAATTTGCTATACAGTAACAGTCACAGTTACACATAAATTGTAACTTTCTTTTTCTTAACTCTTTCAGTTATTTTCTATAATTTTTCCTATGATTTGTCCCTGTTTTCAGTGATAATTGCACATTATAGTACATGTCATATGTGAAAAATTCAATTTAACAAAAACAATATTTGGGTGTAGGAAAATCACTGGAAAATCAATTATTGCACTCATAAATTGAATTAATGCTTGTATTAAATCAATTAT
Source organism: Ostrea denselamellosa (assembly GCA_024699665.1). Classification (NCBI taxonomy): domain Eukaryota; kingdom Metazoa; phylum Mollusca; class Bivalvia; order Ostreida; family Ostreidae; genus Ostrea; species Ostrea denselamellosa. The sequence continues at coordinate 9,419,480 of JAMZEH010000064.1, forward strand.
TGCTCTCATCAAATGAATTAATGTGCACATCAAATCAATTATTACTCTCATCAATTGAACTGATGCACACACTAATTCAAATAATGTGCAAACTAATTGAATTGATGCATGCATCAATTCAATTGATGAGAATAATATTTGACTAAAAATATGACTCTTTTCAAATCTGCTACAGGAATGCCAAAATGGAAGCATAATAAAAGATACTAATTCACAAATTTCATTACAGAATAAACCTTTAACTTATAAAGTTTATTTCTTTCAGAAGAAAAAAAATATGGTATATGGCACACATACATTTTCTTTTTGGCTACACGGAAGTCTTTGATGATCAGAATCCTCTCATTTCCAAGAAGAAGTGTTATTAGTAAAGATTAAATCCTGGAAGTAAAGCTCTGCTTCACTGAAAAACTGGACTCCCTAAAATATTTCACTTTTTATTACTCGCAGGTAGATTATGAATCTAAAGTCTACATTTACTAAAGTACTGAAATTGGAAGCATACCATTTATTCCATGACATGATAATGCTAAAGCTTTCATTAAATTGTTCATCCATCATTCAAATCATCAGTAACTAAATAACAATGTATCCACTTCTCATGTTTTCCCATTTTTTTTAAACAAAACTTTATCTTTGACGAACATCATCCATTATAAAATGAAATAACAATTGCTTTACCACATCTTTTCTTGTATATATACTTGTACTGGGAACAATTTCAGCATCACGAACAGAGTTTTCTGCCTGAAGAAAAGATACTCTGGTGGATGTGCTAGCCAAACATTTTGCCTTTGGTTCACCAACAATGGGATATACAACATCCTTCTCTTTAATTCTTGCTGAAAAATTGTAGATAGTATCCAATCTCTTTCTCAGACTGATTCTGTGAGTCCCTACAGTTTGGATCTTACATCTGATGGCTTTGTTTAGTATCTTCTTCCTATCCTCTTCATCCATGGCACTAAGAGCTTATCATTACTACAAAATGCACTTTACATATTTAAGGATTGTGGATAAACTACTGATAATGAATTTCTACACAATTACATGAATATCTATCTCACTAATTGTTAACTATTTTATTCTGTATTATACAGATACAGTAAAACATGCTTATAGCAAAGTCATGGGGAGGAACAATTTAAATTCATTATCAACATATTTTATTTTATCCAATAAATTCATGATATGTTTTAAAACAACAGGTGTGGACACTGTAAGTTTGAATTCATTTTACAAGAATGTGTGTTTGCCATTATATGACTGTAGTCTCATGCAACAGTGTTGCAACATGTGTGTTTCTGGCTGTTACATAACTACGGTTTCAACAATGATGTGAACAATGTCATTGCTGTATATGATACAAAAATAAAGACTGTAATGTTGAAATACCAGTAGGAATATGGAAATATCCATTATCAGCTATAAAACAGTCCTCTTAGGTCAATAGATCTATGTGATAGAAATTGTCCAGGATACTTACAGTATGGTAGTGTAACATGTACCTGTTCTGTGTGACAGAAACTGTCGAGGCTATTTGCAATATTGTAGTATAACATGCATTTGTTCTGTGTGACAGAAATAGTCCAGGCTACTATAGTAATATTGTACTGTAAAATGTATCTGTTCAAAGTGACAGAAATTGTATAGGATATTTACAGTATTGTATTATAATATGTAACTGTTCTGAGTGACAGAAATTTCCAGGCTTATTGCAATATTGTAGTGTAACATGTATCTGTTCTGTGTGATGGGAATTGTCCAGGATACTTATTGTAACATAGTTTAACATGTATCGGTTCTATCTGAAGAAAATTGTCCAGGATACTTATTACATCATAGTAAAACATGTATCTGTTCTATGTGACAGAAATTGTTCAGGTTTATTGCAAAATTGTAGTGTAACATGTATCTGTTCTATGTGACAGAAATTGTCCAGGCTACTGTAGTAATACTGTACTAAAAAATGTATCTGTTCTATGTGACAGAAATTGTCCACAATAGTAACAATATTGTATTATAACATGCATCTGTTCTCTGTGACAGAAAATGTCCAGGATACTAACAGTATTGTAGTTGAACATACATTTGTTCTGTATGACAGAAATTGTCCATAATACTAACCATTTTGTATTATAACATGTATCTGTTCTATGTGACAGAAATAGTCCAGGCTACTGTAGTAACATTGTACTATAAAATGTATCTGTTCTATGTGACAGAAATTGTCCACAATACTTACAGTATTGTAATGTAATGTGTATCTGTTCTGTGTGACAGAAATTGTCCAGGCTGATTGCAATATTGTAGTGTAACATGTATCTGTTCTATGTGACAGAAATTGTCCAAGATGTTTATAGCATTGTAGTGTAACATGTATCTGTTCTATGTGACAGAAAATGTCCAGGATACTTACAGTATTGTAGTGTAACATGTATCTGTTCTGTGTGATGGGAATTGTCCTGGATACTTTTTGTATCATAGTTTAACATGTATCTGTTTTATCTCATGGAAATTGTCTAGGATACTTATTGTATCATAGTATAACATGTATCTGTTCTATGTGACAGATATTGTCCATAACACTAACACTATGGTTTTATAACATGTACCTGTTTTATGTGACAGAAATTGTCCAGGATACTTACAATATTGTAGTGTAACATGTATCTGTTCTATGTGACAGAAATTGTCCAGGATACTAACAGTATCATAGTGGAAGATGTACCTGTTTTGTGTGACAGAAATTGTCCAGACTATTGTAGTAATATTGTACTAGAACATCTATCTGTTCTATGTGAAAGAAAGTGTCCATAATACTAACAGTATGGTATTATAACATGTATCTGTTCTATGTGACAGAAATTGTGCAGGATACTTACAGCATTGTAGTATAACAATGTATCTGTTTTATGCAACAGAAATCGTTCATAACACTAATATTATTGTGTTACAACATATATCTGTTTTATGTAAAAGAAATTGTCCAGGATACTAACAGTATTGTATTATAACATGTATTTGTTCTGTGTGACAGAAATTGTGCAGGATACTTACAGCATTGTAGTATAACATGTATCTGTTTTATGCAACAGAAATCGTTCATAACACTAATATTATTGTGTTACAACATATATCTGTTTTATGTAAAAGAAATTGTCCAGGATACTAACAGTATTGTATTATAACATGTATCTGTTCTATGTGACAGAAATTGTCCAAGATACTTATTGTATCATAGTATAACATGTATCTGTTCTATGTGACAGAAATTATCCAGCCTATTCATAAGATCATAATATAACACGTATCTGTTTTGTGTGACAGAAATTGTCCAGGATACTTACAATATTTTCATGTTTCTATTCTATGTGACAGAAATTGTTGATAATACTAATAGTATTGTATTATAACATGCATCTTTTCTATGTAAGAGAAATTGTCCACAATAACTACAGTATCATAGTGGAATATGTATCAGTTCTGTGTGATAGAAATTTTCCAGGCTACTGTAGCAATATTGTACTATAACATGTATCTGTTCTATGTGACAGATTGATTGATTATATATTGTTTTATGTCCCGCTTGAGAATTTTTCACTCATATGGATACATCACCATTACCGGTGAAGGGCTGCAAAATTTAGGCCTATGCTCGGCGCTTATGGCCTTTGAGCAGGGAAGGATCTTTAACATGCCACATCTGCTGTGACATGGGACCTCGGTTTCTGCACTCTCATCTGAAGGACCGCACCATTTAGTCACCTCTTACGACAAGCTAGGGGTGTTGAGGATCTATTCTGACAACCTGGATTCGCACGGGGTCTATGTGACAGAAATTGTCCAGGATACTTACAATATTGTATTGTAACATGTACCTGTTCCATGTGACAGAAATTATCTACGATACTTACAGTATTGTTGTGTAACATATATCTGTTCTATGTGACAGATACTTATTGTATCATGGTATATTGACAATATACTATGATATATTTGTGTATCTGTTCTATGTGACATAAATTATCCAGAATACATATAGTATTGTAATATAACATATATCTGTTCTATGTGACATACATTGTCCATAATAGTTACAGCATCGTACTATAACATGCATCTGTTCTATGTAACAAAACTTTTCCAGCCTATTTATAAAATCATAGTATAGGATGTATCTGTTTTATGCGACAGATATTGTCTAGGATACCTACAATATTGTAGTGTAATATGTATCTGTCCTATGTGACAAAAATTGTCCAGGATACTTACAGTATCGTAATGGAACATGTATCTGTTCTGTGTGACAGAAATTGTCCACGATACTAACAGTATTGTAGTATAACATTTATCTGTCCTATGTGATAGAAATTGTCCAGGGTACTTAAAATATTGTAGTGTAACATGTATATGCTCTATGTGACGGAAATTGTCCAGGATACTAAGAGTATTGTAGTACAACATGTATCTGTTTTTACGTGATAGAAATTGTCCCAGATACTTACAGTATCATATTATAATATAATTACTATATTGTAGTGTAACATGTATCTGTTCTATGTAACAGAAATTGTTCAGGATAGTTACAATATTGTAGTTCAACATGTTATCTGTTCTATGTGACAGAAATTGTTCAGGGTTATGAGAGTGTTGCAGTGTTAGATAAACAGTAATTTCTGTTTTAGGAAATACTAATGTACTATAGTATCATATTATCAACAATATTGTAGTGCTTTCTCCTTAAAAACACATATGTTCTAGGCCTATCTTTGTAGCAACTTCCAGTCATGTAAAATGAATATAACGTGAAAATATGGTCCTGGTTTGATTACCAAACCCCGGCCTGTAATCACCAAATTCATCTGCAATATATTCAATATGTATGTAACTACATTAAAGTCACATTGTTTGGTGATTACCTTTTCTTGCAATCGTGCTATTTCATATTGTCCGCTCTTTCGAATTTCCTCGACAAAAACATTACTATGCGCATGCGCACTCTAAAACGCCACTGTTCTATGCAATCCGTTTTGACCAGAAATTTGTCCACTTATATACCTCGAGGATTATACGTACTGGAGTGAAACATCACAAATAAACGATATATTTCCGGAATAAATATGCATATATTTCTTTGTCATTAAAAAAAAAAAGACTTTAGAAGTTCTCCGAGTCCTCTTCTTTTGCTTTTTTGCCCCCCCTTTTTTTCCAGTGGAAGGAAATATGGGTTGCAAGATGTTATTTCCATTCCCAGCTATTTCTTCATTGACCTTCAGATTTCTGGAAATGTTATTTGGAGGTTCAAGTAGGCTTAATCACTTTGTTTCCTGAAATTAAATTTTAAAGGAAAAACCTGTTTAAAATTTCTGACTTGAAATAAATAAGTTCTTATATTGTTCAAGTGACACTGGATGGAATGAGTGTGGGATTTTATATACTTGGCTGTCACCTTCCCATTGCATGCTTCATGGATGGATTTGTACAATACATAAGCTGCTGATTTGACAATGCCCTTCCTTACTTTTCTTTGGTATTTTGAGTTGCAGTCTGAATTACACTGGTTTCCCCCTATCTGAATATTGAGCCTGTCCTCTGATTTCACATATGAGCAAAGTGTGGATAATGCTGGAGGATTCTTTTAATATTTTTTTTTAACACATCAACATGCCTAGAAAATGAAGTGGCTTTGTGTTGCCATTATGATGTCGACCTCAAATTCTTATTGAATCTAATCTGGGTAGATCTAAAGAACTTTTCTCTGTCACAGATCCATAATAATCTATTCCTCTCTGTTACCACAAAATATTGATGATTTGCTGAGATTTCTCACATTTCTATAAGTAGTGATTGGGTTGTAACATGTATCATTGCCAACAATTTCCAGTTGAGTAGTTATGAGTCAATTTTGTCGCTCAATTTCCTCATCTTAGTTATTCAATACATTTGATGCATTTCTCTGAAATCTCATTGGTTCCTCAGTACAAATTCAATAATTTTGAAACAAACTTATATTACTGTTCCAAAGACATATTTCAGAGTTATAGAAGATGTTTTTTCTTTCTGATGAAAATGAAGAATAAAAAATTCACTGGGAAAGACAGTTACCATCTCCTACTATGTGATTTCTTTGTGCACCAAATTATGCAAAAAAACCTATTTTGTTGTTCAGTTTCTAAGTCGACGTTAATGTTTGTCTTTCAGTTGTTTTAAAAAATCATGAGCCTTCATGGAAGATCAAATCATTAAAATTGCATGTGATGCACATTATGTACTTAAATTTATATCTCCTTTTAAAAAAACAACTTCTTCCAGTCAAATGCCATGGTTAAAAAAGCGATATGGTAGATCCTTGGCAGTGGGTTCAAAATAGCTTATTTACCTTCTTCATGTTTAAGGAAACTTCCACCAAAACAAATTTATCAAGCTGGAATTTTACAAAATTTACTTATTAAATTTAGAGCTTGATATAATCTCTAACATAATTAAAAAAAACACCCTAGACATTTATTTTTTACAATTATATTTAATACCTTAATTTTTTAATTCAAGTTACTCACACACACAAGTACATACAGCACCTATGCATTTTATAATTAGTTCTGGTAAGAACACTTAACCAAGTTTTTATTTATTAAATATCATTATATTTCCTTTCACCAAATCTAATCAAGCAGTACATCTCTCGTACTTTCATCATATTCATCATAACACTACCCGTACCCACTCTGGCCTTACCCCCTCCCCCTTTCGTGTATGTCAATTTAATTGAAACTTTGCAATATCAAGTTTGGGAGTGGACAAAAATATTATGATCATTTCAATGTAATGGATTTGTGATGCACCCAACATCTTCAGATTTGCATATATTTCATTGATCCCACCTCTGCAATGTCTAGGGATCCATGCTTTCCCTACTCATAGTTTTGTATTCTTCATGGGATTTATGCGATTGATCATTGTTTGTCATTTATTTCATCCACCTTAGCATTACGAAAGAAAGGAACGTCTCCGCTTCGTTTGTTTTTGCCGCCATTATAACTTTCCACAGTAACTTTCCGGAAAGATACTATTTACAGAATACGTCTCTTTCATTTCGTCCACTTCCGCGCGAGACTATGAATTGTTTTCATCTGCCCGTGAAGCACATTCTTTATAATTTCTAGAGAGTGAATACTGGACGTATATCCTTTAACTGTTCGTTATTAATTTAATAAAAGATACTATTTAATAAATTGTTGAAAATAAGATGCGTCTTGAAAGCGCTGACCTATAGAATAACTACTGTTGACCAACTTTACCTTGATATCGCATTAAAGCTATCTGATTTGTCGTCCTATGACCACTAGCTGCGTATCAATGCGCCGAATTGATTCATTCGAACACGTTTCTATTATACCATGTTTTCCCGCTATTCTGTGAAACGAGGGAAAACTTTAATAAGCCGAGAATGCTGTCACTAATTCATCCTCTGCGACATAAATAAAAATAGACAAGGGGCAAGAGGAGGGTTTGGATTAGCATTCAATAGGTCAGTTCTTTTAAGTGATTGATTGATTGTTGTTTTCCGCCACACTCAACAATTTTTCAGTTATCTGGTGGCGTCCAGTTTTTATTGGTGGAGGAGAGAACCCAGATACAATGTACCTGGGAAGAGACCACCGACCTTCCAAAAGTAAACTGGCAAACTTTCTCACATATATCGGCGCGAGTGAGATTCGAACCCGCGCCGACTAGAGGTGAGAGGCCTTGTGATTTTGAGCACAATGCTCTAACCACTCGGCCACAAGATCAAAAACCATGATATCACATCAAAAGTCTTGCCATAAAGAATCTATATTAGAATTACAAAATATGAAAGCCCCTACCTTAGACAGTTCAGGAGATAGGTTACGTTTTCTTAAAAGTAAGTCCAACCTCAATGTCAAGGTCACAAAGTTAGAACTTTGGTACCAAAATAAAGGAGGGGGGGGGGGGGGGGGGTAACAAGAAATGCATGAGAGCCTTATCACTCACTATTCAAATTTTTTTAGTAAAATTAAAGTTTTGAAATTTGGGTCAAACTCCAAGGTCACGATCACAATGTAAATATCATGTAAGAAATTTAAGATCCCATCACTCACCATTAGTTTCGCACAGACAGACAAGAACAAAATAGTACGTTCCCAACTATATATTAATAGCCGTAGGAAAATCCACACAATATGGGAACATTTACATTTAGATATGGTTTAGTGTGGCCTTGTAACTCTTGAAAAGAATTTGTTTAAATTAATTTCATGCATATTCCGATATAAAACTTTGATCTTTGTTCAGTGGACAACAATTTGAACAAAATTGAATCTGTACTACCTAGGTGTGCTTGCATATTTACGCGATTAATCGTGGTCCTATTGTTCTTGAAAAGGAGGTTCTAAAATATTTGCCCTATAATTATATCTGCATGTAAAACTTTGATCCGATATTGTGGCGTCACCATACCCTTGGACCATGATTTAGAATACACTAGAATCTACTCTATGCCAGGAAGCTTTCATATCAATTTCACCTATTCTGACGCAGTGAGTCATTTTTAAAGTTTTTTCTATATACTTTGATCCCTTACTGTGGCCCAATCCTACCCACGGAATAAACCAAGGTCTACTCTGTCAGGAAGCCTTCTTGTAAATTTCAACTTTTCTGGCCCAGTGGTTCTTAAAAGATTTTTTTTTCAATATAGCGGTATTTAAAAAAACGTTGATACCCTTTTGTTGCCCATCTCTGTGGAGGGGGGCATGATTTGAGGGGCAAAAACACTCCTCTCTATGTCAGAAAGCAGTGCAGTCCAATGGTTCATAAAAAGATTTTTACATAACCCCACCGTGTTGCTGGCTTTTCTTGATTATTTCCCCTTTAAAGCGGACAGGGTCCTCCCTTTGATCAAATCTGAATCTCCTTCACCCAAGAATGATTTGTGCCAAGTTTTATTGAAATTGGTCCCCGCTTGGTTCTGGAGAAGATGAAAATGTGAATAGTTTAAAGACAGACGGACAGATGACATACAAATGGTGATCAGAAATGCTTGCTTGAGCTTTCAGCTCAGATGAACTAAAAAAAATGAGGGGGGAGGGAAGGGGAGTTACCCAATCTATTTTACTTTTAATGTGATAATAGTAAGCTTTGTATAAAAAAGATCATGGAAAATGAGCGTTGTCAAAAAAGATGGGGAACCTTCTTCCCTGTCAATTCTACGTGTCTGACTAACTGGTCTACCATTTAGTAAATGATAACACGTGTTTTATGCCGAGATCGCTTTCGGGGGGGGGGGGGGGGGGGGCGCAGCCTTTAGAAGTGAAATTAGAAGTTTCCTTCTTATCAAAATATCTTAAATCGAGTGTGATGGGGTGCTTTCTTAAATCGTTTTCATTCGTAAATTTTAAACTTAAATTCTCATTTACTATTCATTACTACTATTGAAAGTAATGCAGGGGATGGGGGAAATATACCTCTATTTGCATTACGAAATAAACAAAACTATGATATGTTTGTCAAAAATGTGGGGAGCAGCCCTCCCCCGCCTCCTTCTTCTGATTCTACATACCTGGAGAAGTGTAAATGCTTTGCCTGTAGCTGATGCTGGTCTCTGGTTGCGCAACATTTCCTTCGTCTCTTCGCGATTTTTTCCTCTATTGGGACTTTTGTCCTCTGCCACAGCTCTTTGTCGTTAATCGAGTTGAGGAAACTAATCTGGAGGATTCTTTTCAGACGCCCACGAGTGTCCATTAACGTCTACATCCTGTAAGTTGTTGTTACAATCCACTGATATAATCCCCTATAATTCAATTTCCTCATAGACCATTTTGATTAGTGTTTATTTAAACTGTAAGCAAAAAAAAAAAAAAAAGAAAAAAAAAAAGAAAGAAAGGGGGAGTAATGTTGCACCATGAACCGTATACTGTGCAAGAACTTCCAATATCAGGAACTTATAATAATACTGTAACAGATACAAAGGCGGGACTTCTTACTGTGCAATGACTTCCAACATTAGGAACTTATCATATCAACAGATCAATAGATGAGACCTCTAACTGTCAATATCAGGAATTTGTCATTTACAGATAAAGAGGTGGGGCTTCTTACTGTAAAATATAACCCTCAATTAATATCAGGAATTTGTCATTTACAGATAAAGAGGTGGGGCTTCTTACTGTAAAATATAACCCTCAATTAATATCAGGAATTTGTCATTTACAGATAAAGAGGTGGGGCTTCTTACTGTAAAATATAACCCTCAATTAATATCAGGAATTTGTCATCTACAGATAAAGAGGTGGGGCTTCTTACTGTAAAATATAACCCTCAATTAATATCAGGAATTTGTCATTTACAGATAAAGAGGTGGGGCTTCTTACTGTAAAATATAACCCTCAATTAATATCAGGAATTTGTCATTTACAGATAAAGAGGTGGGGCTTCTTACTGTAAAATATAACCCTCAATTAATATCAGGAATTTGTCATCTACAGATAAAGAGGTGGGGCTTCTTACTGTAAAATATAACCCTCAATTAATATCAGGAATTTGTCATCTACATATAAAGAGGCTGTAAAATATAACCCTCAATTAATATCAGGAATTTGTCATCTACAGATAAAGAGGTGGGGCTTACTGCACAGTAACTTCCAATATCAGGAACTTATAACATCACAGTAAAAGAGTTGAGGCTTCTTACTGTACAATGTATCTTCCAGTATCATGAATTTGTCATTTACAGATAAAGAAATGGGATTTCTTATTGTACAATGACTTCCAAAATCATGAAGTTATAATATTAACAGACAGAGAGGTGGGACGTCTTACTGTATGCCTGGATTGCGTCAGTCTGCTGGTAGTACTTAAGCTTGCATTTGGTGGAGTTTTGACTGGAGTTTTCTTCTGTGAGTACTGAATGTGTCGTTCTTAGAGGCAGAGGACGGGTCGTGAGGAGCGCTCGATAAAGTTGGTGATTTTGTCTGGATACAACTGTTGTTTTCGTCGAACCAATCCTGGTGTTTGCGGACGGTGTGGCTCATCACGTCTGAGGCAGCAGCGTTCACAGCATCGCGAAGACACGCCCACTCTGCCTCGATGTCTGCGTCAGAGTCTGTGTTGCGTAGTGATATCTTATTGGCTACCTCCTCTGCCAGTTTCTGCTTCACAAGCACGTTCATTTAGTCGTTTGCGCCGAGCGAAGCGAGGGACCAAATCGAGTGACGAGAGAGAACATATTTAGTACACGTTTCACACGAGTAATCAATCTCTTTGTTGTTTCTGTCGTAGTTAGGGCAGTGTAGAAGTCCATGGATATCGGATAGAGCTCGGTGGTTAGAGCACCTGATTAGTAATGAAGGAGGTCGGGAGTTCGATTCCCGGTACAGCTACACATTTTCTCCTCTCCTATATATTACACATATATAAATTATATGAGACCTGCACATTGCAGAGGGTTGGAAACTACAAGGTATTTTAAACAGGTGTGGCCTTTCAAACATGCAATTATAACGTCATTTAAAGACTGCGATATTAGTTTTTACAAAATGACTTGGATCTCTGTTAAATTTAGAACTACTTATCACCTTCATGTCGAAGTAGACACATGGAGTAGCATTCAAAGAAATGAACGCTATGTATAAGTTGGTAAACATTTTGTCGAGTACCAAGATATTTGGTACAGTATTATGCAAATTACATAGATTTTTTCTTCTAATCTACAGAATACTGCTCTACCCTAAAACACTAACAAATGTGAAGTTATGTCTTTCAGAGATTCTGTATCTCGAAGACTGTCAGATGATGTTCGTTTTAAAAATCAATAATATTTTCTGTTCTCCTGCTTTTTTCTCTATTTGATCCATATGTCACTGTATATATGTATACCTCGTGTACCATTCTACAATCTGAGTAAAATAAAGTGAACTAAATAGACCTAGAAGCAGAAGCCAATTCCAAGCCCAAAATTCGCCATCGACGGTCATAACACAAGGGACCGATCGACGTTAACTGATGTCCAGCATCACAAACAAAGTATACCTGTAGATCTACTTCTTGTTATTTCAAGATATATTTTGAATCACAACACACACACCTGCATGCAAGCAAGCAATTCATTGGATTACTATAACATAAAGGATTTTTCGCTATTTTAGTCATTCTTCTTCTTCTTCCCAATAATGGCCACCATCAACATGTTGATTATTTTGCCATATGTCATTATAAATCAAGGTACAATATCACAACAATCATAATCAAACAATAATTTCCATCAAAAGAGTATAGGAGTTTGTGGCCCCTATTAACCGTAACGAGGAGTAATATGGATGCCATTTTTTTTTTATTCACGGTAGTCATGTGATCTCTTTTCAAACACATGCGGTCTAAAAATACGTATTGGAAAAGGGGATTTCCAAACTTATTCTACCCTGAATGGATGAGCTAGCATATATACACATCATGGAACTAGGCACTAGTTAGTGTTCATAAAAAAAAATTGTTGGAAGTGGATGGGACTGTAATTTTGGAAATGAAAAAACTCTTTAATTTACTATGTACAGCCACAGGGATATATTATCTTCATCAAGTCAGGCCGTACAGTGAACTTCAAATCAATATCAATTTGGCGGAAAATTAATTCTGTTTTATGATATTTCAGCGTGAAAATTACTGAATTTTAAAGGGCGTTATACATACAGTAGTTGTTTTTAAAAAGTCATGCAAGCCGGGTCGAAATTTCAGAAATCTTTATTCATATTGACGTGTATTATTTGAATATGATAATAGAAACAAACATACATGTAGTGTTTTTCTTAAGAACTTTAAATAAGATTACAAGATTTAAAATATGAAAATTCATACATGTATTTTATTTATGTTAGCCATCACTAAGGTATATTTACCCTCTCTCTCTCTCTCGCTCTCATTTTTATTTCTTAAGTCTATCTCGCGACTACAAGTATCAATACCATGGTGACGTATAATAGTATATGTGGGTTTTATACTCAATACTAAAGCTAACTGACATATATTCATATTATGTATTAATATTTTTTAAAATAACCTTTGTATTTATCATACAAATATTTTTTGGCATGCATATATATCGTAGATTTTCGTTTTTGTCATTAATCTGTCAATGGCTGTAGGGGACTGGAATAATTAAATTGCATATAATAAGTGATTTGTAGATTGTTTAACTTTGCGGTATCATACAATATACATTTATACACATGTAATTAGGATTCAAGATCTAGAAATTTGCAGCCAGTCCACTGGGCTTATGTGTTACCATTTACGTCTATGGAGTCAAAAATTTCAATTTCACAATAAGCGTCTAAATAAGCAGCATGCTCTCTATTCTGATTCTTCCAACTATATATAATTACAAATATAATTGAGTAAATGATATATAAATCTGATTGAGTAAATGATATATAAATATGACTGAGTAAATGATATATAAAGTTAGTAAAGTCTTGACTATGAAGAGGTCATAGAATAGTTCCTAGTACAATATAGGTCCTAAGCCGAACAAATTTACAAATTTAAATTCTTAAAATTTCTTTTTTGACAGCTGAAATTCCAAATAAAACCAGAAAGAAATGAATGAAAGAAAAGAAAAAAATTATTATGAAATATTGTCCCTAATACATATGATTGCAAATAAAGAAGAAAGAAAAATGAAAAGAAAGAAAAACCATTGCTTACTTTATAAATGGTCATCCACATTACTTCTTCATGGGCAGACAACTGTGGGGATTCACCTATTTTTTTTCAGTATAAGGGAACGTTTATAAAAGTAATGTTTTTAGCTTCCATACATTTTTGGTGTCCGTGTCTTTAACACGGATAAGAGAAGATTTATTTTAATTGAGAAAATGTTTTCTATTTCTTTTATGAAATTTTATACGTTTCGTTATTTTTTTTAAAGGTTGTAGATAAATACCACGTGTAAATATACCTACACACGATTGATTTATATTATACTTATCATTAGTGTCGCAAGGGGGTTTTATGTAACACATATGTGGAATGTCATAAATCCTTATTATTTTGAAATGTCACAAAATGATTACATTTTATCTGAATGTCTGAAAAGACATTTTTGCGAAGAAACACGCATATATTTTTTATTGGATATTGAGATGAACCCTAAAAGTGTTTGGAGGTGGGGTAATTTTAGATTTTTTAAAATTACGGCCCCTCGAGGAAATCATGTAAGAATATAAAGACAAGGTAGAATAAATATTCACAAGTTTTCTCGTTACTTTAAAATAAAAAAGTGCTGTTAAGTCCTTCAATAAAACTTTCATATCTTGGATTTCAATGCAGTTATTGTTCCTTTCGGATTCTACTTTTACCAAATCTCTCATAACTTCCTGTTTAGAATACGAAGAAGAAAAAAAAAAATCAAAACTGGGAAGTTTAAGCCATATTCCTTTCTTAATTATTCAGAAAAGACCAAAGTGCATTGGATAAAATATTATTCAGGTAATTTTCAGACTGTTTGTATATGTGATCAGATGCACGCGTGCCTATATGTATCGTATCCGCTTTCAATTCCACGTACTGGAAAGTTTTGTTTCAGATATTGATGCTTTAAACAATCGTTAAAATGCAAACACTTTCAAAAAAAAAAAAATCCCGTTGAAGTTTAGCCAATATTCTACTGCCCTCTCTTCAAGTTGAGCAATACATGTTCAACTTAGGTGTATCCAAGTGACAAAATAATTTTATAAACAATAAATGGCACACCCTTGATGTGCACATGGGTATTTCCATGATGTGTCATTTTTATTTTCTCTCATAGGCGTGAATAAGAGCTAATGAGAATGATTTCAAACTAATTATGATTTGTGAGGATACATAAACTTCATTCATTGGGTTCAGAATTATTGGTATTTATATTTTTTAATTGTACACTATTTCTTCCTGTTTATATATATCAAATTTACATGTAAACGCAGGTTCTTAAATGTGAACTTTCAAATTCTTAGGTTTCTCATATTAAGGCAAATGACAGAGCATTAATTGGTTGCACATTTCAATTTCTACAGTTATATTATATGGCTTGTAATTTCGCATTTAAACTAAGGTAAGAATTGCAATTATGACTGATTAAAATATGACAAAGTAAAATTTCTTTTTACATATATGGTATCATATGAACATGTATTGCTTTCATTTAAACATGTTTAATTTCCCTTTTCTCAGTATTAATTGTTTGGCTTCATTTTGTTGAGTGACAGTAGATTATGGTACATACTTATTTTTGATGCAATATTCATTATTATCCATGATGTAGACAAATACCAAGTATTGAGGAAATTATGTTACATGCAGGAACTGAAAACCCTCAGTATATACAGCTATTACTCAACAGACTGAAAAATTCACATTGTGCCACTGAGAAGTACTTTCATTACAGATTAAAGATATTTTATTAGTAAAACAACGTCACATTATACATTTTAACTTGTAAGCTATCAAAGTCCAATAATACATGTAGTATGTGGCACTTATTTACACATCTCTAATTTTTGTTACGTACATTACATTGCAGTATGCACAAAAAATTCCATCACTTTCCCAGTCTACTATTAGGCCAAAATAAAATATATATGTGTGTCCTATTTCACTCCCCTCAAAAATTAGGTAGGATAGGTAGGTAAACATTTTATTTTATTGAACATTTTATTCAAAATCTTAGTTTTTGATATACTTTGAATACTTGTCTATATACATTACAAATACTTTTCAAGAAGACCCATAGTAGTCAAAATGTAAATCAAAGAATCTCAAACATGAAAAGAACAAATTTCCTGTTTGAAAAATTTCTAGATTTTTAACTAATTTGTATATATCATAAATATTATATATTTATGGTCAGCAGCAAAAATATAGGTATGGTCGGGAAACCAGAAACACACATATATTTTATTTTTGCATTATTAGCCCTAATCAGATTTCAATGACCTACAGGTTTGTACTCACTGAGTTCGTCCATACAATCTTTAATTAATATGAAGTAGAATACTATCTCTGCTTGGAAAGTAATTCTATTTCCAATGCAAGTTTTACATTTTATAGTGTAGTTTATTAAATGCATATTTACATATGTACTTCTTATAATATGATTTTATTCTATATATTGATATAGTTTCATACAGATTCTATGGCTTTTACTGATCTTTAAAAGCCCACACTATAAATACACTGGAGATTACTTTAACTCAGTTGTTACATTTCTTTCATTTTCTCAAAAATTATTTTTCGTCTCGATTTGAAGAGTTCCTGGATTATTTCCAAAATAGGTTTAAATTTTGTATTATGGTAATATTATCGTACTTTGTATATCGGCGTGAGTAGCTCAGTGGCTAGATCACCTATGTAGTAATGCAAGGGCTTCAGGTTCAATGCCCGATTGTTCCAAAATTTATTTTTCTCTCCTTATGTTTCCTGGTCACAGAATATACTGTTACAAGGTTAAAGCATCTCAGTGATGTGCAAACATTCAAGTGATCATGACATTGTTAACCAAATGATAGTTTTTCTTTCAATATAGCTAGTCACTGAGGATGATAGCTGGAAGTTTTACAAAAATAAGTAACAAATGCTGTGAATATTGTTACAAAATTAAATAAAAGAAATACTGAATTTTATTTCTATGCTTTTGTTATTACTCAATTTAAGAATTATATATAGTAGGTTAGGTAATAGAATACTTATTGCATGACTTCTTGGGGGGAAACAGTCAAACTACAGTCCTTAGGTTTTGGAAAATACCTTGGAAACTGTGGCCCAGGGCCAATGGCCAATGTATTCTTCCTTACCTTGGGATAATAGGTTGACTGTTTTCAAGAACTATGCATTAAGTGTATACTTGACCGGGAAACAGTTCAATTTATGTGTATTGATATGAATAATCTTAAATAGAACTAGGGAAGCAGTTAGAAATGACTAATTACAATTTATATGAATTATATGTATAGTTTATTTGTTCGACGTGTAACACACTGAAGGATGTATCTAATAAAATCATAGTTACATAGACATAATTCTTTGCACAAAAATATTAAAATGTTGACAGGGCTACTATTAGAGGAAGTGCAGCCATATGTACATATGAACAGATCCAGAAATTTTTCCCATGGAAGTGGGTCCCATATCCCATTCATTTTTAAGGGGACTAATTGAAACTATGGATTTTAAAAATAGGCAAATATATTTATTTTTTACTTAGCCCATAGGTGGTAGGTTTGAACCCTATATCCCCCTATATACATGTATGTGTGCTTGACATAGCCTCTATCTATGGAATTCAGATATGTGGTGTAAAATAAAATGGAAGAAGTTTGTAGTGTAATCAAAATTGCACCATAGGATAATAAAAATCATCTGAACTCTCAATTCTTGGCAAGGTGGTGATTATCCTGAAATAATAATAGTCTAATAATCCCCATGTAGTAGTGACACATTGCAATTTAACACAATAATTAAGTATTTCAGCATTTACATAATACACGGAATTTCTATATGTTGCCCCCCCCCCCCCCCCCCCCCCCCCAACTTTTTCATTGTTTAATACATGCAGTTATTCTATTTACTTTGAAATCCATTTTCAAGCATAGAATTGATCATGATCATTTGACGTCAAATGTTTTCACAGACATACAATGTATAATAAATTTCTCTCTCAGAGTATAAGTGGCATGGAATTTTGGAATTTCATTGTTGTGTCTGCATGCAAGCTAAATTTACCCTTCACCTCCAAATTTAGATCCGCGCACTGCTTCAGGTGTATTATGGCATCAAAACATAGACTGTGGCATTACACATCTATCATCTTTCTCAGTATTAAAGTGCCATGCATTGGGCCTGTTGTGGTGTACTACATTGTGTAGGAGAGCACAAGACTACAATGAAAATGAGATAATCTATATATTATTAAGGTCATTTTCTGAGAACAGTTAAAGAGATGTGACTTTGTGAGATCTCCACCATTTTTGATAATGGACTTCAGGGATTGGTGACAAAAAATTATAGATGACTATGCAGCACCAACACATACTTTTTGCATGCATTTGTCATTAGAGATCGCACTATGAGCCAGTGCTTCACTTGCTACTACAGTGACCTTCCATTTGACCTTGCCCTTATATGTAGATACAACTGTAACCAGTGTCATTTAGGCCCTGTATTATTATTTTGATCCATGTAAACACAGAATTGTCAATCATTAGACAATGCTCATTTGCATTTCAGTCAACTTCAGTGTTTATTATTAGCCTTATGTATTTTCAGAAAATAACCAGAGCTTGTTCTAGCAATTTTAAAAGGAGTCAACACAAGGGCCAGTTAAGGAGTCAACACAAGGGTCAGGGGTTTGATCCCTGAAGGATGGGGCAAAACTCTACAGTCACTGGGTAAATAATAACAAAAAGAGTATTGACGGCTAGATCTTAGTCTGATCAAAAAGTAACTATACAAGTCTCTGATGTTGATACATGTCAACATTATAATGGATGAGCATTTTAACAATGTTTGACATGGGTCCTTGATCATGTTGACAGAGCATGTATGGAGGTATGAAGTTGAAATTATTCAACCAGGCCACATGGATTTATAAAATATCTGTTACATTCTGTGTACAGGAATACTATTACATGTTTCTGGAAAATTCAGAGCCAGTCAAATTGTTTATGATGCATATATGATGACATTTTAAGCAATTTAAAAATTTGAGCAAGTCTGATATATTTACCAGTATTTGAAGTAAGCATGCATTATTGAGTAATCATGATTATCTGACACAATAGTATTGTAGACATCCATATTGTATTTTATATACTGCTTGTAATTGATCATGTATATGACATATGTAATTGATGTAGATGATATTTGTAAGGGAATAATAGGGGTTTATTATTTTAACCAACTATGTGCTTTTCATTTCAGAATGGTTGTGACTTTTTGATCATTTATGCTATGACCAGCATTATCTTATGGTAAGAACAAATCCTACTGCTACGGTAAATAGAGTACTACCAATAACTCACTACATATATATCAGAGGGTTAGGATTTGAGATGATTGATTGACCTTAATTTGATAGATAAGTATTAATTCTATAAAATTCTTGAACTCCAAAGCCATAAACCTCTTACATGAAAGATAATCCTTAAGGAATATGAATTTTATCCATAAATTGCACTCTAAAATTGAGCTTATCTCTCTGCACACTTGCACTGAAAAACCTTTATTTGAAGTATTAAAAAAACAGTGAGATCGATGAGATTTTCAAATCCCAAGGGCCCTATCTCTGCTGAATGTAGGTCAATCATTATGAAAATAACACTCAATCCTTAAATCACCATATCATGATCAGAATTACATAGTAAAACCTGTCAGCATAATAAAAAATCCTCACTAGTTCAAGGTCAAAATTTGTGGCACTTCACCTAAAACTGGTGATGTCTCAACATGAATGAAAAATATTCAGATCACACAGATGGGACATAAAACAACAAACAAACAAGCAAAACAAAACATGTTGTAAATGAACTTGACATCTGTCCATACATTGAAAAAGTATTTGTTTGTTTGTATCTTACCATATTGCGTTAGACATGCATTCACTGCATAGTTTATTGATAACACATTTACTGCATTTTTAGTCAGGTGTCATATATATTCACAGTAAAGTTAGTCAGTTAACACATATATCCACTGTATAGTATAAAAACAAACTTGGAAAAGCTGAAAGAACCAAAAATACCAACTTCTGGAGACAAATCCGACTAAGGATCAGAGCTAAGCATGATGGAGATAATCCTTAATTTTGAAATGAATTTCTTAATTTTATCACAGCAAATGTTTATCCGTATTTTCATGCTAGCACCAAAGTACTTAGCTACTGGGCTGGTGAAATGTGTTCAGAAGTAACTTGTAAATTAAAAAAAAAATCTGCTTTAAATAAAACTTTTACTAGTATGTCTAATCCATGTAAACAAAAACATGACACAAGCCTTGTTTGCATAACAAAGAATTGTGAGCTCTATATCTCTCTTGTAACTTGACAACTGACATTCAAATTTTTGCTGACTATTAGAAATACCTTTGTTAGGCTTTGTAGACATTAAAGATGGAAAAATAAAATGAAAATGTTCAGCTCAAATCGTGGCCATATCCCTTTAAATCATGCGTGATATACCGTCTTCAGTGAAAGGGGCTTGGAAATTTTTTTATGAACTCTCTTATTTTGTTTAAGATCTTTACATCTTCCATCTATATAAAAATATGGGCCATTGCTCCATCTTTTTGAAAAAAAAATGACCTGTGTTCTCAATTTCACACTCCAATATTTCAAATAATTTAATTGCTCGGATGTTATTTTTTCAACATATGATAAATATACATACCTTAAAACTAATTGACGAATTCTAACTTTTTGAGAGTGGTTTCATTTTTAGTCCCCTACCGTTTTTGCTGAAGGGGACCATTAGTTTATCATTGGTCTGTCTATCTGTCCTTCTGTCTGTCATTCCGCTTGAGTTTTTACGGACTTTTCTCCGCACTAGATGATGATATTCAAATGATATTTTATACATGACTTTGTCGTGGATAGTTACAGATCAGGTTTGAGTTTCGTTATGTTTGACCTACTTTTGACTGAATTATCCTACATGTTGGGAACTTTGTATTGCCTGCAGTACACCCAGAATGCTTGTTCTCCTTATATCCCTCCACTCGTAGCTACTTTTCTCGCCTTGTTCACCCATCCTTTTTTCTCGGTAGTTCACGAGCAGGAGGTGGCGAGTTCAAATTTACAATGTTATTATAGTTAAACAATAAGAGTACTACAACAGATTCCGTGATCCCCGTGAGGATCCGGGTTAGAATAGATCCTCAGCACCCCTAGCTTGTGTAAAAGGCGACTAAATGGGGCGGTCTATAGGCCTAAATTTTCCAACCCTTCACCGGCAATGGTGACGTCTCCATATGAGTGAAAAGTTCTCGAGCGGGACGTAAAACAATATATAATCAATCAATCAGATTCCGTGCAGATCTTTCATTCTTTGTGAAAAGAAACAAAGTACAGATACTGCCATATCCATCGACCTCTAGTGTACTAAAATTTATACCAGGCACTTTAGATTATACGCGACGT
The DNA here is from genome assembly GCA_024699665.1 of Ostrea denselamellosa. Classification (NCBI taxonomy): domain Eukaryota; kingdom Metazoa; phylum Mollusca; class Bivalvia; order Ostreida; family Ostreidae; genus Ostrea; species Ostrea denselamellosa. The sequence continues at coordinate 9,440,661 of JAMZEH010000064.1, forward strand.
TTCAGAATTTTTTTTTTTTTCTAAAAATATGTTCGTATCTATGCGAAGATTTCTTGTATGATTTCCGAAATAGGTTTGGATTTTATTATGGAGTAATGCATAACATGTATTACCACATTTCCTCTATCGGTCTGGTTAGCTCAGTGGTTAAATCACTTAATTAGTAATGCAAGGCTCCCGGGTTCGATCCCCAAATTGTTCCAAAGATTTTTCTTATCCGTTTGCTACGTTACATGAAACTTTATAATGTCCATATATGCAAACTTCTTTAAAACAAAAGAGCTAATTTTTACATTTTTACTAACAACAAATAAGAACTATCAAAATATATTGTAACTCTAAGAGAGACTTGGCAATGTACTCCTGTTTGTGTTGTAGAAAGAACATGGCCGTAGGAACAGGGGGGCAGGGGGGAGGGGGTGTCATTTTTTAGGGCATCATCCAAAAGGTCGTAATCATGAGGTAATGGTTCGGTTCTCGTTCCCAGCTCCTCATCTGGCGTCAAACCTATGATATGTAGTGACTGTTCCTTTGCCAAGTGCCCGGCACTAGGAGTGAAAGTATTTGTTGATGACTCATACGAGTGAAAATATCTCGCAAGGGACGACTAATCAAACGGTATCTAATATGTGTGACCTTGACTAACTTTCAAGGTCGTCTGATAATTCAATTCATTAGATAGCTTGTTCATAGAAACTTCGTCTTGATACAAAAATGTCCATGTCCAACTGCCCTAATATCAGTCCATCGTTTGTATATATTTAAAATCTTTTCGTAAAGCTAATATGATGAATTGTTGACTTTTTTTATCATCACAGTTTTTATGGTAAAGGTAAACCCGACAATGTGTGAAATACTATTTATAAGTGACGGAACACCCCCATTGTGACGTAGGTCATAACGTATAACAACTTCTTAAAAGCTTGTAAAGTCTCAGGCTGTCAAGACATGTTTCATTCTTGGTCCAAGAGTAGACACTATCGTATCAGTGTAAGATTAACCTTCCGCACAGTTTTAACTTTGATTATATTTTATAATGTATGTCCAGACGGACGAAAGAAAGGCATTTTTCGCAAAAATGCAAGAAAAAAGGAATGGGAAGTTTTCTTGTTATACTCAAAGGGCAAAGTTTTAAGAAATATTCTCTTCCAACAAGCATACCTAATATCCCAACTTCGAATATTCGAAAAGATTCTGTTTCCTCAGAGCTTTATTCAAATGATGCTCCTTCTGAGCTTATCCCGATTCAGATATATGGTGATGGGAATTGTTTATTCAGAACTCTTTCTTTTTGTGTGTGTGTGTGTTTGGACATGAGGACAATTTTAAGGAAATGAGGGTACGAATTGTGTTTGAACTTGTTTCAAACCTGAAGCGCTACACGAATGAAAACACTTTTGTGACCATGTCCACAAACAAAAGTTCACTTCAATATGTCTTTGAAAGTCCCTGTCAGAAGAGTGTTTAATTAATGGTGATTTGATTGCTTCGTTACAAAAGGAAACAATAAAAACAACCCAGAACAGTTACTATTCAAGCCTTTTACATATATTCGTAGCTTCTAACGGTTTGCAGAAACCAATCATGTCGATTTTCCCCGAGGTGCAAAACCCTGGTGTAAACAGACAAGATCGTAATCAGCTTATTGTTTCTCTTGACCGCGCAGATGCTAAAGAATAGCAGGATGCTATCCACATCATGTGGACTTAAACAATTGCCACAAAATTAGATGGTTGGACACCTAATCATTTTGTTGCCTGTATTCACAAACATGAAGAACCTCTTTCAAAGCATTCGAGGTTATCCTTTGAGGATTTTGAACCAAAACAATCACAGGATAGTCCTTCCCCACTCTTGGAGTCTAACACAAATGAGGGACTATTGAAACAATTAAATTGGGGGAAACTGCAAACAAAGAAACAGACAAACATGTTAAGGTTGCTTCCTTTATTGATTCTTCTTCTTCAGGAAGCCCAGGTTGCACATGAAAAATAGCATACACCAGAGATCGGTAGTACCCCAAATCAGTCACGAAATATTTTCTTTCCAGCAAAAAAGTTTGGTAAAAAGATGAGATTTTTCAATGCCTCCTGTTTGGTTGGTGGTCTTGGTTACATGTAGAAATCAAAGATGTATTCTGTTTTCCTTGCATAAAATCATTTCAGAAGAAGACTCTCAGTTATCACAAGAAAGAAAAGGCTTTCATATCAAGTGGTTTTAAAAACTGGAAAAAAGCAACCACAAAATTCGCCGCACACGAGAAAAGTGATTCCATAAAGAGGCAATGGAAAGGGAGTTTACGATAAAGGAGAAGGTTAAAGATGTTGGAGAGTGTCTTTCAAAGACGCACGAAGTCGAGAAGAAATTTAACAGAGAGAATTTGCTTAAAATCACTAACATTTTGAAGTTTCTTGCTCGACAAGGAATTGCTCTTCGGGTTGACAAAGACGAGAAAAACTCTTAACTTTTAATCAACTTCTCATGCTAGAGGCTAAACGCGATCTCCAGCTTCAGGAATGGCTACAACGCAAGACAAATAAGTATGTTGCTCCAGATATACAAAATAAAATTTTGCAGGTGATGTGGTTGCAGGTTTTGCGACAAATTGTTGCTTTCTTCAAATTGTCTGAATTCTTTTCAACAATGGCAGACGAAAACACGAGATATTTCCAACAAAGAGCAACTTGTTTTATGCATTCGATGGGTTGATCAAAATTTTACTGCTCATGAAGATTTATTTGGGATGTACTGTCTTTCTGACATTGGGGCTAATTCAATAACCCTAGCAATTAATGATGCCCATTTGAGGTTCGATCTGCCTATCAACAAAGTTTTTTTTTTTTAGCATTATGTCAAAATTTGAAATTCTAAGAAATATTTGGGATGAAAGCCTCCAATGCGTGCGTGAGGTAGAAATGAGAAACAGAATTAGGGGAGTGGCTGCTTATATGTGCAGGTTTGATTTCGTCTTTGGGTGTTTACTGAGTGAAAAATTTTTACGTTATAGTGGTAATTTGGCAAGGGCTCTGCAGGCTCCAAATCTCTCGGCGAGTGATGGTCAAAAAATGGCATCAACGACAATGAGTGCTTTACAAAGTCTCAGAGATAAGACAAATCTACTCTCAGTTTTATGAGGAAGTTGTTGAAAAAGCAAAACAGATGAACGTCGATGATCCTGTTCTTCCTAGAAAACGCAAACTTCCTCGTAAACTTGATGATGGGACAGCAGCACATACTTTTTCTTCGTATGCAGATATGTATAGGAAATATTTCTACGAGGCATTAGGTCTGCTTTTCGCTGGTATAAAATCTAGATTTTAGCAACCAGGTTACAAAGCTTATGTTAATCTTGAAAACCTCGTAATTAAGGCTTGCACAGGTTAAACGTTTGAAGAAGAATTCAATTTTGTCACGACCCTACATGATACAGATTTAAAGCCAAAGGATCTTCACTGCCAGCTTATAATGTTAAAGACTGTTTTGCCAAAAGTCTTTACGCCAGACAAACCAAGTGTGATTTAATTTTTCAGACATTCAAATGAAAAAAGTCTGTTTGCCGAGATCCTCAAAATTCTCAAACTAATTTTGGTACTTCCTGCAACTAAAGTGTTGACAACCATATACAAGTCACTCCACTCCTCATCAGCAGCTTGCATGAGGGAGTTATTTCCTTTACACCAGCCACGCAGGACATTGAGATCATCAGCGGACCAGTGGAAACTGGTAATGAAGAAATCTTCAAACAAATACGGTGTAAGATCCATAAACTATCTAGGTGTACAATTATGGAATAATCTACTGTTGGAACTTCGCAATCTTGAATCACACAGAACATTCCGCAAGAAAGTCAAAACACTGCTGTTCAAACGTGAATATATTATAGCATAAATCAATATCACATCATAGACTACGTATGTATTTCTTGTCTCTCGACAGCTGACTGCCATACTTTTACACAGCATTTTGGTGTCTTATCGCTATTTTAGTAATAATTTGTCAATTTTATTCTTAACAGTTCTTTTTATAAGTGTTTCATCTTCATTAGGACAACCTCTGTAAAACGCATAGAAACTATACGTAATTTTGTGCTATATAAGTGACTATAATAATAATAACTACCGCTACCAGTGAGCGCTCATTCAACGCCTTGAAAAGATTGAAAACATCACTTAGATTAACAATGAGCCAAATACGAACAAACAATTTTCTTTTACTGCATGTTCATAAAAATGAGACCGATGAAATGAATCCTGAAAAAAAATAGCTGAGGAGTTCGTAAATGAAAGTGAACACAGACTGGGGATTTTTAGAATACAAAATACCTCATGACTCAGAAATGA